>JAWDGP010002585.1:7500-34182 GCA_033675545.1 Elysia crispata
TGAGAGTACAAAACAGATAACTTTAGGCTATTCCCAGCTACTATCCACCAAAAAAATAATTAAGTGTATAAAGAGATAAAACAACTAAACAAAAAGAACATTAAAAAATATATCTGCATATATAAGGGAATTAGGAAGACTAAAGCTAAAAAAACTTAAATGGCTATAAACACATATTTACATGTTTGTGGGGATTGGGGACACTCAAGCTAAAACAACGTTAATGGCTATAAACAAATGTTTACATGTACGAGGGAATTAGGAAGACTCAAGCTAAAACAACGTTAATGACTATCAACAAATATTTACATACATGTAGGAATTGGGGACACTCAAGCTAAAACAACGTTATTGGCTATAAACAAATATTTACATGTATGTGGACAATTGGGAGACTCAGCCTAAAACAACGTTAATGGCTATCAGCAAATATTTAAATGTACATGGGTACATGGGAATTAAAAGGGGGGGGGGGGGGACAAGCTAAAACAACGTTAATGTATATCAACAAATATTTATTTCTTTTAACTTCTGTGCATAGTTAAGTTAGAGCAAAAATTTGCAATCAAAACGCACATAAACTATTTTCAGCCTTCAGGCCCAAACAACAAAAATATCTACCTGTCCTAACTGCCAAATGGTTAAACCAAATATCACCCTTACTCATACCGCAAAAGTTTGTCCAAGTCTTAAAAGACTCCGGAGGCAGTGATCATTCCTAGTTGTTGTTAGGTCTCTATATTGAGGGTGGAGTGTAGGGTGGAATAAGAGGGAAGAGATTGGCCATGTGGTAGAAAACACTTGAATAGCCACCGATCGCAGCCTTTCCATCTAAGTAGCTACAGACGGTACTGGTCGCAGCAGAGAGGTCTAGCCTCTCTGGTCATGGAACAATCACATCCACTGTCCCCACGTGTCATTGACTTAAGCACCAATCTGGTAACATTAAACCGACAGACTTCCCTAAATTGGAATTTGTTCTTCGCACCTCATGAGCTCTGGATCTCTTCATTTTAGTTCGAAGAATGAGAATGAGAATTGCCACCTGTACAGTGTATTACTATCATTGATCACGGTCGGTGGGTCTCCGTTACTGTCTGTCTCTCTGTATCTCCCTCCCTCTGTCTCTCTCTCTCTCTCTCTCTATCTCCCTCTCTCTCTTTCTCTCCCTCTCTCTCCCTCTCTCTCTTCCTCTCTCTCTCTTCCTCTCTCTCTCGCCCTCTTTCTGCCTCTCTTTCTCTCTCTCTCCCTCTCTCTCCCCCGATGTAACGTCAATTTCTCTGTGTCTGTCTGTGTGTTTCTCTCTCTCCCCCGGTATAGCGTCAATTTCTCTGTGTCTGTCTCTGTCTCTCACTCTCCCCCGCTAGAACGTCAATATCTCTGTGTACGTCTCTCTCTCTCTCTCTCTCTCTCTCTCTCTCTCTCTCTCTCTCTCTCTCTCTCTCTCTCTCTCTCTCTCTCTCTCTCTCTCTCTCTCTCTCCAGCTGTAGCGTCAATTTCTCTGTGTCTGTGTCTGTCTGTCTCTTTCATTCGCTCTCTCTCCCCCGCTGTAGTGTCAATTTCTCTGTCTGTCTTTGTCTCTATCTCTGCCTCTCTCCCTCTTCCCCTGTAGCATCAATTTATCTGAGTCTGTCTCTCTGTCTCCCTCCTCCATTGTAGCGTCAATTTCTCTGTCTCTGTCTCTCTGTCTCTCTTTCCCCCCGCTGTAGCGTCAATTTGTCTGTGCCTGTCTGTGTTTCTCTTTATCAATATACCTGTCATTAACTCGTACTTCGCTGAAGTTAATACATCTTTGCCTATCGTTAATTATAATCCTTGGAATATCACCCTGTAGGGATGCATTTTCCTCTCTATCATTGTATTATATATCATATACTTCTTTCGTATATTCCTTTTGCCCGTCGATTCTAGATTCATTGAGCATCTCTCGACTCTTTCTCTTCCCCGACAATTTATCTCCCCTCTCCTCGTTCTTCTCCCAACTAAATCCCTCATCCCCATTTTTCTACACCGTAATCAGGGAAAAGATTCTCCCCCTCCTATTTTCTGCCTTCTCCAAATCTCCTGTGTCCCCTCAGCTCCGCGGTTTCTTTGCATTTATTTTCCAGAATATCCCCCCCCCCCCTTTTTCCACACACACACACGCTCGTGAAAATTCGACATGCTCACAGGGCGTACGAATCTACACAACCTTTAGGAGCTTGGTGAGTATGGCGATATTTAGGAGTTAGTGAGTTGGCCTTTCTAACTATTAAGATCACTGTGATTCTCAGGAAAAAGCGAAGTTTTACATAGATCTAAAATCTAAATGGCAAAATAAATCCAAATGCAATTAGCTTAGAATTTGGAGACCTATTGTTCGAGATCTAGGCCTAGTCTAGCTAATTTACGTCATACTAGATTTTAAATTTGATTTCTTTTAATTGTGGAGCTCAGTTGGGTTACCTTGTGTGTGGCATGAAAGATCATGGAGGAAGGAGAGATCAGTAGGTTTCTAGTTATAGAGCTTCCATATAGGCCTTCTTCTAATCTAAAGGATACAGATCTCCAAATTTGATTCGAACGCTGATCAGTACCATATCAGTTATTTAGATGTGTAGATCGGATATCATGAACTAGAACTTGGGAGGTTAAGCATAATATAAAATGACTTACCTCAAGTTATTCTAGTTATATAATCATATATCTGAATTACTATCTAATAGTGCCTAATCTAGTCTCATACCTTGATACGCAGACTTTTTCTGCCTTTAAATATGACAGATTGTCTTCCAAAAATAAAAATGCTCTCACACTTTCTCCATTGTATTTTTCTGTCTTTAAATTATGCAGCTTTATATATATATATATATATATATGTACAATTTTTTTTAATATCTATGTATTCTAAAACTATATCCCTAAATTCCTTCTGAACTTTTTATATGTACACTAAATTGAATGTACATACTTTGGCCTATTTCTATTTTAATTTTCTGTTTCCTTCACAAAAATGTTCTCCACTTGTTGAAAAAAAAATTGAGATTAGGTTACACATCACAAAAATATTGAGTCTGACATGGAAAAAGTAGAAGTTAAGGACCAAGAAGGGGAGTTTGAAACACAGCTTGTTAGGCAACGCAAAAGAAAAATATTCCAACACTTTCTCCCAAACTTCCTTTTCAATGATCATATGCAAAAAAAAAATTGAATATTAATCCTTTCTTCTATTTATTTTGTGTTGAGTGGCAACATTGTTCTCCATATTTGAAATAAGTCATGTCAATATATTACATTTTGGGATCACAGAGGGTGAAGCCACAAACACCAGTCCAGAAGTTTAGGACCAGGAAGAATAGCTGGAACAGAGCCTAGGAGTGTTAAGCTAAGGATCTCCATGTTCAAGAGAGAAGTTGAGAGAAAGGAAAGACCTGGAGGACTGAAGCATTGAGTCATTCAAGAACTTCATGGACCACGAACTAAAGAAACAAAAAATAACACAAGTGTAAGCAACATGTACTAACAAGGCATCGTCATGGTAAAGAGCAATGGTCACAGGTAAGGCAGCTACTCTTCTTGTCAGAATCATAAGGCCTTCAACTCCTTTGCTTGCACCAACCATGAAGGGGACTGCAATATTATTTTTATATTTTTGTCCTTTAGATTCTTAGTTCTTTTTAGTACAGATAAAAACCTGCTGCTATCCTCCTTTCCATTCACGTTTTGTTTTGTTTTGTTTTGTTTTGTTTTTAACAGATTTGATTTACATTGTGCTTTTATATCTTTGGACATTACAGCCTTTTTTCCAGCAGTAAAAATATGCATTTTTTTTCAATATTTCTCCCAATGTTCCTTTTTAATGACATATGGAAAGAAAATTGAATGAAAAGTCTTTCTCCTATTTCCTTTTTTCCCCTCTATTTTGTGTGGCAAAAGTTTTCTCCAATTTTGAAATAAGTTACAACATGATATTAGGTTTTAAGATCACAGAGGGCGAAGATGGAAACACTAGAAGATAAGGACCAAGAGGGGGAGCTTGAACAGTTACCTGGGAACCTTACGCTAGATATCGACAAGACGACAATTAAAGAAAAGGTAAAAGGACAGCATTCTTCAGTTAAACTGTACAATGGGGATCAGAATCTACAGAAAAGCAGGCTACAAAGCTCTTAAAAGCACAACTAAAAAAGATCAGGTCAGCTGCAATGGTGCAAATAGATATATACACACCTGAGAAAAAGAAAATTATCTATTTAAGTCAGTCTATTGCTACATTCTTTAAAAAAGAATTTTTTTTTCCCGCTTTATTCATCTTTATTTTTATTTCCTTTTCATTTCTACTTTGGGTTAGCATTGGTAAATACAGGCTCAGTCTCTCCTTTTCAGTCCAGACTTTTTTTTCAACTGATTAACTTAGATTCTGCTCTTTGGATTTTAGATTTGGCTTTATGCTTGTTGTGCAACACAAGAGAAAAATCTTCGTACACTTTCTCTCAAAATTTCTATTTAATGTTTCATATTTATTTGTATATTATATATGTATGTATATATATAGGCACTTAAAATTGAATGGATTTGCTTTCTCCTATTTCTTTTTTCATTTTTTTTGCCTTGTAAAATTGTTCTCCGTAATTGAAATTAGTCATATTTTGATATTGTGTTTCCAGAAAGATGCAAAAGACTTGAAGTTAAGGAGTATGAAGAGAAGCTGGAAGAGAGTTCTGTGACTTGTTAGCCTAAGATTCCCCATGGGCAGAAGACAAGATGACGGTGAGGAAGAGACCTGGAGAACTGAACACTGAGATCTACAAGAACTACATGGACCAGGAACTGTCAACAACATGAATCAAAAAGGCCAGGTCATCTACTATCCACAATATTTACATATTGGTTAGTTACTCCTCTGAAAAGACTGTGGATCTGTAAACTCCTTTTTTTCCTATAAAATGTAGATGAAAGAATTTTTTTTTACTTGTTTTATCTGTATTTTTTCCCTTTGAACCTTGGTTTCATATATACTAAAACCTGCTGAATCTGTCCTTTCCAGTCAGAACTATTTTTTAATTTCATTTAATTTGGATTTTTCTCTTCCGCTTTTAGATTATACAGCTTGTTAAGCAACGCAAAAGAAAAATATTCCAACACTTTCTCCCAAACTTCCTTTTCAATGATTCATATGCAAAAAAAAAATGAATATTAATCCTTTCTTCTATTTATTTTGTGTTGAGTGGCAAAATTAAATATTACATTTTGGGATCACAGAGGGTGAAGCCACAAACACCAGTCCAGAAGTTTAGGACCAGGAAGAATAGCTGGAATAGAGCCTAGGAGTGTTAAGCTAAGGATCTCTATGTTCAAGAGAGAAGTTGAGAGAAAGGAAAGACCTGGAGGACTGAAGCATTGAGTCATTCAAGAACTGCATGGACCAAAAACTGAAGAAACAAAAAATTACACAAGTGTAAGCAACATGTACTAAGAAGACATCATCATAGTAAAGAGCAATGGTCACAGGTAAGGCAGCTACTCTTCTTGTTAGAATCGTAAGGCCTTTAACTCCTTCTCTTGCACCAACCATGAAGGGGACTACAATATT
The DNA here is from genome assembly GCA_033675545.1 of Elysia crispata. Classification (NCBI taxonomy): domain Eukaryota; kingdom Metazoa; phylum Mollusca; class Gastropoda; family Plakobranchidae; genus Elysia; species Elysia crispata. The sequence goes on from JAWDGP010002585.1 coordinate 13,073, forward strand.
ATTTTTATATTTTTGTCCTTTAGATTCTTAGTTTTTTTTAGTACAGATAAAAACCTGCTGCTATCCTCCTTTCCATTCACGTTTTGTTTTGTTTTGTTTTTAACAGATTTGATTTACAATGTGCTTTTATATCTTTGGACATTACAGCCTTTTTTCCAGCAGTAAAAATATGCATTTATTTTTCAATATTTCTCCCAATGTTCCTTTTTAATGACATATGGAAAGAAAATTGAATGAAAAGTCTTTCTCCTATTTCCTTTTTTCCCCTCTATTTTGTGTGGCAAAAGTTTTCTCCAATTTTGAAATAAGTTACATCATGATATTAGGTTTTAAGATCACAGAGGGCGAAGATGGAAACACTAGAAGATAAGGACCAAGAGGGGGAGCTTGAACAGTTACCTGGGAACCTTACGCTAGATATCGACAAGACGACAATTAAAGAAAAGGTAAAAGGACAGCATTCTTCTGTTAAACTGGACAAAGAGGATCAGGATCTACAGGCTAGCAGGCTATAAAGCTCTTAAAAGCACAACTAAAAAAGACCAGGTCAGCTGCAATGGTGCAAATAGATATATACACAACTGAGAAAAAAGAAAATTGTCTTTTTAAGTCAGTCTATTGCTACATTCTTTTAAAAAGCAATATTTTTTTCTGCTTTATTTATCTTTATTTTTATTTCCTTTTCATTTTTACTTTGGGTTAGCATTGGTAAATACAGGCTCAGTCTCTCCTTTTCAGTCCAGACTTTTTTTTCAACTGATTAACTTAGATTCTGCTCTTTGGCTTTTAGATTTGGCTTTTTGCTTGTTGTGCAACACAAGAGAAAAATTTTCGTACACTTTCTCTCAAAATTTCTATTTAGTGTTTCATATTTATTTGTATATGATATATGTATGTATATATAGGCACTTAAAATTGAATGGATTTGCTTTCTCCTATTTCTTTTTTCATTTTTTTTTTGCCTTGTAAAATTATTCTCCGTAATTGAAATTAGTCATATTTTGATATTATGTTTCCAGTTTACAGAAGGCAAAGATGCAAAAGACCTGAAGTTAAGTAGCATGAAGAGAAGCTGGAAGAGAGTTCTGTGACTTGTTAGCTAAGATTCTCCATGGGCAGAAGACAAGATGACGGTGAGGAAGAGACCTGGAGGACTGAACACTGAGATCTACAAGATCAAAAAGGCCAGGTCATCTACTATCCAGAATTTTTACATATTGGTTAGCTACTCCTTTGATAAGACTCTGGATCTGTAAACTCCTTCTTTTCCTACAAAATGTAGACGAAAAAAAATTTTTTTTTAACTAGTTTTATCTATTTTTTTCCCATCAATAGATCCTACACTCCTAGTAAAGTTGAATCGAGGAAAATTGAATTGTGCTATACCACGAGCATTTTAAAAGGAATGGGACCTTTATTTACTTAGAAATGTTACAAAAAAAAGTCAGTTAGTGCAAATTCCAAAAATATTTTTGAAATACCTTTCTTCAAAGAGTGTACACTCTAGTAAAAGTATATCGATCAACTATAAAAACAGTTTTAGTTGATCATCAAGTATACCAAAATAAAAGTTAATTCTAAATATATCTAAAATAAAATGTTGACTAAGGACATGCTTACAACGCTATAAGTCGGATTTGAAATGATAAAATGCACCAATAAATGTATTAGTAAGTAATGGCTGAGTGCCAGAAAGTTACACTATCTTATAAGAAAACAGGTTTATAATATTTAGCATTTTACCCTGATCTTGGTATTGGCTCAGTCATGAGGAATAATGTATTAGAACTAAACATTATCCAATTCAATAATTTAAAAAGCCTCATGGGTTATTAAAAAACTATACCTCTGAAAGTTTTCAAATCTATATTACCCAATTCAATAGTTTAACAAACATCGTGGGTTATACATTATACTTCTTAAGGTATTGAAATCTATACATTATTCAATTCAATTGTTGAACAAGCTTCATGGGTTATAAATTATACCTCTTAAAGTATTGAAATCTACACATGATACGATTCAATAGTTTAACATGCCTTATTATAAAATATACCTCTAAATGAATTTATTGAAAATTTTCAACTATATTATTGTCACGTCTGCTGACATACACTGAAAGAATATTATGAACAATAGTTTGCCATGACTTTTTATCAATTTCAAAACTTTAAAATTTAAAATTAATGACATACAAACCTTTGTCTTATTTAGAGAGGGAGTGAGTCAGGTTGCAGGAAGTATTTCCTCATAAAAAAGAATTAAAATTTCTTTCAAAGAACACTCTAAGCTATAAGGGATAAGAGAAACTTATAAATACTTCACAAAACAAGTAGACAACTTTAGGAAAAGAAGGGGGAATATCAGGTAAAAACAGGATGACCTAGACACATTGTTCAAATGACATACAACAAACAAAATGGTAAAAATCATAGAAGATCACAAGCATCCACTGCATTAAGAATATGACTGCAACCAGTTAGAACGTATTGGTAGGTAAAGAATGCCAAATATGGGATTAGTCAGACACTCAAACTCCTTTCTGCCAAAATCAATTACACTATTCAATGATAAATATAAAAGGTGTAGACTGGACAAGACATGTGTAAATACTTCTACCATACCTACCGAGAAACTTAGACCAATATCTCTTTTACATTTTATGTATAACATTTTACGCTGAATTTATTATGCTCTTTAAACTTAAAAGATGTGATTTTAAAAAAAATGCCATTATTATACTTTCAATTTATTTATTCATTATAATCTTTACCAGGTAAACATTTTTACATTATTCTACATGCAACTTTTTGATCCTTGAATGCTCTGAGTGTCTCTGTAAAATATACTAGCTCTATATAGAACATGAATGTATTCACCCCATATTATATATGCGTATTGCTTTTTTTTTCATATACACCTGAATTTTTATTGTATGTATTTATGATTTTTTATATTTATGGGGATGTCAGTTTTGAATAAGTAAGAATAAAGTAAATCTTATCTTATCTTAATACAATGCATTTTTTTTAACTGAAATGCAAATATTAAACATATTGCTGTGAGAGTAATAAATTGCTTTGCAGAGATCAACCAATATTAACAACGATCTATAATAAGCTATTTCACATAATTATATGAATAAACTGTGAAAACATTTAAAGTCAAATTTTAGACTTGTCATTAATGTTTTTATTATGCAAACAACACGTTTCTTTGTCGTTGTTGTTTTGTTTTTACCTCCTGGGCATTTAATGGGGTCTCTGGCACAGATACCTCCTGCTCTAGTTTCACAGCGTAGATTCTTAAAGATCATAGGCAGTGTGAGAGTAATTACTGCACTTATTTCAGATGAACTGTCTCGGATGAAGTCTTCCCAGTTTCTTCTGAAAAGTATGTCTCTTGTAAACCATTTCTGTTGGGTGTAAAAATATCCAATCAATCAGGAAAAAAAATAGCTTGTGAACCTTTCATAACTAATGCTGACCAGAGTTAAGAGTTTTGCCACTCTTATTTCTGTAGAGGCCCAAGTTACCAGATAAGCATTGAGTAGCAAAACAGAAAGATTGAGAAATGCTGTACATCGCATGATTAACTACTATTGCCTAAACATTTTCTTTACAAGCAATCGAAAAGAGAAACAATAACTAATTAATTGAATGGACGGAAATATAAATAAATATATAAATGGTTAACAATTTTTTATCAAGTAGATAGATTCAGACGTAGATGAAAGATAAATGGATGGTAGAAGTAAGATTGCATATATGTAGGAGTAAGCACGCATATATAAGAGTGAGCATGCGTATATGTAGGAGTGAGCATTCATATATGTATACAGAGAGAGAAAGAGAGATAGAGAGAGAGAGATGGAGAGATAGAGAGAGAGAAAGAGAGAGATAGTGTGAAAGAGAGAGAGAGAGAGAGAGAGAGAGAGAGAGAGAGAGAGAGAGAGAGAGAGAGAGAGAAAGAAAGAGTTAAAATGGGCAAAATAGTAGATGAACAGGAAAGCAAAGAGTGAGAAAGAGAAAGGAAGATGACCGTATGCTTAGAGACATACATAAAATTAATGATTATGAGCCAAAGATACAAGAAGTGAGAGAGATACATAGAACTAAAGAACATTGACATGAAATCGCTCCTGCTCCTTCTAATTGATTTACTTCCTCTTGCTTCTATAACAAGCTTTATTAGTTCTCATTGTTACAGAGTCTACATATTACCACTTACTGTTCAATTCAGAAATGCTCAGCATCAAACTTAACCCATCTGGCCATCTTCTTGGGTTATGTTTGGCTTGATCCAAAAAGAAAAAGCTGAACTTTGTATTAGATCTGAAATAATATTCACACAAAAATCCTTAAAGATTATATGGTTGTAAAAGGCTGTATCTTCTCTTTTATTCCTCATTTACTTCGTAAAAAAAAAACAAGTTATATTATGATTTGCTTGGTCATAGAGTTAATGAATCATATGCTGTTGATTCAGGTAACGGGCAGAGTGGAAGTTTTGCCACACATAACTTTAATCTTGTTTTAACAATCATTATAAAATGTATTGTTTCGGGGTGTCTGATCTACACTTGGAGAAGAAAGCTATGCCAACATTGTCTGATAGCATCAAAGTATCTTAAAATCTTTTAATTCTCCTGCTCTGAAAATGTAGCATCTAGTTTGATCTTTCCTGCACATCGAAATGCTTGTTACTTGATTAGATCTATGCTAAGTTGTCTGATTATGTCATGAATGCCTTTTCTTTCAACATCTTTTTTTTCTATTAAAAACTATTTTTCTTTTACCATCATCTACCTTCTTGTTCACATATTGTTCTAGTTTTCTTTGTCAAATCCACAGTTACCAAAAGCTTTTTGGTCGTTGTTTGATGGCTTTCCACAGTATTAATTACCCTCAAATTCTGCAACGGAGGTGGAGGGGTTCACAAATTAAAAAGGTCTTGTGTTCTTTTTCATTTGTTATAGGCTGCAAGAAAAGAGTATAAACTGCAGAGAATAAACTTACTGCGAAGAAATCTGATAAAGCCTATATCATAAGGCTTGAATGTAACAAGCCGCATTCCAATCTTATCACTCACAGCTTCTTTAGAGTTCTTAACACTGTTAATTTGAACACAATCCTTAGAGTCAAGACTTAGCTTCAAATTACTTGGACAAGCCCCTTGCACTAATATAAGAAAAGAAGGTGAAAGTTAGTTTGAACAATTATCTAATAGTGCAAATCTGACCTACATTAAAAAAAAAATATGGGGTATTTTCGGCCTTGTAAAAGATACTCCTGTATAAACATGAAGCTTAATTAACAATAAACTGAAAAAAGTTCATTTACCATAGAAATGAAGATTAAAAAAAAACCAAAAAGCTATGGATTACTTTTATTTCAACATATCAGCTTTTTTGATTGTAGAGAATACAGACCTGCAAATCCATCGAAGCATGCATGCTGCTAAACATCTGTTCTAGCCTTAACATTTCTGACCAGTTTGTTGATGGGGCAATAATGTCCATATTTGTCAAATCATGTGCTGATATGGGCTTCATACCTAAGAATATTGACACAAAAAAACTTATAAATTCAAGTTGATATATGGAATGGATTATAAAAAGTTCGTATATTACAAAAATTGGCTAAATATTTTGCAATCTTTCCCAAATTTGAAAAAAAAGTTCTTTAGTTAACTGAAGAGTAATTTTTAATGTTAAAAAGAAAAACGGATGAAGATAAAAAGAATTCACGGAGGCATATGACAACTGAACAGCCTGACAGTCAGAAATAAAGACATAAAAACAGAGGTGGTTCTCATTGTGATTTAGATTTTTTTAGTTCTCTAACTGTATTACTGATTCGAATTAAGCATTTATTGAAAGAAACTGTAATATCTGAACTTAATAAAAAAAAAAGCAATTTTCATAAAAGTTAATGCATATATAGCAAATTTAAAAATAAAAATAAAATTGAAAAAAGAAACCAAAAAGGACAGGCCTTTTGTTTGAAATCTGAAGTATACGCGTTAAAAGTTGACAGGTCCTACACACACATTGACAAATTTATATGCCCACATGATTATTTGAAGAAACCACTAATTTTAATCATTCGCAGTGTGAGAAATTCACACAGGGTTTCTCAAATGTCCGATCATTTTTTATCTGTTTGTTGGTTTACATTCATGTTCTGAGATATAAGCTTTGTAATCTTTGAAATCACAAGAAATTATTTTAAATGAAATTGACAGTTGGTAAAATTATTTTCTTCTTTGCTTTTCTAGGCTATCAACATTGAACCCTAAAAAGTTGAACTTAACATCAGCTTTAACCATAATAGATTTTTAAAAAAGTTCAGACAATCCCCAATTTTCACTACATTCAGTTCTGTTGAAATGCATCAATTTTTTTTAGGTCGTTTTTAACCCCTGCTACGTTTTAATTGGTCTCCTTCATGCTGCAAACCACTAGTAAATATGTGCAAATTGCATTCGTTTTGTAAATTATCTAATCAATAAAAAGAAAAATGCTGGTACTTACGAACAGAAATTCCTTAGATCTGTATTAGACAGATTTCTAAAGATGTCTTCCCATTGAAATTCTTGACCAGATGCGAAATCTCCCCCAGATGAACAAACAGGACTTTAACCCCCAGCATGTGGCGTCCAAGTCTTTCCAAAATTAAAAAAAAAGGACAAGGAAATAACTGATGTTGAGATTCATCAATAAGATGTAAAGTTTTCTAACAAATTAAACTGGTAAAATAGCTGTAAATTTGTTCCTTGTTTAATTAGCAAAACATTGATAGTTATTTTAATAAGCATAAGCAAAAGCAATAGTTTGCAGACCAAGAAAATTTAGTTTCATTATTCATACTTTATTTAATCATTTAGCTAAGACTAATAAATTGAACTTAAAGTGAAATTTTAAGATAAAGTCATAATGAAATGCAGCCCTTGAGATTTTTTTTTCAAGTACTACATACATCATTAAAATAACCTCTTATGTGTGTTATTTACTTTTATTTAATTGTTAAGGCATCACTGGTGACTTTCTAAAATATCATGATAATGTGATTGCATTTAATTCTAAAACCACATCCGATTGAAGACCAGAGTTACCAAAAAAAATGTTTCACAATAAGTTGAAATTTACAATTTATTCTTTAAACTGCTTTGCAATGGTTATCTCTTACTCATTGTGTAGTCATAAACTGCAAAAATTCTTCTTCCCACAGATTGATATTGACTGTAGATAAAGACTTTTAATGACTAATGAAATTTTACTGCCATAATTGTGTTCCTTGTATTGCAAAAAGTATGCCTTACTCTCGACCAGAATTATGAAGAATCAGTGAAAATATACCGCTTCAATTAAATTTCTTGTATAGCAAAAACTATGCCTCACTCTCTATCAGATTAAATCATTATGAAGAATCAGTAGAAGCATACTCCTACAATTATTGTATTCCTTGTTTTGCACAATCCATGCCTCACTCTCTATAAGATTAAATCATTATGAAGAATCAGTATAAACATACTCCTACAATTGTATTCCTTGTTTTGCACAATCTATGCCTCACTCTCTATAAGATTAAATCATTATGAAGAATCAGTAGAAACATACTCCTACAATTGTATTCCTTGTTTTGCACAATCTATGCCTCACTACCTATAAGATTAAATCATTATGAAAAATATGTAAAATCATACCGCTACATTTGTATTTCTTGTATTATAAAGAAAATTGTTGATTGCAGAGTAGAATAATAAGCATCTCAGCATGAGTCCCAGAATTCTCATCTGACGTTACCGCAATGTCTTCCAATCGGTCTGAGATCCTCCTGGAGAAGATGAAAAATGAAACTTTTTTTTTATTAGCTTTCAGCAAAATTTGATAACAGCACCAGGAAAGTAAAGAGGAGATAAAGAGAAACAGAGGAGGCATAACATTTTAGATTTGCTCCAATGCAAATGGTATTTTCTTCAATATGTGAAACATGTTATATTTTAAAAGAAATATAATTCCTGTTTCAAAAATTCTTCCTTATATGGTAGTGAATATAAACTTGGAAGTTGGAAAATATTTTTTGACCTTTTTTAAAAATTTTTTCTTAACTGGAAAACCAAATATTTTCAAGAAGTCAAAAAATAAATCAACAAAGGAATATCAATGATTTGTAGAATGTTTTTCATTGTTGTTTTGGAATATTTGTTGTAGGAATAATTTGTCTCCAGACAAACAGGTAATTATATGTAAGTTAACTTACAGGCATAAGCTGTCATCTTCTTGTAATGATGTCTTTTGTATCTCATCGACAATTTCCTTTTCCTACTGTTTCTGAGCCTTATCAATTACTAGAAGAAAAAAATAAAGATAAAAAGAAAAGCAGTACAGGAAAAGAAACATTTTTGTGTTAATAAATAAGTTTGACGAGCAGTTTGCCCAAAAATGTGTGAATAAAGATTTTATTTGAGAAAAAGACGGACAGACAGACACACAAATTGGTTGATTGAATAAGGTTCGACAAGCCCAGTCAACATATTCGGTGATCTAACAGTGATTATCCTCTGTTTATTTTTTCTTTCCAATTGAGTATCTGTGTATTTGATTCTTGAAACTGATAACTGAAGGGTATCAGAAGATTAAGAGTTTTCAATGTGAGATGCCGTCACAAACACCAGACTATTTCTGAGCATTATGTTTACTTCCTTGTTGGGAAAGACCTCGAAAACAAAACAAAATATTGTCGTGAAGATTCCTACAAACATTGTTAAAGCGATTTAGATATTTCCCACAGCATGCATTCAACATTACAGACGTCTTTTGAAATCTTCCAAGGAGCAGGAAAAATATAATATTAATTCATTAAAGAAAAAACAAATAAACATGCCTCTGTATTTCAAATCATTCACAATTACCATCAGTGGAGTTCCACAAGCATCAGATTATGTGATTCACTATTTACATGGAAATAAATAAAAGCTAAGATATAATGAATAATGTTGCAGAGCAAGAAATTATCTGGTGGAAACTTGATAGAAAAGTTGTGCAATTTCTTACTTTATTAAGCAATCTACGTTTCTCTTCTCAGGTTAAAAAATGGCTATTCTTTTCCTCCTCTGCTTTACAAAGCCTCTATTTTTTGTAATCGTGTCAATCATGTAAATCTTTGATTATGATACAGATAACAACGATTTTAGGTCAACACAAATAATCTTGAAAAAGAGCTGCATTTAAATTTGTACGGCTATATTACTGGATTCATGACAAAACAATTTGAAGAATTTACTCACTAGTCAAGTAACATCCTGATAATGTGATGCAATAGGATCTATTCTCATGTAGAGTAGATTTCAGTCCGTATTATTAATACACATAACACATTTGCGATTTCTATCGCTTTCATAAACGTTTTTCTAAGTCTGAATAGCTGCAAAATACCTTCTGCTGAAGTTTCACAGATATAACCAAGTTTGTAAGTGCAATCAGTTGAATACAGAGCGGACTCTGACATCACCAAGCAGTCTTCAGAAGTGTGTTCTGGACTGTACTCAGTCTAACCAAGACAAATAAAATAAAAAAAACCTCATTCAATGTTTAAAAAAATCTTCATCAATGTTAAATCAAGGAGAACTGATTTGCATGAATTGTCACTTTCTTTTTCAGATGCAAATGGAACTTTGTGTGTGCACGATATTTTTTTTTTCATTTTGCATACTTTAATACAATAAAAAGTTTAAACAATGAGGGCTTCCATATTAGTTTTTTCCCTATATTTAAGCATGCAATTATTTCAAATTTCTACACCAATCGTTTCTTGATAATATACTGTTTCCAGAAGTGGAAGATTGGAAAAGCAAGTTCCAGCTATAGTAGGTATATTTCCTGTATAATTCAAAAGTTATTTAGCTTGTTAAAAATTAAGGAATAAAATATAGATTAAGTTTGAATCTAGTTGCTTCCTTCATTTTTTTTTCACTCTTAAATGTATTTATTTGATATCAATGCCTAATTAATAAATTTCTGTCTAGTTCTAATTCATGAATGATATTCTTTAGTTTATGTGAAATTATCAGCACAAAAAATCCAGGATAAAGATAAAGTATGGCTACATTATAACATACTCCAATTTGTTTTAGAAACTTATTTATGCGTGTGGGTTTTTTTTCTCACTACCTGAAGAATTTCATGGGGGTCGTTTGTACACTCCTGTTCCTCTCGATGGATCAATAATTTTTCAATCCAGATCTTGTTCATACCATTCTCATGCTCTGAAATAAAATCTTAAAATTCCAAGAATAAAAAAAAAAAAAAACCGCCATGAAGTCCAATTTTTTCGACGATATAGTAAACATCTACAGAAAGTTTGAAAGACTCTTGTCTTCATCAAACAATTTGATACAGTTATTAGAACTTGGAGTCAGGGACCAGTCGCCAGGACATCTAGATGTAGAGAGAGAGAGAGAGAGAGAGAGAGAGAGAGAGAGAGAGAGAGAGAGAATTATATATATGGTACAGTTAAACCCGAAAATTAGCCATCCTTAAGAAATGTCTGAAAATTCAGTCATTTCCAAGTATTTCTTGTTTTCGTCGGACATTTCCAGGTTTTGCCTAGAAATAATAGTCATTGTCAGAGAATTACTGAAATAGACAGTCAGGCATTTAATAGGAATGACTACTTTAAAAAAAAAAAAAGAAAGGCAGAATGATATAATGTAACGTAAATGGGAGGATGCATGCGATAGTTTGGTCATTCCGTTTGAGAAAAGAAAATTTCATATAAAAAAAACTATAATTACTTTAAAAAATTCATCAACTTAAACTGATTTGTTTTTGCAATTGAGACTTTGGCGACATTGGTTATTACTTTACCGAGCTTTGCTTTGAAGAATTTAGATCTGTTTGAGATTTCTTTGACTCTAAACAGTTCCATTTAATGTACCCCTGACCGCCAGACTGAGAGCCAAAAACAACCGCTTCTCCTAAACCAACATAATTATGTTATTCATTTAACATCACTCAGCTTTTCAGGGCAAAGTTCAAATTCGTTCCTACCGTGTGTCCCTTTTAAGATTCCATGTTTTGTAGCAAGTGTGGCGTTATAGTTCTCACTTCTGTCTAAAGTAACAGCCAGACTGTTTCGTGTGTCGCCCCGGCCCCGATCAACAGCAGGAATGGGAAAGACAATAACTAGTGTCACCTCTCTGGCCTGGAGCGAGCTCTATTCTACGTCTTTTTACCATCCGTTCTGCTGGCTACAAATGATCTGCTCTCTATGAAAGTTTATTTCAGCATGCTTATCGCCAAGAAGTGCCACATTTTGAACGGCGCCAATGTCATCAATTTATTCGACGTAAGCAGAGGTTAATTCTGCGGCTTGGCCTTCTGTAACAGCTAAGTCGCTGATTTCATCGATATGAGGATCAGCAACATCGCTGATTTCATCGATATGAGGATCAACAACAGCGCTGGTTTCGTCGTTATGATGATCAGCAACATCGCTGGTTTCGTGGATATGAGGATCAGCAACAACGCTGATTTCGTCTATATAAGAATCAGCAACATCGCTGATTTCATCGATATGATGATCAGCAACAACGCTGATTTCGTCGATGTGAGGAGCAGCAACATAATGATTTTCTTGATATGAGAAGCAGGTACTTGAGCTATTTGCTGGGCAAAGGCACGTCAATTATGCTCTGACTGAAACTGGTCCAGCATTTCCCTTGGTAAAGACGTTGTGTTAAGGCCCAGTCTTGTTTCTACACCCAGCAGTGCTTAGTAAAGCGATTGTTTGACAGCGGCATTGAATAACCTGTTCTACATGAACTGCAAATGTAAGTCCAACCGACGACTGGGTGGTGGTGGTGTCCGACATCTAAGAAATCATCATGACCCGTACGCACTGTTAGCACATTCCACCGAACCTTGTGGTTGTGGATGCTTGGGCTTGCCATGGACAAGACCGCAGTCCTCAACTTTTGCAACCAGAGCAGAATTAGAGCTAAGCCAATAGTAGCAGTACCATCTCCACTACCACCCTCACAACAACAACAACAACAACAACAACAGCAAAGACAACTCATAAATGGAGATAGAAAAATTAAGATAGAGAGAGAGAGAGAGAGAGAGAGAGAGAGAGAGAGAGAGAGAGAGAGAGAGAGAGAGAGGAAATTAGTAAGTTAAACTGTCCTTGACTGAAGCGTGTGCTGTCGAGCTGTTTTTCTAGCTACACCCAAAGACGCCCTGCAAGTGATGTAAAAATTTGCTGATATTTGGTCTTGGGTAAAAAGTAGTTTGAGTTATTTTCAAACTTTTCGAAAAGCCTTCTTGTAAACGTTTCTTTAAAATGACTTTCAGCCATGCTCAAGCTAAATTATTAAGCGAATATCTAATAAAAGGTAACAGGTTTGGCTACTTTGAGAAATGCTGAGTATAATACACTTGTAGAAACCAACCTGAAGCTTAATCATCTCAGCTGGGAGCAACAAAGTATTCAAACCAGACTGTGGCAATGGTTTGTCTGGTGGTCAAAATAACAACTAGGCAAAACCGGAAACCTGAGGCTGTCTCTTTCAGTCATTCTCCAAGAATACCTGAAACTTTTAGTCATTCCTGGAAGTGCCCGATCAAAATAGGAATTACTTGGGAATGACTGAATTTTTAGACATTTTCTGAGAATAAATAGTTTCATAGACTGTAACATATATATATATATATATATATATATATTACTGCAGGGGGCATCTAAATTAGCTTTACGTACTATATATCATTGCTTTATATGTTTTGTTGTATTCTCAGCACATAAACACATAAGCCAACCGTAGCGGCACCTAAATTTGATTTGGTCTATGCTTATCGCTATTCTGCTTGTTTAGTTGTACTTTCAGCACATAAGCCACCCGAAGAGGCGCCGTAATCAGGTTTGGCCAATGCATGTTCTGATGAATATATTTAGTTGTTTATAAAGATCATCACATTTACAGTAGCTTTAGCCACTACATATTTTGATAAATTATGTATTTACTTCGTTCAACGAGACATCTGAATAAGTCTAGCCAATCTCTATTATAATGTTGTTTCAGCTGTTCAGACTGCACGTACATTACTAGATTTGACCAAAATACAATTTTAATACAACCGCAGTTTACGCCAGCCTTATAGATGTCAAGTCAAGTAAAGCTTCACTTGTATGATCATCTGGTACACTATGTACTAGGTTTCATCAGTATCTACTTTTCAAAGAAAAAATAATTTATACATTAGTAAGTAGATTGAGTGATCATATATGTTGAATTCTAGCATATAGATGTATGTCAGTTTTGTAACAATTTGTAACATAAATGTGGTGCATTCCTCCATCTCGAATTGTGTCAATATGGAAGCTCTGAGGAAGCAATTTATGACCTCGACGATCGCCAGAGCAGGGGCAGATAACTGAGAGTGGTACAAGACTTGACATTTGGCTGTATCCAAAACCCGTTTTAGTCATGATCTTATCCGTTTCTGTTCGGTATTTGTGTTTCACGGTATTCATCAAATTTTCACCTTTATTCTGATCCTTTTTTGTGTGATATGCGTTATAATTAAGGTCTCTAGAGTTATTTTTAAGAAAATAATATTCTCGATGTTGTGCTCATATCATACTGAAACATCCAGCCTAAATGGCTGCATGGCGGGTTTTAGGGCTGAAACAATGAAATGCACAGCACGGATAAAAAAAACAATCATAACACGCTTCATATGAATTGTTGAATTTAAAAATTAATCTGATATGCTCTACATCAGGCGGTCATATTTTAAGCCAAATAGTCCATAGTGTAAGTAAGCACCATCGTTTAAAAAAAAAAAAATTTTAGCAGAGTTAGAAAAGAATAAATCAGATAATAAAAATGCCCTTAGAGTTGAGGCACGTTATCCATTACATTCGAGTGTTTGCTTTACGATAACAGCCTGAGCTCCATATAAACATTTGAAAAACTTGTCTTGTAAACTAATTCATTCCGTTCAAAGTGCTTTCCCTCTCTCTAAATAGTGTGCCTCTCCTTAAAAATAACTCGTAATTATTACTAAAAGAGTCTCAAATCTGTACCAGGGAGCATGATTCTTGAGCAATAACAAAAAAAATGCACACACACACACACACAAAAAAAAGAAGCGATAACACATGTTATAAATTAGTATTACTTTCATTTGAGAGGAAGATCTATCACATAGAATTAAAAAAAAAAAAAAGCTAAAAAAAATGAAACTTTTGGGCTGCAAATAACAGAACAGGAATATTCCGGAAACCAAATAAAAATGGAAGTATTCATGCACTAAAAATACAACCTACATCTCAACATCTAGATCTAGCATCTATCGGAAAACATTTTAATACAGACTCATTCTTATTACACTCATATTCTTCTATCTCTGAAATAAAAGAGAGAAAGCGGCACGCTTTGGTTAGATTAACGTCTTTTTAAAAGTTTATAGAAAATATAACTGTCTTTTGACTTTACTCGCGACACCGTTAAATTTTATTCTCTAACCCATCCTACCATAGAAAAGATTGCTTCCCTACCCCTTTTTCTTTTTCCTCTTCTTTATCTTCTAATATATTTTTTCTCTTTTCTCGACCTGTAAATGATAGTTGTATAAACTGATGACCCATAGAAAAGAAATGAAGCGAGATAGACTCGAATATAGCTGACCAATTTAAAAAAATCGTGGATATAAAAGAAAAATGTTTGAGATGACACGGGTGGACGTCACAAGCTTATCTAAATATCAAGCAAGATTTTTAGTGAGTTCAGATCAGATTCTTTGGAGTGTGGCCGTGAGTGCCTTACCTTAATGGCGGTTACGAAACGTCATTTTACCTGCTCGCTAATACAACCGAGGCCTGTGCCTTGATTTATGTATCTCGTAAATTGTGCTCTAAATAAAAGTTATTCCAAGTAAGTTTTCGTCATTAATTTTTGAAGATTAGGTAGATGAACAGTAAAACTGGGTTTTGAAAAAAAAACAGTATCTTGAGGTTCAATGATAAAAAAAATGAAATTTTAAAGTGAGCCTAACGAACTATTTAACTAATTTAAGACAGACAATATTCGAAACCACAGATTTTTTAAAATCAAATTTACACTAAAAATTCGTTAGAGTTTGATCTTTGGTCTACACCAATTATCTAATCAATTCATATATTCGTTCTGATGATATGAGGGTTAGAAGTTTGTTGTGAATCTGCCAGTTACTCTCACACTGCCACTGAGATGGTTACGCTTTGAGCCATAGCTAAAAACCATACTTTTATCATTTATCAAAGAAAGTTCAATAAATCGCATTGCCTTTAAGGGCGATTAATAAGCATAGAATTCGGTTGACAAACTATTGCTTTAACCATTTCAATACGTTCATAATGCGATGCCTAGTAGTCTTAGCTTCTCTTTTCTCTGTATCGAAGCAAGGGGTGACCTAAAGATAAGGCATTGAAATTATGAAAATAAGTCTTTCTACTTCGTTTTGGTAATCTATTATCTTTTCTGTAGTTTTTAATACTTTGATTCTAGACCTATATATTCGATGCATTCCTCTTCCAAGCATGTTCAGATGTGTTGAATGTGACAGTGCGGTAGTGACCTGTAACAGCATCTGTCTGATATTAAGGACATTTTCTGTATGTTCATGTCTGTTCTTTAAATTTCCACCCTTCTCTTCCCACAATCAAGTCTTCACTAGTTTTGTTTCGAGATTCATTATATCCTTAGGACTTCCTGGTTTCCACTGAGGCCACACAATCTTGCCATTGTTTTATCTTTGCAACGCAAATGAGGAACATGTCCAGTTGTTCCCATATTTCTTTAGCAATTTCTCTGACTCTATGATGTTGATATTTTTACCTGAGTTAAATCTGAAGTTTCTTGTACTATCTCAGTTGTTCCCATATTTCTTTAGCAATTTCTCTGACTCTATGATGTTGATATTTTACCTGAGTTAAATCTGAAGTTTCTTGTACTATCTCGAAACGATGCCTAGGAGAAGTATTGTTTTGCAGATAGGGAGGAGAAGTGAGGTTCAACGGTATTTGTCTCAATGGTGTGAAGCAATAGTTAAAGACTATCTGACTTTGTTTTTAATGTTCGAGCCTCTTTTCTAAGAGGCTCGATTTGCTTTCTCACGCTCTTGAAACTTTTATCCTCCAAGCGACTAACACATCTTGCATGCACTTAACATCCTGGCATCAAACACAAAAGGGGAGGACAAGTCCCTTATGGATCAGAAAGTTCAACCAAACTGGCAGAGAAAGTTACTCTTTCACTACAAAACCGTTCTTTGATCTTTGAAGTCTCGTCTCGGAACTCGAGCGATTCCTGTCATTTATCTGCCCCAACAATCTGCATGCACAACCTTAATTTCCTGTATGCTTGGTAGAGTGGCTTCCACAAAAGCAATGCTGATAACAAGTCTTTTTTCATTTTAAGTTCAAAGTCAAGCCAAGTTTATTAATACTGTGGTGTAGAAAGAAAAGAATTCTAAGCTAGAGATCATAGGAATGCCATTAGTTGGTTCTTGCTTTTTTTTGTTTTTTTTTGTTTTTGCCTTTTCTCTGAGTTTTACCGAAACTAAGTTGACCGATTGTTCTGCATAGTAAGTTTATACACAGATGATTCATTACATCAATGTTACAGTGTTATAACTCTAAAATGCCATAATGAAATTTCATACTGTAAAAGGCTTTGGAAAACCACATCAATATTTTTTAGTTGTTGCAACTAGACAGAAAGATGAATGGATATATGAAATTTTCTACAAAGGCAGAATAGGCTTTTTAGAATGTTTGTAGAGAGGCCGAAAATTATGATAGAAAAACACGGTTTTCAAGATCTTTCAATTCGATTTTTTCTCTCTCTGCTATGAATGTTTCTCTTAGATTATAAACATCATATAATAAGATACAAAGCGTTAAAAATTACGGTTTTGCGGCTAAACCACAACCAAACTGCAAGTGCGAGATCTCGTTTTGGTGACCTTTTCATTTCAGCAAAAATTGCATTTGTTCTAAGATTGTTGTATGTATTTTTGTAAAAAACAATCCTAGCTTTAACAAAGACATAAAAAAAAAGTTGAGGAACTTATATCATATAAAATTAAATCCTTGAAACTTCATCTAATTCTGCAAATTTTTATCACCAAATATACGGAGATTCAATTGATGCTAAATTTCTAAAAATTTGGCAGAGGCATTATATTGGTTTTTCACTATTGCAAAGACCTGGCCAACCGCTGCTTCAACATTAAGCACTACCTGTTGTAAGGCAGAATGAAAGGAAAAACGACGGTCATCCAGTTTTTGGATTCCCTATGTTAACATAACTGTGTTTTCTTAATACACATTAGTCATTTTCATGTTACCCAAAAAAGCGGCCTAAATGTAAGTCGATACAGATGTTGTATATATGGGATTCATGATTTCCTGAGGTACATTTTAGTTGATATTTTTAAACTTTTATCAAAATGGCAGTAGAACAAACCACACACTGACAAGGATTGCACTGAGTGTTGACTCTCATTGACTACCAGGTTACTTCAACCAACCAAAATGAAAAAGTTCTAGATGCACTAAATTTCTTACTGTGGCAGATCACATGTAACATTTAAATATATAAGATTTGAAAGAGTACCACCTATATTACTATTAATAATTCTCAGTAATATTGAAAGTGATAAACTGATAATTTCTGTAGACCAACTCACTAAAATTGACCCAGACTATAGAGTTTTAGAAATTTTTAGTAGATATCTTGGAGGTGAATTTTTCACTTACTTGATTCCTAAAAAGCTATTAACACAAACGCATGTGTACACATTATTATATCTGCTTACTAAAAGTAAGACAAAATCCATTTTATAGATAGTATAAAATGAGTATAAATTATACTCATATGTAAAATACTGATTTTTAAAGGACTTTAAGTTTAAAATTTAAAAATTTAAAAGTGCATGTAAATCTGCCGAGGCAAAAATTTGAAAGGCTATAAAATTATTATTGCAATATCATGTAGGCCTGTATATCTTGCCTTATCAACGAGCTTCTTTTGATTGTTATCCCAGGTTTTTTTTTTTTTTTTAGCTTTGGTTCAGTAATTTCAATTTGGCTGCATTGCTTGTTTACAATGTCCGATGTACCTGTAGGTATTCTGTAACTATCACTCTTGTTAAATTATTGTTACTTTGACGATGCTGCAACTGACATACAATTGTAGTCGAATCTATTTTGCCCTTTATTATTCAATTCCATGACCTTTTCGTTGGACTAAGGTGAACAAGCATATCCTATGTAAACTTCTATAAAAAAAAGTTGCTCATTTATCAAGTTATCGTCTAGAACTACAATTAGATCTAGAATCTAGATTTAAAGTACGTAGTAGGACTCACATCCAATGATTAACTAATTTTTATAATATACATGCATCACGAGGCTGGATGGATGGGAAAGGAGCTCTAGCCTAGATCTAGGATCTAGATTTAATTCATTTTCATTCTTTTATGTCCAGCAGCCTTAGACACTGATCTGGTTTCTAAGACTCTCTACAGCTACGGATTCAGATCTAGTATCAACTCACAATCATATACCTTCGCTTGCTTTAGCCTTCATTTTTTCCGTGCATTTCTTATTCAGTTTCTGTTAACAAGTTTAGTGGTTTCATATCCAAGATCGGGGAAGTTCTTTTATTTTGAAATCAGTGGACATTTGAAGATTTGGTGAGAGTGATCGGACTTGACTACCTTATTGATAAAAGCAGAGAGCGTTATTTGATTTTAGTAACTTACAGACTAAAGTCACCCGCACTTTGTTTAAGCACGTCTCATTTTTGTCGCTTTCCATAAGGCCGAATTATAACTTTTTCATGCTGTATGAGAGATACTGAAATAACAAAATTAATTCCTTCAGCATTCATTTTTACAGACAATATGTGCCAGTAGTTAAATGCACGACATCCATGAGAATACCCTTTTAGGTCTAAAAGTCAGTAGGACAATTTCCAGATGAGCATTTTGATTATCTAACGTTATTTTCATCCGGCGCTGTACCCAAGTCTGATCTCACCACGAGCATAATGAAATTCCAATTTGGCAAATTCCTCGGCATAAGCATTTTGATGGACCAGACTCATTTCTATCTTCAGCTAAGCATTGTTTTACTTCTATATAAACAATTAAATTTCGAAGAGAGACAGATTTAGAGGGGTATGTCGTTCTAAAAAAAAAAAAAAAAAAAAAAAAAAAAAAAAAAAAAAAAAAAGTCTCCAGATTACCGAGTTTCGTTTCTCATTTCGTCTAGAGCATCTCAATAATGATACACTGCCTTTCTTCTTAGACGAAGAGATTTATTTTAACTAAAGTCTTGAAATAATTTTTACACCCTTGTGGTTAACTTTAACTCTTCATTCTGTGCAACTTGTGTTGTTTCCTGTTTAAGTATGCGTGCACAATTTAAATTACCTCTGGCGGATTTGAAGATAAGAAGGGGAACAAGCAAACTGTAATACCAGAAAGATTAAATACCATTTTATATCTTTTAGTTTATGTCATTCTCGAAATTTCAAAAGCATACAAACTGTCAAATAATTATTACAAGTGCTGCGATGCGCCAGACGCAATTTTAAGTGGCTGGGAATGTTGATTTATATTTCTTTAAGGCTGATTTTTTCCCCTTTTTTATTAGTTATTCTCATTGTTGATTTTAAGTAATGTTTTTTTTTTATTTTCTTTAAAGAGCAACAACTATCTATTTTGCTAAAAAACAGAACATTTAACTTTGATGTAGGTAGGCCTAATGTAAGTTTCAATTTTTTTATTATTTTTTTTTAATTAGGACTAAAAGTGTTAAAGTGCGTCTAGATCGGAGAAATGGCTCCTTCCTTCCTACCTCCACCATTACAACTTATTCCTTTAAAAAGAAAACGTTAACATAATCTTCTTCCTGAAGAAAAATAATGCAGAAGCAATTCTACGAAACTGATAATCTAGCAATAATAATAACTTTACACTAATCTCATATCTTTCATTTTATCAGATTTTATTTTATTTTGTTTTCTTAAATGTTGAATCCGACACCATTTGCAGCTCAACACTCTACTCGTCTTGATGTCCGAACTGGTTCTTTTTCCCCGGGTATATATATATATATATATATATATATATATATATATATATATATATATATATATTTTTTTTTTTTTCAGAAAAGAAGTTGAGAGGTATGAAGTTCAACTTTTCCTAGGCAACCTACTCCGAGAATACCGTCTAATCTGAATACTTTACAATACGGCTTCCCAATTCAAGAATGATCAAGATACTATACAGTTTAATTAGCTTCCAATGCAAGTCTTGTCCTACTTGTCGAAAGAATCTTAAACGTGTGAAAGAATCGAACGGCTGTTGTTTACGTTACGCTAGCTATATGAACCAGATTTAATGAAAAGTCAATAAACTTTTCGACCTTTCTTGAAAGTAGCCCGTGAGATGCCTTGGACCAGACAGCATTTCTAAAATCTAATCGTTTCCGTGAAACGGTACAGACTGTCAATTTTAACCCAAATCGTTTTCTCCGTGAGGCCTATGACCTAGAACTTCCGCCATCTTGCATTTAACCAAAATTGTTATTATAAAGTTGGAAAACGCTTTAAAACTTTTATAAGCTTTTCTGCAAAAGTTTATGTATTCTTCAAAAACCGTGTCTCTTTCTGTTTAAGTTGTGTATAATTTTTAATGCATTCAATACTATTAGCAATGTTAAACCTTTCCTTCCATTGCCTTTTTTTTTTTAATCTATAGATATGAACTTTATTGATTATTACATCATTGATTTAATTTTTAACAGACATATCTGCTTAACACTTCTTTTCTCTTAGAAAGGTGAAGAGGAGTACCATCGATAGTTTTATTCTTGAATCCACTACCCGCAAGAAGCTGGATCGATATTTGAAACATGCAAGGATTAAAATCATGTCCATTAACACAATTGAGCTTCTGAATTCACACTGGAATGACTAAATGGAGGAGGCACATAGGTAATCGCGCGGAGGGTTTAAAAAAAAATGAAGAATAAAATAAATGAAAA
>JAWDGP010002587.1:0-15000 GCA_033675545.1 Elysia crispata
TTAGTTGTGTTAGAGAGTGGTCGTGTTAGTTGTGTTAGAGAGAGTGGTCGTGTTAGTTGTGTTAGAGAGAGTGGTCGTGTTAGTTGTACTAGAGAGAGTGGTCGTGTTAGTTGTACTAGAGAGAGTGGTCGTGTTAGTTGTGTTAGAGAGAGTGGTCGTGTTAGTTGTGTTAGAGAGAGTCGTCGTGTTAGTTGTGTTAGAGAGTGGTCGTGTTAGTTGTACTAGAGAAGTGGTCGTGTTAGTTGTACTAGAGGGAGTGGTCGTGTTAGTTGTACTAGAGAGAGTGGTCGTGTTAGTTGTGGTAGAGAGAGTGGTCGTGTTAGTTGAACTAGAGAGAGTGGTCGTGTTAGTTGTGTTAGAGAGTGGTCGTGTTAGTTGTAATAGAAAGTGGTCGTGTTAGTTGTACTAGAGAGAGTGGTCGTGTTAGTTGTACTAGAGAGAGTGGTCGTGTTAGTTGTACTAGAGAGAGTGGTCGTGTTAGATGTACTAGAGAGAGTGGTCCACGCGGTGGTCAAGGCCAACCTCAAGCATCTTCTCAATAAAAAAAATTCACCAACACCCACAGGAACTTTTTTTTCTTTTCCCAAACCATAGCGAAGGGGTTGAGAATATCTCGCCCATCAAAAGCGAGAGATTGATGTACGTCACAGAATAATTTTTATTCACTAAAGACGCTCGTGATCTTATGTGGTGAGATAATCTCACGGTGGATGAACCGAAGTTGGTTTTCTAGCCAAACACTTCAATATTAAATTGTAGACTGGGAGACCCGCAACGTGTGACCCATAACAACACCCAGAAATTCTATCCTTCAGGTGGCAAGCTGGTTACAATCATGTACCTCCTTCACTAGAATCGATACAATCTACATTAGAGTCGAGTGTCTGAATCGCAAGGGGGAATCTATGGCAAAAAGTCACACGGCTAAGACTCAGTGCCTTTTTGACACCACAGCAACTTGCGTGATGTGCAGTCCGTTACCTCCATGACCTATAGATGTTGGGCATCATGCCTTTTAGAAACACGAGGTCAAATCAATCTACGTTGAACATTGAGGTCACATATGTTGCGACATACAAAAAATGACGCCTTGTGGCTTTCTTTTTCTTTTCTTTTCTTTTCTTTTCTTTTTTGTCGATTTACCTTGAAATTAATACGAAAATCAAAGCCTTGTCTTTCGCCTCTCTTCTGTTCAGGCTGAACTAACCGGTCCACTGTTGGGCTTTCGTCAGATTCCTATTTCATCGACGAGGACAAAACCACTGCATATCATATTATTCCGTCAGGAAAATCTAACCCCTCCAGCAAAAGGAGAAATTGATAGAGACCATGCGGCCACAGCCCGATAAATTAGTCTAGTTTGACTTCAATGGCTGATTAATTAATGCATTGCCGAATAGAGCCCATCTTTACACACAAAACCAGCTCTTGGGAGAAGATGTAAAAGAAAAACTATTGTTCGTTGCGAATAATTGGGTATAAAAGAAAAAAAAGAAAAGAAACAAAACGCAGTTATGGTTGCAACTCACCGCAGAAAAGGGAAAAAGACATGGGATACGAAATGGTTTTTTTTTCGCTGACACTACAATTTGAAGAATTGCAAATTTGTTCATCAGGTCTTATTAATGCATGCTAAAAAATGTAAGGTGAAATTTTTTAATGTTTTGGAAGATAACGGCTCGTGACCTGTTGAGAGGTGAAAGATCTGTTGAGCGATTGTGTGTGTATGTGTGTGTGTGTGTGCGTCGGCTGGAATCTCGCTAGGTCGAGTAGAAACTGCTGCCCCACCAGGCAGAGCGCCAGCTTGGCAGGCGGTGGCGCGGGTTTGATCACTAACCACGGCTTGATGGTGGGCACTGACTGCTGCTGAGGTTGCATAAACAAACCTGGCGCAACCTCATCTGTCGCCGGGAGGCATGCAGCGAGGGTGAGCGCTACAGTGGATGGAGCAGGCACCGCCGCCGTGCCATCAGATCAAAGCGGACGCACATAGCGGTGCTTGTGGTGTTGTGAGTGTGTATGTGTGTGTGTGTGCGTGTGCGCGCGCAAGGAGAGCTCTGGCACTGTGTCATGACTGAGAGGTGCCTGACACATCATAGATAAAACGGGTCGTTAAAAGATGGGCTGCTTCTTACTTTACGGCTAGCGGGATAATCACTTCGCCGCCATGATTACAACAACAAAAAAAATCCAACAAACAAGCAAAAAAAACCCCAAAAAAACAAACAAAACAAAACAAAAAAAAAACAGCAAAAAAAAAACCAAATGAAATAAAACTAACGTAAGTAATAGAAAAATAAAAGGCAACACGTTCAGATTTGAGGTTACGGTTCATAAAAAGATAAAATTATCGACTGATGCAACGTCGCAAGAGAGAGAGAAAGAGAGAGAGAGAGAGAGAGAGAGAGAGAGAGAGAGAGAGAGAGAGAGAGAGAGAGAGAGAGAGAGAGAGAGAGAGAGAGAGAGAGAGAGAGAGAGAGAGAGAGAGAGAGAGAGAGAGAGAGAGAGAGAGAGAATGGGGACATAAAGATAGAGATAGTTACATACATAAATAAATACATAAAAAGACAGAGCCTATCTAAAAAAGATCAAGGGTGATTTTTCTTCAAACCAAACTACTTAAAAAAACAATCTGTTTCTCTTTACGGCCGCTTATATTCACTTCCCTTTGTCATCGAGCTTCACACCCTGCTATCCTTGCTTCACTTATATTCAAACTCTTCCTTCGCTTGTCATTTCGCCTTTTTCGTTTCTTCATCGCCTTTTAATTTGATCTCTTATAGATTAGAAGGTTTGTACCTTGGACGCCTTCCATCAAAATCTGTTAATAATGGAGCTAGGCGAGAAATGAGGATCATCTAACCGAGCATTTCTAGACCACCTAAGCCCGTGAAATTTATTAACGTTGTACAGTGCCCTAAAGACTGGAGTGAGAGTATTATTTTTCACCAGATTGGTGCTCTTGAAAAATTAAAGGCAAAACATAATTAATATGATTATTCTTTTCTTAAAAATAAAGAAAAAATGATGAAAGAGCGAACTACTTCCTGTAAGCAAAGTTTGTCAGCTAGATGGCAGGAAGTAAACTGAAAGTACGCATGCAATGGTAGCGGCGGCAGATCTCAAACCGTCTGAAATAGATCTACATGTTGTAGAGGAATATCTATAGAGATAATTATTGGAAATACCTAGATTCTAGGTAAAGATACTACATGGAAGCATATCTGAATATGATAGAAAAGGATAAATATGGAGACTATTTCTAAGCCTATAGAATACACCGCACAGATCCAAGCCACAGCAAATTGACCCCAGGGTCTCGCTTGATCTTGTTTATACAATGACCGTTAACGTGATCTCCCATATATTAGCACACACTCCTCAACTACGCATGTGATGCACAACACGAAGGAACATAAAAAAGTTTACACAATGTTCCAGTGCACCACGAAATCTATCTTGCGAAACACGGTCACAACATCCAGAGGTGTTTTCGCACACTATAAATCGATATTTTCACATCTGATTACGATACAAAACGTAGTTCAAACACGCCATACGAGTACTCAAATGTCTAGCACGGTGTAAAACATCCAGCACAAATTAATCCAACAGGAAGAAGGCTTTACTACTAGCATTTTAAAGGAAAAGCTATATGAACCATGTTTCTACACACGTTTAGAATAAAACACATTATTATTGACTCGATGTAAGGAAATGGGAGACTGTTACTTACAAACAGACAACCCCCCCAAAAAAAAAACAAAACAAAAAACAAACAAACTAAAAACAAAAAAACAAATGGCTTCCTATAAACGCACACAATGTAAAAGGTTAATTAAACCCGTATCCGTAAGGCTGCAGTAAGCAGTTATTATCTACTTTTAACTTGCTGGTAAATAGAACTATCACAGCAACTTTTTAGTTTTACTGACACTAAAGACATGACGAAAGGAAGCGAAGGTCATTTCACACACCCCTCCCCCAAGAAAAAAAAAAAAAAAAATAACAACAACAAACAAATTAAAAATTGTATATTTCAATGCTGAGATGATTATTTACAGCACAATTCGGTCAAGGACAGCTTGATGAAATAAAGCTGCTCAGTTTTGTCCTGTTCAACAAACCCAGTCCACAATCATCGGCGATATCAGGGTATGCAGACAAAAGGTTCTCACGTTGAAGGCCACAAATACAATCAAAATGAGTCAAAACTAAAGAAATTCCCAAAATCACATTGTCTTAATACATTCAGCAAATGGACACCGATAAGTAATGCGTTACAGATAAACGAAATACGTGTACAAATTTTCTCCCACGCACAAAACTAAAAGTCCATGTCATAGAAATCAGGCTTTATCACGGTAGCAGCTACTGCATGAAGCTCACACACACACACAGACACACAACCTAGGCTCGCACGTGCATGATGGACGTGGGCTGCACTGGAGGGCAGAAGCAACATCACTGTTACAGGAGGAAGGTGATGCGTTATCTCAGCTCACACACACACACACACAACCTAGGCTCGCACGTGCATGATGGACGTGGGCTGCACTGGAGGGCAGAAGCAACATCACTGTTACAGGAGGAAGGTGATGCGTTATCTCAGCTCACACACACACACACAACCTAGGCTCGCACGTGCATGATGGACGTGGGCTGCACTGGAGGGCAGAAGCAACATCACTGTTACAGGAGGAAGGTGATGCGTTATCTCAGCTCACACACACACACACACAACCTAGGCTCGCACGTGCATGATGGACGTGGGCTGCACTGGAGGGCAGAAGCAACATCACTGTTACAGGAGGAAGGTGATGCGTTATCTCAGCTCACACACACACACACAACCTAGGCTCGCACGTGCATGATGGACGTGGGCTGCACTGGAGGGCAGAAGCAACATCACTGTTACAGGAGGAAGGTGATGCGTTATCTCAGCTCACACACACACACACACAACCTAGGCTCGCACGAGCATGATGGACGTGGGCTGCACTGGAGGGCAGAAGCAACATCACTGTTACAGGAGGAAGGTGATGCGTTATCTCAGCTCACACACACACACACAACCTAGGCTCGCACGTGCATGATGGACGTGGGCTGCACTGGAGGGCAGAAGCAACATCACTGTTACAGGAGGAAGGTGATGCGTTATCTCAGCTCACACACACACACAACCTAGGCTCGCACGAGCATGATGGACGTGGGCTGCACTGGAGGGCAGAAGCAACATCACTGTTACAGGAGGAAGGTGATGCGTTATCTCAGCTCACACACACACACACACAACCTAGGCTCGCACGTGCATGATGGACGTGGGCTGCACTGGAGGGCAGAAGCAACATCACTGTTACAGGAGGAAGGTGATGCGTTATCTCAGCTCACACACACACACACACACACAACCTAGGCTCGCACGTGCATGATGGACGTGGGCTGCACTGGAGGGCAGAAGCAACATCACTGTTACAGGAGGAAGGTGATGCGTTATCTCAGCTCACACACACACACACACACACACAACCTAGGCTCGCACGTGCATGATGGACGTGGGCTGCACTGGAGGGCAGAAGCAACATCACTGTTACAGGAGGAAGGTGATGCGTTATCTCAGCTCACACACACACACACACACAACCTAGGCTCGCACGTGCATGATGGACGTGGGCTGCACTGGAGGGCAGAAGCAACATCACTGTTACAGGAGGAAGGTGATGCGTTATCTCAGCTCACACACACACACACACACAACCTAGGCTCGCACGTGCATGATGGACGTGGGCTGCACTGGAGGGCAGAAGCAACATCACTGTTACAGGAGGAAGGTGATGCGTTATCTCAGCTCACACACACACACACACACAACCTAGGCTCGCACGTGCATGATGGACGTGGGCTGCACTGGAGGGCAGAAGCAACATCACTGTTACAGGAGGAAGGTGATGCGTTATCTCAGCTCACACACACACACACAACCTAGGCTCGCACGTGCATGATGGACGTGGGCTGCACTGGAGGGCAGAAGCAACATCACTGTTACAGGAGGAAGGTGATGCGTTATCTCAGCTCACACACACACACACACACAACCTAGGCTCGCACGAGCATGATGGACGTGGGCTGCACTGGAGGGCAGAAGCAACATCACTGTTACAGGAGGAAGGTGATGCGTTATCTCAGCTCACACACACACACACACACACACAACCTAGGCTCGCACGAGCATGATGGACGTGGGCTGCACTGGAGGGCAGAAGCAACATCACTGTTACAGGAGGAAGGTGATGCGTTATCTCAGCTCACACACACACACACACAACCTAGGCTCGCACGAGCATGATGGACGTGGGCTGCACTGGAGGGCAGAAGCAACATCACTGTTACAGGAGGATGGTGATGCGTTATCTCAGCTCACACACACACACACACACACACAACCTAGGCTCGCACGTGCATGATGGACGTGGGCTGCACTGGAGGGCAGAAGCAACATCACTGTTACAGGAGGAAGGTGATGCGTTATCTCATCTCACAAACATACACACACACACAACCTAGGCTCGCACGTGCATGATGGACGTGGGCTGCACTGGAGGGCAGAAGCAACATCACTGTTACAGGAGGAAGGTGATGCGTTATCTCAGCTCACACACACAACCTAGGCTCGCACGTGCATGATGGACGTGGGCTGCACTGGAGGGCAGAAGCAACATCACTGTTACAGGAGGAAGGTGATGCGTTATCTCAGCTCACACACACACACACACACACAACCTAGGCTCGCACGAGCATGATGGACGTGGGCTGCACTGGAGGGCAGAAGCAACATCACTGTTACAGGAGGAAGGTGATGCGTTATCTCAGCTCACACACACACACACACAACCTTGACTCGCACGTGCATGATGGACGTGGGCTGCACTGGAGAGCAGAAGCAACATCACTGTTACAGGAGGAAGGTGATGCGTTATCTCAGCTCACACACACACACAACCTAGACTCGCACGTGCATGATGGACGTGGGCTGCACTGGAGGGCAGAAGCAACATCACTGTTACAGGAGGAAGGTGATGCGTTATCTCAGCTTCAGAACATGTAGAAACAGTTTACTGTCAGCCACGCACAGATGGGGGAGTTTGCTTAGCCGTAGGATGAGGAAGGAGAGGAGAGAGGGAGAGGGGCATAGATATATTGATAGGTAAATAAACAGGTAGGTAGGAAGATAGATAGATGCATACATAGAGAGGGAAAGAAAGAAAGAGGGGGAGACTGGTAGAGGTAAAAGAACAGCTGAGAGAGAGAGAGAGAGAGAGAGAGAGAGAGAGAGAGAGAGAGAGAGAGAGAGAGAGAGAGAGAGTTTTAAAGAAGTGAGTGCGTGGAGAGAAAAAGGGAAAGAAGGAAAAAAAGAAAGAATAAAAAAGAAGACGAAGAAGGGAAAAAGAAAAAAAATAAACAAACTGAGAGATGGGCAACAGCGATAGAAAAATAATCACAACAGCAAACACATCAAGAGTTTAAAAGCACACCAGAATCTTTTTTCTCCCGTTATCTCTTAAAAGTGTCAATATACTACTAACTGATTAAAACAGAAAACAAAAAACTGAGGAAACATGGCAAAAAAAAAACGACGCAGATCACTACAATTGTACACTGAGAATCGTCTGGAACATAAACCAAGGACACGGGGAACCAAAAGAGAGGAACCAACTGTAGCCTTGTAGAGAAAGCTTTGCTCGTGTTGAAAATCAACCAAGAGGCCATTTTCCGACGGTTGTTATCTGGTGCTTTGAGCAATGTTTACGATGTATCGCACGATTCCGACGCATCTTGTGTCAACACGATATCGATCTCGGCCTGACAGTCGAGGAGCAGCGGTTGCCCGGGCTGACAGACCCGTCTCACCTGTCGGGCTGTGTTTACTGTGTCCTCTGTCCTGTGTCTGTTCAGGTCTCTAACCAGGGCGCGCGTGCCGTCTCTCCTACATCTAGTGAGTCTACTCTCTCTCTCAAGCTACTCAGGTTATGGTGGGATGATGAGGCTGGAGCAAACTGCCGCGATATTTGCTCGAGCTTCAGACGAGAAACACTGACCTGGACACGACATGTCTTAACAGCCATGGGCTGCTGCTGAGGTTAATACCATTCAAAAACACAACAATAACAAAACGTAACGAAAAATCCATTCAAATAAACCTGATACTTCCTGGACAAATTAATGCCACCCTTGAACTTGCCATCGATTTGCTGCTATCATCTGAATCATCTTCCCCCCACCAGACACACAAACTCACTTGGGAAGCAGCGAGCAGTGTACACTATCACAATCTTTGATTAAGCTGCTACAGTAATTTCAGATATTTTGATGATAATGGTAAACTTTTCTGGCTACTATACGAAAGGCTTCTATTGTTTTTTTTTTTTACATCTCACGCGAGGAAATCAAGATGCATAATATTTTGCCTTATTAACTTCTCTGTGTTACTGGAGCTTTTTCTTTTTTTTTTTAATTAATTAATCTATGTATCCCTTTATTTTATAAATCTTACTTATTTACTTAGCTTTAAGTTAGAGTCTAAACTGAGATTTTTTCCACCTATAATTGTCTGATATGTCTAAATAGGATTCTAACTTTTTAACCGATCAAAAAAAAAGGAAAGTCAAAACATCTACAAAAGAACATCTGAACAGCAAACACGCGAACTTTTTTGCCCGGCATCCAGGAGTGAAGAACTGACCAATTTGAAATCTTGTAAAAGAAAAACATTAAATAGACGTCTTGAACTCGCAGTAAATTCCATGGCAGATCATGACCCACGCACCTCCCAGTTCGTTAACCACAAGGTCGTGTGACATCTTGGCAAGTCGAAAGCTCACAATCTTGTCTGTCTGTGTCTCTCTCTCTCTCTCTCTCTCTCTCTCTGCCCTCTATTAGATGATAAGTACTGCTTGTTATCTCTTGTTGTATGTAACGTGCAGTTATTGATATCCCTTTCTCCTCCCTCCCACAATACCATGCCCTGGATTACACGCCATATAATATGATGTTTTCTTAACGTGCCCTCACATCTTTGACTCCAGTTTCAATAACCCCAAACTTCTTTTTTATTTTCTTCTCGTCCTCCTTGGCAACAATATTTCTTGCCGGCTGGCTAACCATTATTTGAAGTAGCTTTCCCTCTTAAAACGTATTGTTTTACCAGATATTATTTTGTTTTGTTCCTCATTTCGCCATATATATATATATACACACACACACTGTTTATAATATTCAATGCGGGCTTTAGACTTGGTTTGTGTGTGTGTATATAAATAGTAAGATTACAAAGCAAAAGGGGCAATGGCCTGTAAAATAATACGCAGTTGTTTGATGTTTCATGATCGACTTGTTACAACAAATTTGGCCACTGGGATGCCATTTTGCCTTACAACAAAAGGTTTTGCTGGCCTCTAATTTATCGTCTCTCCACGGCACGACTATGACGAGAGCACTGCACAAACCAAATGTTGCCTGTTTTGGGGTGGATCACGGGTTGTAGAGCCTGGCCCTGATCTAAGACTTTAGAGCACCACTTCAGTAACTGATGTCATACTGTTTCTCTCTTCTCAGTTTAGACAAAAGGAACAACCATCAAACATCATTTAAAAAAAAAACATCACTGAAAGATGTGGTCAGGTTGACCATGTTTAGAAGTTGCTTGTCCCCCCACCCCCCTTTTCTGCTTTGGCATTTAGCAAAAGAACTTGACATCACTCGAATGTTCAAGTCGCCGGGTAGCATTGTAGAGTTTCTTAAACCAAAGTTATAAAATAAAAATAACAGAACAGAACAAAAAGGAGAAACGAAAGCAATTCTAACAGACAAACATCAACTTCTGATTATTTTTAAGAAAAAGAAATACATGTAGTTTACACTTTCCCATTCTTCGCAAACTTGGGAGGAAAGATAGACAAAGAGTGTTGATGGGAGTTTGACCTAAGCTTTAGATCAAGATATAGAAAGAGGCGCATTGCGGTACTGAGAAGACAGATCTAGACCGCTTGCTAATTGGCTCGTTGGACAATAAATTACGTGATCGATCCCATCTCAGAGGAGCTTAGGCCGCACCTCCCTTCAAGTCACGGACTGCATCACGGAATTTTACCTCAACATCACGGCAAACCGGATTATAAGAAAAGAAATCTGATACTTTTGAGTCTATTATGTTATGTTATTTATTTATTTTTTATTTTCGTACACACCAAACAACGAAATCTCATCACAAGAAAATGGGCGCTAAGAGGTTTGCTTTTGCCATTCGCTAGAAAGCCTAGCTAGATGTGAATTATTTACTGGAGTCCGCCCCAGTTGAACAAGAAAAATAAGTAGAAGTTGGCCTCGTTTTCTTATTGCTTAGAACCTCACTACGAGTGAGATAAATGTGTTATTAGCTCGCATTGATGTTTAAGAGTTACGGTGATGGTCTAAACACGCAATTCATGCTTGAGTTAGGGGGTGGTAGGTGTCTCATCTTTTGAGCCCTACCTTTCTGACAATACCAATTACAGGCCTAGCGTTACCTTGTTGTGGGCGGTATGTTTCAAACAATCAAGCCAATCAGCAGATAACACTGTATCAGCCTTAATTTTTGTTCATGTTTCAAATTAAATGATGTTCACAACATCTCATTGAAAGTCATTTTTATTTTAAACGAAGCCTTGTCATGATTTTATAAAAGCTACATGGCCACTCGTCATGGGCGAGACCCTCTTCCTAACGGCTGCAGGGCTGTGTAGTTCTTTAACCACCATAAGCTTTACAATCCCATCACTCAGGTGTCCTGATCCTCTGACTTCGGCCTCCGTCAGGCCGGATAAACCTGCTCTGAGATTAGACACTACCATCACCCGCGTACTTGGCGCGGCTTGCATTCTCATCCGTACGACATCTCTACAGACCTCACCTAGATCTACGTGATTCCTTTTCTTTCTTTATTTCATTTTTGTATAAACATTTTTGATTCGTTTCAGTTGCTGGTTTACTGTACAAACTTTTGTTATGATTATCAACAGCAGAACGTTGATGCCGTTTCGCAATGAGCCCAGCTAGAGAATTAGAACACTCATATTGATAACCACGAGGGGTCAGGACAAAAGCAATTACAACACACTCAATCAAGTGAAGTACACAGTCACACAGGGTGTAATTGGGGAAAAATTCCAGGGACACTTAAATGTCACTGATATTTACCAAAAGAACATTAACAACTTACAGCGTTCTCTCATAAGTCATTAAATAGGTTAATACACTTAGGAGGGATGCGTCATCAGACACTGATGATAACAAGAAACAGATCGGGCTTTCAATTAGGCCAGATTATATGAATCTGTACACATCAAAGTTATAGTACTTCAAAACATGATATTGATAGAGAGGACAGGAGAAAAAAGAAGAAGAAGGAGAAGAAGAAGAAGAAGAAGAAGAAGAAGAAGAAGAAGAAGAAGAAGAAGAAGAAGAAGAAGAAGAAGAAGAAGAAGAAGAAGAAGAAGAAGAAGAAGAAGAAGAAGAAGAAGAAGAAGAAGGAGGAGGAGGAGGAGGAGGAGGAGACGGCGAGGGAGTAGACGTAGAAGGGGAATCACAGTATTAATGGAAAACCAGCTAATTCTGTACTCTGCTAATCTATTTATAAACCTCTTTAAACGCTCATGAAAGGAATATGATTCCCCTAAAAGTGCCATAGGGTGCACTGCCTTGCGGGAATTCCTAGCTGCGCAGTTATTTCAACTAAAATTCAAATGATGAATGTTTTAAAAGATTTATAAATAGATTTGAATTTCACAAAATGAGCCCATGACATGTATTGTTATAACGTACTTGATCTCCTCTCTCCCCCCCCCCCCACACACACACACATACTTGTGGCATCTCTAACCTAGAGTAATTATTTAGGATCTGGACCCGAGCCGGCACAAAACTGTACCTGAATCGATTTCAATCTCGGAAAAAATACAGATGGGTATGATGTACGACCGTATCAGTAGCATTGTTGTTTTGTTTTTTTTTTTCTCTACGACAATTCCATCGAGACAGCCACAAAGTAATTATAAACACCGGGACAGCAACATCATCAACAGGTGCTATCAAATTCTGGCCTCTCGCTGGGAGACGCGACTCATTCTTTGCCTGTGACACTCTTCTCGATGTTCTAGTTACAGAACCCGTGTCCCGTTAGTCCTGCAGGTAATAAGTGAAATAAGTATCCATGTGTGTGTGTGTGTGTGCATGGGCGCGTTTTTTTTTTTTTTTAAACAAGGAAGGCTGTGAAGTAATCCCAATCAACAATTTGGGATCATTTGTTAGGGCTGGTGGTGGCGCGTTCATACCACTCAAAGGCAGGTTCGAAGAGTAGCGTCGATAGATGACGTTTTGTTCGCCTTATTTGTCCACTTCCGCCCAGCCTGACGGAGTCTTATTTAGGTTGTGGAAAGTCTGAAGTCACTATGTTGCTTCTGGTGGCCGGGCCACATCAATCAACATTGCGGTCTGATTGATCAGCCATGACAGACACGGACTCAGGGCAGCGCTATACAACAGCCAAAATCGGTGTTTTCAAAATAAATCATGTCATCATCCAAATCTATCTGAATATTCGAACAATTCACGCGGTAAGCTATTGCGCAATCCGATATCGAAATGGAATTTTTTAAAAAGGAAGGAAAAGAGGGAAACATCTGCTTTCTCTGTGTGGAGCAGGATTCTTCCACCCTGCCACTGCAGCCTATTCCAGTAAAACCATCGTCACCACTCGGTGTGTGAGCAAGGCGTCGAGACAAGCCACAGAAACCATCTGTCTTCCAACACTGAGCGCTAAGCCCACCACGCCCGATTTTTTTAAAAAAATTTATAACCTCATCTTTCTTTTCTCCCTCTCTCTCCCTTTTTTTTTCTCTCTTGATCTCTCCACCCTGACTATTCGACCCTCGGCCTATCGCGATGCCTAATTCTTTAAGAGAGAAAAGGGGATACAGAGAGAGAGAGAAAGAAAGAGAGAGAGAGAGAGAGAGAGAGAGAGAGAGAGAGAGAGAGAGAGAGAGAGAGAGGGGAGATATCTTTGATCTAGACATTTCTAAGATGCAATCTATCTTCACTTCGTCACAAAAGGGTTGGGTTGGATCTTGATTCCTACACTACCAACACTCTAGTGAAACTCTAAATCAGGGAAGCCTACAAAATGGCACCCCACACGACAAAATGTTGACCCTTTAGATCAGCCTTCCTTGTATTAGATTGTTACCTGACTGAACTTCATGACGTAACAGTCTAAGAAGGACGCTTTGGGCACGGGTCTGTATATCATGAAATAACTTCGGCATCGTTTTAATTCGTAGCTATATTTAGAGAGAAAGGGGAACACCGAACCATTTCTATAAAAGATCTACACTAAGGATCGGTTGTCCTGTAAGTTGTGTTACATACCTCATTAGTCTCTTGCAAATATATTATAGCCGCATGGTTGGCAAAGAGTAAAGTTATACTCTGAGAAGGGGAGAGAGGGAGAGGGAGAGAGAGAGAGAGAGAGAGAGAGAGAGAGAGAGAGAGAGAGAGAGAGAGAGAGAGAGAGAGAGAGAGAGAGAGAGAGAGAGAGAGAGAGAGAGAGAGAGAGAGAGATAGAGAGAGATACGCCACATTGATAGATGAGAACCACAAATCAACTTAACAGGCCCACCATAATTAACCCCCCAAAAAGTAGGTGGCGCCGAAAACTCTAAATTAACAAAATCGTGTTCCACAAGATCTAGATTAATAATCTTCATTCAGGCAACGTTCGAGTCAACACTTTGTCAGCCAATAACAATCGACACGGATCAACATTATGACGGATTCGTTGCAGTGAATAATTAATTAAAAAGAAAACAAACCCCCCGAATACATCTTTGCAATAGGCTCGGAGTGGTTTGCACAAAGCGTCAAAGATTGAAAAAAAGCAACCAGCTCCTGTCTGGCTACGTAATTAATGCCACGGTTCATCTGACTCGGGGTGTGAAATGCATCGTCACAAACAGTTAACTGTGCACCACACGACCAGGCTGTAACGTTCAGCGAATCTCTCTTTGTCTGTGGGACTTTCTACTCCACCGGCTCGCTCGAACCTGGCGACTCTGGTCTACGATTTGTGTTGTCTTAACTCAACGACCAGATTAAAGATTAATGTCAACAAACTAGCGGTACAGTTTGACCCCGTACTCCTCATTAAAAACAAAATAACATTCAGCAATCATGATTCTAAAACAAAACATCTCCTGCTGCTTTATGGCGGAGTAATTAGACTGGCTGAATGCATAATGGCTTACGAAACATATGAATCATAATATAATTAAAGATAAAAAAACAAAACAAAACAGAAAAAAACAGCTTTCATCCAATTAACATCATGACATCAATAAAACCACAACCAACAACAACGACAACAACAAAAACAACAACAACAACAGTAAAAATACCATAAATATATCAAACAAAGCGTTCCATCCTCCGATATCACAATCAATGTAGCAATAAATTTTCCCCAGCCAGGATTACCACTGAGTCATAATCCCGACTTATCGTGTTTAGCCAAACATTTAGTTAGCGCCACTCTCTACCCCACCTGGAGCACTTCCTCATGGGGGTCGGGTTGACTTCTACCAGAGAGGACGTGTATTTCTAGCCTATCTGCTTAAACTGAGGTTACCATCTCCTCCTCCTCGGTGTACAGTCGAGCTTCCCGACATATCCGCCGCTCGTCGCACTAATCATCGCTAACTAACAGACGAGACCCATCACGACTTAACAATCCACTTTGCCCCATGCTGTCGCACCATATGTGATACATGTACTAAAAAAAAAAAAGGAACTGTATGTGAAAATCTATCCTACCATAATTATGTAAGGAGCCATACTGTGAGTCAGACAGCGGGAATCCCGGGGCAACTCACACACCGCTCAAAACACGTCTCTCAGCATCTCCCCCGTGGGGCT
>JAWDGP010002587.1:20000-27500 GCA_033675545.1 Elysia crispata
GCAAAGATACCTACTTTTTCCGCAACGATCGGTTCTATGGTTAAGTAAAAGACTCAAATAGGTTTATAAAAGTGTCTCTCTCTCTTTCTCTCTCTCTCTCTCTCTCTCTCTCTCTCTCTCTCTCTCTCTCTCTCTCTCTCACTTACTCATTCCTATTTAGGGATATGTGATACAATTGTGACAGTCATAAAAGAGAATTACAGAGGTTGCGTATCTCTCTCTCTCTCTCTCTCTCTCTCTCTCTCTCTCTCTCACTTACTCAGTCCTATTTAGGGATATGTGATACAATTGTGACAGTCATAAAATTGTGACAGAATTACAGAGGTTGCGTAATTGTTAAAGCCTTTAACACTGCAGATCGTAACTATGAGCTAACTGCAAAGCAGACTCACGATGGACTCACAATCTACATCAACATGGACAGGCAATAAACAAAACGCTAAACAAACGTATGTTACTCAACGCATCCGTTTCGGTCGAACAAAACAACACAACTTTAATCATATTCCCACTGAGTGACCACCATGTGTGTCACCAACCTCACAACTGTCACTCAGTTAAGCAGCGATTCTAGCACTGAAGGCTGGACTCTGGTAACAAAACACATCTCCTAGGAAAACTTACACCATTACTCTCTGACACAATTACATGCACTGAAGAACAACGACCTCGTGAAGTGATACCCCGATACGTGCAGGAAGATCTAAGCAGCAAAAGTTGGGTGGATAACAGATCCACGCCACTAATCGCTAACCCGGGTCTGTATAAGAGTACAGTGACTAGAAAGTGACTCACTCTGGTGTGCTAGCCAAGAGTCGGAGCTCTGTAAGCGCTGAATGAGGCCAGCTATATCCAGTATTCACTCCGCAGTAAAGTAGCGCAGCTGGGCCGATCGAAAAAAAAAAACCAACAAAAAAAAAAAAAAAACCCAGAAAACCCCCCCCCCAAAAAAACCCAAAAACAAACCAACAGCTAACCAACAATTAACCGGTATCATTTTGTCCTAGTGTAGGCCTAGATCATACACAAACTTTGAGATAATCGCATTGACAGCAGAATATTAATTTATTAAGCAATGAGTTTGTCCTTTATCAGTCATGTGGCGTGGATATCAGAAGGGGTTATAAACAGAGAGAGAGAGGAAGAGAGAGAGAGAGAGAGAGAGAGAGAGAGAGAGAGAGAGAGAGAGAGAGAGAGAGAGAGAGAGAGAGAGAGAGAAGAAAAAAGAAGAAGAAGAAGAAGAAGAAGAAGAAGAAGAAGAAGAAGAAGAAGAAGAAGAAGAAGAAGAAGAAGAAGAAGAAGAAGAAGAAGAAGAAGAAGAAGAAGAAGAAGAAGAAGAAGAAGAAGAAAAAGGAGGAGGAGGAGGAGAAGAAGAAGAAGAAGGGCAGGGAGGAGGAGAAAGAGGAAGAGCCATAAACGTGGTAACAACAACGACAAAAAGAAGAACAGCAAGAGGAAAAGTATCAAATTAACCGCTACAAAAAGGTGAAGGCCGAATAAAGAAATCTAAAATGTACCCATTGAAAAAAAACCCCAAAACAAACAAAAACAAAAACAACCCAACAACACAATAAAGAAGAAACGCTCCAACTTCACATAATCTCCAGTAAACGATAGGATATAAAGATCGATCAATGTGTGAACCCAGTCAGCTGAAGACATGCAAACAAAAGCTTCGCCTGAGGGGAAAACAACACTAATAACAACAAAACACCACGTCAGTCAATAACAATATAACACTGTGAGCTGCGTAGTATGGGAGCAATAAATTGTGTCAAGATGCCAGTTTTAAGATCGCCCACATTCGGGCCTCAGGATAAGAGAATATAACATCTCGCAAACCTTCACGCAGCTTTATTATCGTTCGATCTATTTTCCACCCTCCTACCACCCCCCCACCCCCCCCCCCTCTTTTTTCCCCACCCTTTTCCAAAATTAAAGCTCACAGTAATTAACTGGATGATGATGACAATGCATAAGACTCCCCCCCGTGTTTTTTGCGAACTTTTCTAGGTACTCTTCCTTGCAGACTGCATGATCAGGGAAGGTGAAGAAAAAGAAGATAATGAGTAAGAGAGAGAGAGAGAGAGAGAGAGAGAGAGAGAGAGAGAGAGAGAGAGAGAGAGAGAGAGAGAGACAGAGAGAGACAGAGAGAGAGAGAAATAGAGAGTGAGAGAGGAGGGAAGAGAGTGAGAGAGAAACTGCTTGAGATAAAGAGACAGAAAGAGAGAAAGAAATAGAGATGAACAGATAGACACAGAAAAAGGCATAGAAAGAGAAAGAGTTAAAACGAGCGACATAGAGAGAGAGGAACTTATGTAGACAGAAATAGAAGGAGAGAGAAAAGACTAACATGAGGACATTGACAGAAAGTAACGTTAACTGATTTAAAAGGTGCAAATAAGATGAATGAAAAGCAATGTCGGTCTACACATGAATCTCCTCCATCATAGGGAAAGAGGATTCCAGGAAAACCGCTGACCCTTACACACAAACACACGATAGAAAGCTACACCAAAGACCTGCTTGGAGGATTCCAGGAAAACCGCTGACCCTTACACACAAACTCACGATAGAAAGCTACACCAAAGACCTGCTTGGAGGATTCCAGGAAAACCCCTGACCCTTACACACAAACACACGCTAGAAAACTACACCAGAGACCTGCTTGGAGGATTCCAGGAAAACCCCTGACCCTTACACACAAACACACGCTAGAAAACTACACCAGAGACCTGCTTGGAGGATTCCAGGAAAACCCTGACCCTTACACACAAACACACGCTAGAAAACTACACCAGAGACCTGCTTGGAGGATTCCAGGAAAACCCCTGACCCTTACACACAAACACACGCTAGAAAACTACACCAGAGACCTGCTTGGAGGATTCCAGGAAAACCCCTGACCCTTACACACAAACACACGCTAGAAAGCTACACCAGAGACCTGCTTGGAGGATTCCAGGAAAACCCCTGACCCTTACACACAAACACACGCTAGAAAACTACACCAGAGACTTGCTTGGATCACCTGTCAGACCACCCAAAAGTTATTCCCTCTTGAAAGCATTAAAAGGATGTAGAATAAGAGATTTCATGTGGAAGTTGTCTTACTCACTTTTTCTTAATTCAGTTTCAACCTCTTTTCTTCTTTTTTCTTTTTTTTTTTTAACTGGTATGTGTGTGTGTGTGTGTGTGAGAGAGTGTTTCTTTATTTCACCTTTCCATGTTCGTCTTTATTTTGTTCGAGTTTTCGAACAAGATCGTTTGATATTCAATTAAGACGTGTGAAAGAGAAAGAATGAGATAGATAGATAGATAGATAGAGCGAGAGAGAGAGAGAGAGAGAGAGAGAGAGAGAGAGAGAGAGAGAGAGAGAGAGAGAGAGAGAGAGAGAGAGAGAGAGACATACAGAGAGTAAGACAGAGACAAACAGAATATTCCCCTCCACTGCGAACGGTTAATTAGCTTAAAGCTTTAATTAAAAAAAAAAAAATTAAGTTGACACGCAAGTTACCAATAATTACGCTCAAACTTGAGTGTGTGAGTGTGTGTGATCTGGCAATCTATCATGATCAAGCACGTGACAATAATGTCATCGAGTAATACTATTACTGTCGCGACATGGCACCCAGGACTAGGAGGCTGGCACTGGGACTATAGCCCTAGACCTAGGGTGAGCAACATGGTGTCCTTCACTGGATAAAGCGAAGAGATAGAAAGATAAGACAGTAGCACTACAGTGAGTCCTAATATAATACTGGCTCTGACAACCAGATAGCTTGTTGTCTTGCTACAATTCGTCCGTTAAAAAATTTGATTTTTTTTTTTTTTTTGGCTTGTCTCCAAAGACTTGTCTGGTATTTAAGAGCCAACGGTAAAAATAAAAATAAAAAAAAAAGTATCAAAATTAAGTTACATGCTTACTTGTTAATAAGGACCAGCGATCAGGTGACCTATGTGTAACGGCGGGCAGATAGAATAACTAGGCGTAAGGAAGACCAATTATTTTACACACTTGTCTGCGAGCAGTAGAGCTGTCAGCGTGAGCGTCGTTCTAGGTAATACTATGTGAGTGATTGGCTTTGACCATTGTTTACCCTGTCCATCCCACTGAGTCAACAACGGACAAGCCCAACGCTCACCTCCACACGGGAACCCACTCAATCTTCGGAGAGACTTTACTCGAAAACTTCCGGGGGTTGGCATGGCAACCCATGTGGACGCACTTCAGCCTGAGACGTGACAATTTGTTTGCCGGAGGAAGTTCATAACGCGTTGAGGTTTCCAGTCACGCACGCTTTAACTTCAGTAACGGGATTATGACAAGTGAGAAGCTAATGACAAAGCTGCTTCGATTCACACTCAGAGCTCCAGTCGATATATTTTTTATAGCCTAGTTGCAATGAGTCCCGCGATAGATGACAATATGCCCGGCTCTACTGAAAGTATCGCTTTAGTGTGTTTGAAATTTATTCTGCTATCATCTCTTGGAGACATTGATCAAATAATGACCCCGTTAGCCCGTGTCTAGATACACGCCCAGTAAATAGCGTGAAACAAGTCCACGACTTGAGAGACTCCACCAGAGAGGTTACAGCCTCTGGGACTGCGCTCGTACAAACTTTAATGTCCACTGACCAGACTAGTACAGAATGCTAGGGTTGGGTCTAAAGCTTAAGAACTATAGATCTGTCCTGATATTGCACTGTTCTCAAATATTGTTTTTTTGCTAGGTATGACACTTCTACAGCACGGTGATATCAAATCTTTTTCAACATCGAACTCCAGTCCCCGTCGGGCCGAGTGAAACCGAAAAGATGAGGCCGTACACAAAACCACCTGATGTTCTTGATGTCGAGTCTGCCAAAAGGTTCACCTGGAGGCGCGGGCGGACGCTCTACAACCACCACCCGAGCCGCTCCTGGCGCTCCCCTATTGTGTAATGTTAACAATCTTGACAACAAGGGAGAAACAAGCAGACTAAACTGAACCCACTGCGCGCGTTAAACGCAGGCTAGGATTGCGCTTCTGCTTAGATTCAGTCTAAAAAATTTTTTTATACATACAAAAATGTTAAAATTACAAATGGGAGAGAAATTAGCATGATGAAAAATAAGGAAAGAAGGAAGGAGGGGGCTATGTAGCTATATAGAAGAGACAGAAGGAGAGAAAGAAAAAATAGAATGAGAATGAGAGAGAGAGAGAGAGAGAGAGAGAGAGAGAGAGAGAGAGAGAGAGAGAGAGAGAGAGAGAGAGAGAGAGAGAGAGAGAGAGAGAGAGAGAGAGAGAGAGAGAGAGAGAGAGAGAGAGAGAGAGAGAGAGAGAGAGAGAGAGAGAGAGAGAGAGAGAGAGAGAGAGAGAGAGCGAGAGAGAGAGACATGCCAGTATCTTACCGGTGTGGTGAGAGGAGTCTGTGTGCCCATCTCTCTCTTCCTGTGATCCCTGCTACTCTCTGACTGGCCATCTCGCACCTCCGTGTTCTGTTTGAGGGTCTGGACGGAAGGAGAGAAAGAGAGAGAGAGACACGGTCAGCCAAACCTTACATTTATTTTCCATCACTGAAGCATAACACTGATAGGATTTCAAAATAACATGGGGATCAATTTTTCGTTAATTATTGCTGTTGTTCTGGTACTGCGAGTGCTATTGGTATTGAGTGTTGTCACGATTGTTTGTGGTGGTGGCTGTAGACGCAGTATTAGTAGGTGTGTTAGCTAATGCGCTAAATAAATACACATGAAAGAGAAAATCTCATGGCACAAGAAAAGAAAAAAAAAACCCATAAAAGTCATGATTGATGGTTTACTGGCCATGGTAGATAGATATGTAATTGATAAGACAGTATATCTAGTCTGGCTTAATATGAGAGCTGTCATCCTCGATTATCCAAGGACATAAGACGGCTATCAACAAAGAAGCAATATGAGCGAGAACAATTTAAAATTCATTTTTCCATAAAGAGATAAAGTGGGGTAATGTTGATAATTGAG
Organism: Elysia crispata; assembly: GCA_033675545.1. Classification (NCBI taxonomy): domain Eukaryota; kingdom Metazoa; phylum Mollusca; class Gastropoda; family Plakobranchidae; genus Elysia; species Elysia crispata. The sequence goes on from JAWDGP010002587.1 coordinate 25,994, forward strand.
AAAGATATTATGGACGAAAAAGTTGAAAAAATTGAAACAGAGAGAGAGAGAGAGAGAGAGAGAGAGAGAGAGAGAGAGAGAGAGAGAGAGAGAGAGAGAGAGAGAGAGAGAGAGAGAGAGAGAGAGAGAGAGAGAGACAGACAGACAGACAGAGAGAAAGGGGGGGAGGGGAGAGATGCACTGACACACAAGACTCTACTGGCACTATCTCATTAACATTTTCCGGCACGCTATAGATTCATAAATCCCCCCAGAACTGCACTGTCATAGCCATCTACCTTATTTAACTTCTTGCTGAGTTTTCTCTTGAAGCTGCCCACGACAGACCAACGGTGGCGACCCAGGCTACCCAGACGGTCAAGGATGTCCAGCTTGGACCCGTGGATTGACCAGCGGTTTGACCGCCCGGGCCGGAGCAGATTTATTAGATTGGACATTGGTCCAACTGGATCCTGTACGGTGTTTTACTGTCACTAAAACTTCCTGCTAATTTTAGGCGTTGAAATCTGGTCTTCAAGGGTTTCCAGGTTTAAACAGTCCTTACTTGTGCCATGTATCCAAAGTCCTTAAGATTTATCCAAGGAGGTTTACACAGTGCATGAAGAGAGGCTCTCAGAATCTCTGATGACCCCAGTGTTTTTCTTCTAGATTTCCCCCCCGTTGTAAGACGCTACAGATCTAGGGCGAAGCGAGCGTGGCAACAAACACCCGCGACCCTCACTTCTGGGTACCAGACTGAAGAAGTCAAAGAGAGTAACAGTTGTTGGGGTCCAAATCGGCAACGCTCGAAGATATTGTATTCTCTGGTAGTTTCCCAGTTTTCCTTCTTTTTTTTTTTTTTTACGACTTCTCACAATTCCCAACGAAGCAGGTTAAACTTAGTCCATCCGCGAAAGTTGCTCCAGGTATACACTTACTGACTTCCTCGTCCATGAGTCTGATGCTCTAAATATGATTCTGAAAACTCTGATGTGGATCACGCTATTCGATCCAGAGTTACCAATAGCTTGAACTAAATCTAAATCCATACCAGTCTGATATCAGAATTGAGTCTAATGATTTAACATCTTAGTGTAGAAAGCAACTTCTACAAGATCACAATAAGTTTCTGTACCAGCAGCCCTGTAGTCTATTTTTGCCAAAGACGCCTCGAACAACGCCTAAATCTCAGGCGACGACTCCGTAGGGGGGATCCAAAAAAAATATCACAATAATTTGAAGTCTCTGATCTTGCAATGCGCTGTCAAGATTTGCTAATTCATTCACAGCAAATTTTCCGTAACAGATATTTACTCAACAAAAATATAATTATGCGCCAAGAAATTGTATAATCCTAGTTCATCAAGGTGGTTAATACACAACGAAGTCTCCGTAACTAGACGATAAAATAAGGAAATCCTTGCACACAGTTCATGCAGGTCACGGGTAAACACAAACAAAAGAAGCTCCGTCCACACACTTCAGGAAGTCCATTATTGAGGAAATATTCAAACGCTTTCCTAGCGAA
>JAWDGP010002587.1:32500-66751 GCA_033675545.1 Elysia crispata
TTTTCTCTTTTTTTTTCTTCTTTTTTTTTTTTTTTACATAAAACGATCAGTGCATTGAGCTATCACCATGCCCGCCTCTCTCTCTCTCTCTCTCTCTCTCTCTCTCTCTCTCTCTCTCTCTCTCTCTCTCTCTCTCTCTCCCCTCCCCCCTGCACCATAAGACCACCAGAAGAAACCTCTCCCCACCCAGGTACAGTATCCAGACCAGACTGTCGGCCCACTTAGCCTACAGCCCTAATTGCCTTGTCTCGACACACTCTGATCTGAGTCCTTTATTTTAAGAAACGAGCTCAGGTCTGTCTACGAGGATCGACGTAACCAGTGTCGCCACGCCCTAAAACAATGACGTCATGTGTAGCCGCGCAAGAACTCACTCGATCTGATTAGCGAGGAGCCGGAATCTCGTGCGGCATGCTCGGAATGTTCCTCCGTCATCACCCCGATCTCCCCTCCCCGACCTGGTCAGCGGGCCTGGCCCACACTGACCGGTGAGAGGATGATGGCCAGTTGACCCCACATGCCTCACAGTTCAAACAGTCCTGCTGCATGTGTTTGCGCATGCCTTAAGATTCGAATCCGTTAAAAACATTACTCAGGTTTTGATGGCTCATTTGACAAAGCTTTTCCTCTTCTCGCGAGTCTCCCCGAGTTCAGATCTTAGATTGTATTTCACTAAAGAAATTGAATTTCTAACAAGGATCTCGAATCGAAGTCACCAGACTTTACATACATGATTGTCTTGGGCGGTAACTTGGTGTTCCTCTTGTAAGCATACCAGAATCGCCAATATCAGACCAATTAACAGCTACTTTAAAAGAAAGAGATGCTTGTATATATTGCGTAATCAATACTTTTTCTTTCGACTTAACCTTTCCATGTAATTTGACAGTTGCTATATTGTGTGTGTGTGTGTGTGTCTATAAATGCTTGCTTGACAAACAAGTCTTAAAAATTGACTGTGTGAATGCATCCATTTTTTGTCTTTCAACTTAGCGCATTCCAGTAACACACTGATTACCACTAGAAATCCCAGAGATTTCTGACATAGCATGCCTCAGTCGGGTACCCATTCCAAAATAAAAATGGCGGAATGTGGGGAAATAGAGGTAAAATGGTTTCGCAAGGTAAGAACGATATCCTAGCCCTGGTACTGTTAAGTGAAATTCCGAAGCTATGGAGAGCACACAAGACACAACTTATAAAGAAAATGATGATAGTGAAGAAAAGAAGAAAATAGAAGGGTGAGAGGAATAATAATAATAATAATAACAACAACAACAACAACAACAACAACAACAACAACAACAACAACAACAACAACAACAACAACAACAATAATAATAATAATAATAATAATAATAATAATAATAATAATAATAATAATAATAAGAAGAAGAAGAAGAAGAAGAAGAAGAAGAAGAAGACGCCGACGAAGACGAACCTCTGTATAGCACCACTAGCAGTGCCTCAATAATTCAAAACCCAAGAGCAGCGTGAATCCACGTGTGAGCTAATATGTTATCTTCAATCATGTTTTAATGCTACTGGTCCTCCCCCTCCCCCTCCCCGTCCCCCCTCCCGGGCGCTGCGGCGGGGTCACCGGACTGCAGACCGCAGGTGAAACGAACCTGATGCAGTGATAGCATAAATCAGCTTCACTGCTTTCGAGAACTGAGTTGAGTTTTGGTTCTGTTTTCGATTTTGTATTTGTATTATTTTCCCTCTCCAACAGATTATCTGTAAACATGGAGGACGATAAGTTGTTCCTTCACCTCAGCTCAGACCTGCAGGTTACCTGATAAATCTGTTATACACATAAACTCTTTCCTTATAAACAGTTGATATTGTGTACTTTAACTAGCTTTGTCTATCCACAGCATACCCAGATCTCACTTTTTCGTATCAGTTTGACACTTGACAGAATAACTGAAAAAAAACAACGACAACGAAAGGTTTATAAAAATTAAAGAAGTCTCTGCTACAGCCATAGCATCTGTTGTGAAAGTAACGTTCACACTCTATTACAGGGCCCAATGTTTCCTCAGGAAACCTCACCAGGATGCAAACCAGCATAACAAGAACAATTCGGCTCTAGGGGAGTAGGATAGATAAAAACCGAGGATATTCAAAACCGAAGAGACTCAGGAAGTGAAACTGAGGAAAGTTCTCGTGGAGTATCTGGGGCCTGCACGTTATCCGCTATTGTTTTGTTTGGTCCACCTCACAAGGGGGCAGAGAGAGAGGGAGAGAGACTTGGCGCCGGAGGCTTACACGGCGGGCAGGATATGATATGTGAGCACTTTGGGGGGTAAAACAAGGGGAGAGGGGGCTAAAACCGATAGGAAGAGTGAGAACGAACAGTAACGAAGAGGATCAGATGTGAAAAATAAAATAATGATGATAATAATAAAGAAGAGGATGTTAGAAAGCAGATAATATTGATAGTAAAAAGTCCGTGTAGTAGCCATAATTATGAGCAACTGGTATTAGAAACAGAGGAAAGGGGGAGAAAGGAGCAACAGAGATGGATCACATGCTCGAGAGGAGGGGAGCAACAGGGATGGAAAGTACGAGAATGAGCAAGAGAGTCAAAAGAGGGGGAGAGAGAGAGACAGAGAGAGAGAGAGAGAGAGAGAGAGAGAGAGAGAGAGAGAGAGAGAGAGAGGGGGGGAGGGCAGAAAGAGCGAGTGGAGAGATAAGGGACAGAGAATGAGAGGGAGAAAGAGAAAGAGAGAGAGAGAGAGAGAGAGAGAGAGAGAGAGAGAGAGAGAGAGAGAGAGAGACAGAGAGAGAGACAGAGACAGAGCGAGACACAGAGAGAGAGAGAGAGAGAGAGAGAGAGAGAGAGAGAGAGAGAGAGAGAGAGAGAGAGAGGCAGGTAGGTAGAGAGAAGTCAAATATCGAAAAATTGCAATTATGTGGCTAAACAGAGGAAGATAATATAGGTAGTATGAAGCAGGAAACTCGTAGACCTAGAGTCTACTCGCCTAGCCTTTATCTTAAAACAATGGTTACCTTTCCTTTGAATCTTTTTTTTTTTGTTTACCCACTTGCCTAGTCCCTCTGTTCCTCTCCTTCCCTGATAGCAAAGCTACCCAGTGTTGTAGAAGAACTTCTGCTCTTTTCTATTGTTTTGTTTCCGAGGTCAATCTGCCGCTCTTCCAGGCTGAATCGCGACTTTCTGGGATAAGCTTTTTGTTTGCTCTTTATAGCTCAGGAGATTAAAAGGGTTTTATTCCTTTCGGAATAAAAAGGTAAAGTTTATTGGCTGAAAATTTGAAGAAACTTCCAATAGATGATATGGAGGAGGGAGGGGGGAGGGGGGGGGGTTGAGAATTTGAGAAAAGTGTGATAGATATAAAGCTTTCCTTGATTTCAGGGCAGGACGAACACGTATTAGACAAACATGTGAGGAATAAGAGAAAGATGAGGATAGAGGGAGCGAGGAGGGGAGGGGGATATATATATATATATATATATATATATATATATATAGAGAGAGAGAGAGAGAGAGAGAGAGAGAGAGAGAGAGAGAGAGAGAGAGAGAGAGAGAGAGAGAGAGAGAGAGAGAGAGAGAGAGAGAGAGAGAGAGGAGGAGGAAGAAGAATTAGTTATTATATATCTTTCTCCTGCCACGTATTTCTTTCAACAGATGACGAGATGCTATCTTTTATTTCGAGGTTAATAACCCTGAAGTCGGGTGAAAAAAGGAGTGGGACGTGGGGGGGAGAGAGAGATAGATATATATAGAGAGAGAAAGAGAAAGAAAAAGAAGAGAGAGAGAGAGAGAGAGAGAGAGAGAGAGAGAGAGAGAGAGAGAGAGAGAGAGAGAGAGAGAGAGAGAGAGAGAGAGAGAGAGAGAGAGATCAACCGAGCCAAACTCCTATAAATCTAGCACACTTGAAGAAGCCGCCAAAAAGATTACATTGGAATCTCTCTTTATTTCCCTCCTCTGCTGCTTTAGTTGAAAACCAAGCTTTTATGAAGTCTTTTAGCTGGTTCAAAACATAACAAAAAAGTCTTATCAATGGATATGAAACAACCCCAGTAAATACAACAACAATAAAACTCGGCGTCATAATTTCAAACCGCGCATGCAATTAAACCAGCGCCGTGCTCGTCGTGCATGCGGCATGCATGTGTCTCGCACTGCGAGCCAGTTATCAGGAAGATTATGGGGGGGTTTCTCTCAGTCGCTTTCCTGGTTGTGGAGTCTTACCTCCATACTGAGGCAGTTCAGATAACGGGATCGTTGCACTTGAGACTTGGACAGGTGAGGGGAAAGGAGGGAGAAAGAGAAAGAAATATATATATATATATATATATATATATATATATATATATATATATATATATATATATATAGATAGATAGATAGATAGAGAGAGAGAGAGAGAGAGAGAGAGAGAGAGAGAGAGAGAGAGAGAGAGACAGAGACAGAGAGACAAAGACAGAGAGGGACAGAGAGAGATATATAGAGAGATAAAGAACAGGAGGGGGTGGAAGAACAGGAAATCAAGATAACTCAGGGTCACGATGACCCGCAACAAGTCTCCTCTAGGCCTGTGACTGTGAGAGACAGGAGGAGAACTGGGGATCATCCTCTCCTCCCTGCACTAGGAGAACTGGGGATCATTCTCTCCTCCCTGCACTAGGAGAACTGGGGATCATTCTCTCCTCCCTGCACTAGGAGAACTGGGGATCATTCTCTCCTCCCTGCACTAGGAGAACTGGGGATCATTCTCTCCTCCCTGCACTAGGAGAACTGGGGATCATTCTCTCCTCCCTGCACTAGGAGAACTGGGGATCATTCCCTCCTCCCTGCACTAGGAGAACTGGGGATCATTCCCTCCTCCCTGCACTAGGAGAACTGGGGATCAATCTCTCCTCCCTGCACTAGGAGAACTGGGGATCATTCTCTCCTCCCTGCACTAGGAGAACTGGGGATCATTCTCTCCTCCCTGCACTAGGAGAACTGGGGATCATTCTCTCCTCCCTGCACTAGGAGAACTGGGGATCATTCCCTCCTCCCTGCACTAGGAGAACTGGGGATCATTCTCTCCTCCCTGCACTAGGAGAACTGGGGATCAATCTCTCCTCCCTGCACTAGGAGAACTGGGGATCATTCCCTCCTCCCTGCACTAGGAGAACTGGGGATCAATCTCTTCTCCCTGCACTAGGAGAACTGGGGATCATCCTCTCCTCCCTGCACTAGGAGAACTGGGGATCAATCTCTCCTCCCTGCACTAGGAGAACTGGGGATCATCCTCTCCTCCCTGCACTAGGAGAACTGGGGATCAATCTCTCCTCCCTGTACTAGGAGAACTGGGGATCATTCTCTCCTCCCTGTACTAGGAGAACTGGGGATCATCCTCTCCTCCCTGTACTAGGAGAACTGGGGATCATCCTCTCCTCCCTGTACTAGGAGAACTGGGGATCAATCTCTCCTCCCTGTACTAGGAGAACTGGGGATCATCCTCTCCTCCCTGCACTAGGAGAACTGGGGATCATTCTCTCCTCCCTGCACTAGGAGAACTGGGGATCATTCTCTCCTCCCTGCACTAGGAGAACTGGGGATCATCCTCTCCTCCCTGCACTAGGAGAACTGGGGATCATCCTCTCCTCCCTGCACTAGGAGAACTGGGGATCATCCTCTCCTCCCTGCACTAGGAGAACTGGGGATCATCCTCTCCTCCCTGCACTAGAACTGTGGATCAATCTCTCCTCCCTGCACTAGGAGAACTGGGGATCATTCTCTCCTCCCTGCACTAGGAGAACTGGGGATCATTCTCTCCTCCCTGCACTAGGAGAACTGGGGATCATCCTCTCCTCCCTGCAACAGGAGAACTGGGGATCAATCTCTTCTCCCTGCACTAGGAGAACTGGGGATCATTCTCTCCTCCCTGTACTAGGAGAACTGGGGATCATCCTCTCCTCCCTGCACTAGGAGAACTGGGGATCATCCTCTCCTCCCTGCACTAGGAGAACTGGGGATCATCCTCTCCTCCCTGCACTAGGAGAACTGGGGATCAATCTCTCCTCCCCGAACTGCAGCTCAGCGCTCACTCTGATTCCCTCTGAAACTCTCCACTCGATCATTCTCGTACACTGGCGTCACGCATGACATGTAACAGATGATCATCAACTCCTTACAGGTCCTCACTACAGGCCGAAATCTCTCTACATCAAAATTATATCGCTCAGCTATTAGTCATGGCAGTGTAGTTGACGAACTGACCACAATGTCCATTCAGAGGGTATTGGGTTGACCCAGCCCACTTCCAACGCTGGTTTAACTCTAGACTTACACTCAGACCGTAGCCTCCACGTAAATAAAGGTTTACCTCTCTCGATTGGTCTATGTATATCTGTATGGTTATATCTTCCTAGTCCTACACGTATTCTATCATCTGGAGGGTCAATAGGAGCATGACATGAACATAATGGCAAGTCATGTTCATCATTCTTCTTGTTTATCCGCTTCTCTTGAAGAAGGGAAAAAATGAATAATCAGAGGAGAGAGGAAAAAGGGCATAGAGAAAGAGAGAGATAGATAGATAGATAGATAGAGAGAGACAGAGAGATAGAGAGAGAGAGAGAGAGAGAGAGAGAGAGAGAGAAAGAAAGAAAGAGAGAAAGGGGGAGGGAGGAAGGGAAGAGGCAACAAGAAAGAAACACACACACGCAAAATGAAGACAAGGTAGAGATATAGGGTGTGATGGGTTGTGTAGGACGGAAGGGGATGTTGGAAGTGATACGTAAATCCAAATAAAATAGACAAGATGGTGAGAGCAGAGGGTCGAGACTGCATGCCACGGTCTAAAGCTGTGAGAGAGTGAACCCCACGGAGAGTGATCTCTTCACAGCCCTGTAAGACGATCTGTACTCTGCTAGAGAAATACGTCTAGAGTTCTGGAGAACAGACATGGTTCACACTCTAACCTTCTAGAGCGAGAAGATTGAAAAAAACAAGTCCAAAAACCCCTGAGAATTTATTGATTAGCTCGAGACTGAAGGTAGAAACCATGTGGAAGCATGTTTGGCACGCGTGCATGCATCTTGAAGTCTGTGAGCCAAGACTCGGATTACCGGAAAACATTGAGATATCATTTCTCGAGTGCGGACCATCTCGGGCGCCGGCAAGGATGAAACAGGGCTTTACTGCGCAGCATTAGAATTATATACTGGGTACCTTCAAAAAACATTTATTTTTTATTCCACATTAATATCCCATCGCCAAACTCAGTTTCAGTTCGCGCTAAAGAGCATTAGGGACTAAAGAGGTGTGGAATTTCCACGAATCAAAATTACTTTCACCGACTTCAAAGCGCAAATAATTAAATCAAAATGTGGACACATGCATGTCTTGCACAAGGTTTTCTCGAATCTAAATTAAATGAAGAAATCTTGTGGTATGAGGGCATTCACTTCAACCATAACTTTTTTTATATTTAGATCTGTGTACATGTGTACGACTTGGAGTTAGTTCAGTATTCTTGTTAGATAAAACTTGAAAGTTCAACACGAGGCTGTCTAGAGAAATTACTGTGAGCTTTGCTGTAATTTATTATTGCTGCTGGTTATTCGCCTGTTTGTGGGTTTGTTAGAGTTGCGGCCAGGTTTGTTAAAGCCTCTGTGAGAACTCAGCATCTATCTATAATTCAAGATAAACAAGTTATAAGGTGTACAACAGATGAATGAATAAAAAAAAATAAAGAAACAATGAATAAAGTAAAAAAATTCAATTAGTAATGTAAGACATGAATCTCAAAAAAATTCAGAAGAGGAGAGTTAGAACATGAATCTTTGGATGGAATAACCCCCCCCCCCCCCCACCCCTTGAAATTTTCTTCAGGTAACGTGTTATTACATTTACTTTTCCGAGATACATGAGAACGAGGGGGGGCCTCTACACCTAACCATCAATCATTACATCACAAATCTAAAAAACAAAACAAAACGAAAAAAAAAATAATCGTAGAAAAACGATAGCAAAAAGCAATATATTACACGATGATGTAAAAACAGTCTATTAAATGTGCAGAATCAGCTCAGCATGCAGCATTGCTCGCACTACAACTAACCACAACCAGGCACAGAATCACAAGGAACAGAGACAGGCCAAGTTTAAAAAAAAAAAAAAAAAAAAAGGAGAAAAAAAAGTATGTTAATTTTTCTTTTTTCACAGCCTACATGTCCCATTAGTGTGTGTGTGTGTGTGCGTGTGCGTGAGTGCGTGCTTGTGTGTGTTCCTCCATATAATGTTGGAATCGTGGAAGTTGGACCCAGGTTGTGTGAGCCACCGCTGCCGTCCTCTCTGACCGGACCATGAGAGAGAGGGGGGGGGGACTATTCGATAATCAAGTTGTCTTATTATGTTCTATTAAAAAGCGTCTCTTCCGCATAACTCTAGCCTGAACTGATCACAGGAGAAAAGAGAAAAGGGGAAAAGGTATGTGTGTGTGTGTGTGTGTGTGTAAGAGAGAGTGTGTGTGTGAAAGTGTGTGTTAGAGAGATAGAGAGAGAGTCTGTGTGTGTGTGTGTGAGAGAGAGAGAGAGAGAGAGAGAGAGAGAGAGAGAGAGAGAGAGAGAGAGAGAGAGAGAGAGAGAGAGAGAGAGAGAGAGAGAGAGAGAGATGGTGGGGCAGAGACAGGCATGAGAATCTTTGTAGCATGCCCACTTTCTTTCCTCATTGAAAGCCTATTTTAATTGCTTTAGAAATTTTTGGACCAATCACAATAAACACTCTGTCTAAACGATTTTTCAATATTCTAAATAAATCAAAGCAGCAAAAATTTAAAAAAATAAAAAAAAAATCAGCTTCTCCTGAACATCTCTTTGCATCTCATCAGTGCGCAAACGAGCAATTTCCTCTACCACGAAGGGGTCTGCGGGTCTTGGCGGAAACCGCAAAATGTCAGGAAAGGGTATGGACGGGCATGCGCAGGGGATACCAGATCCTGCATCCGCACACGTGACCCCGGTGGTGAGACATGCTGCGCCACCTGGCATGTCTGGAGGATGTCACAAGGGGCTGGTGCAGGAGAACGCACACGGTGTTCAAATCACCCTAGTTTTAGTGAGAACTCTCTAGAACAAACAAACAACCGCCTCCCCTTTTCCAAAAAACCCAAAACAACTAAAAAACAAAAAAAAAACAACAAAACACCAAAACAACAAAGAGGCAGGGGCAAAAGAATGGGGATGTTTTCAACTTGAACACGGAACATATCTGTAGAGTTGTTCCAGTCAGGACAGTGTCTGTCATGTTAGGTGAGGAGGATATTGTGCCCCTACTTTAACCATAGTAGTAGATGGATTTTAACACATCTCTGAACATATCTGTAGAGTTGTTCCAGTCAGGACAGTGTCTGTCATGTTAGGTAAGGAGGATATTGTGCCCCTACTTTAACCATAGTAGTAGATAGATTTGAACACATCTCTGAACATATCTGTAGAGTTATTCCAGTCAGGACAGTGTCTGTCATGTTAGGTGAGAATATTGTGCCCCTACTTTAACCATAGTAGTAGATGGATTTGAACACATCTCTGAACATATCTGTAGAGTTATTCCAGGGGAAATTGTAATCCTACGTTAACCATCGCAAGAGACGGTTTTCTCAAAAAAGTCTTGTGAACTCAAGATTCTGAAAAGTACTTAGGAAGGTGGGGCGGGGGAGGAAGAGAGAGAGAGAGAGAGAGAGAGAGAGAGAGAGAGAGAGAGAGAGAGAGAGAGAGAGAGAGAGAGAGAGAGAGAGAGAGAGAGAGTAAAAATTATGCTTGTGTGTCTGTGAGAGAGATCTCAAGAAGATCAAGAAGAAAAAAATATTTTCTCCTCTCTGCAAGAGTTACGCAATCTTCAAACACCGTAAACGTAAAGCTGGCAGCATTAGAGGTGATGAAAGCGCCGGGTGATAAAGACATGACGTAAACCGCGTGGTTCCAAGACATTAATTCCAAACCTCAAGGTTTTTGTTAGTCCACAACCTCCAGGTTCACGACCACATCTGGTTTCCTGTCATTCTTGGCACGTTATTAACTTTTCAACGACTTCACCAAATAACTCCCCTACACACAGAAATGCCAAGTGAGTTGGTCTTTTTTTTTTTTTTTTTTTCCTTCCCTCCTTCAAAGTTACCGTAAACAACACCTTTTTCAGGCCCCGTACTTGAATTGGATCAGCCGGGCTCACAAGATGAACTGTCATCTTGTTGGTCTAACAAAAGAGCTAAGATAACCTTTTAAAATTCGACTAATCCAAGAATTTTAGACACTTAAACATTTAAAAAAGGGACAAAAAGAAAAAAAAAACGCATATCATTTACGGAAGCTTGTTGACACTAAATGGTGAAAAATGAAAATATACAAATAAACAAAAGGAATGATGAAAGTTAGAACACTGATCGCGTTCAAGGGCGGAGGTGAGTGCGTGAAACTGGGCTAAGAAAGATTCCTGGCGTGAGTCATTCAGGGGGGGGGGGGGGGGGGGGTGGCAGGTAACATAGCTGGGGGGCGGTTCCCAAACCATATGCTTGGGTTCGATTGGTAAAGATCTCAGAAAGAGAAGGAAGTAGCGAGATAGGTAGATAGGTAGGTAGATAGATATATAGATAGATAGATAGATAGACAGATAGATAGATAGATAGATAGATAGATAGATAGATAGAGAGAGAGAGAGAGAGAGAGAGAGAGAGAGAGAGAGAGAGAGAGAGAGAGAGAGAGAGAGAGAGAGAGAGTAAACCAGGGCGGGACTGATCTAACCACTTCGTGCAGGAGAACGCCCGAAGCTAAGAAGAGAGATAAGGCACATACCTCAGTATGTGACACAGCCCGGACGCTACATAGCAGTGGTTTCTGTAAAGATGGAGAATTTCAAGACACAAGAAGAGACAAACATAGCCTGAGCATTAAAAAATAATTGAATTCCAACAAGGCCAGTCTCCTCCTCCACTCCACCCCCCCCCCCCCCAAAAAAAAAATAAATAAATAAAATAAATAAATAAAATAAACACACACAACCCCCCCCCACCCCCCAACAAAACACTACTTTTTAATGTTATCTAACTAAAAGACGAAATATCAAACGAAAAAAGAGTAAAAAAAATAGATAGAAGATACATACAAGGAAAGTAGTAGAAGAATATGGACGGGAAATTAGGGCGAAAAGGAGCAAGAGGAGTGAAGAGTAAGGAGGGAACAGAAGGCACGAGAATGAAACAAGCAAAGGTTTTCTGTCCTCTCCTGCCTCACACACTGTCTGCTATCTCGGTCTATCAAGCTATTGATATACCTTCGATTAAGCTTACATCTTGATTCGTCACCGATTTAGCTTATTCTTATATTAAGCTTAATGAAGATCATACAGCGATTGGTGCCACTCAATTATATTGATTAATAAATAAATAAATAAATAAATAAAAAAAGGGTAATCCGAAGGCCAGAATTTAGCACAAAAAACATCAGCAACAGCAACAGCAACAAAACAACAGCAATGACAAGAATTAAAACAATAATAATTCCTTTACTCCGAGCCCGAGCTTCTATGTTAGCCACTCTAGATTCCAAAAGACAAGCGAGAGCCGTTAATGAACTCCTTAGGTGCCTCACCCTGTCAACTTACCCTGCCAGGTCTGATCCCGGTAGGAAAGAAGGTGAGGAGGGAGAAAAAGAGAGAGGGGAAGAAAGGGAAAGACGGAGAGAGAGAGATAGAGAGAGATAGATATATAAATAGATTGATAGATAGATAGATAGTAGATAGATAGATAGATAGATAGATAGATAGATAGATAGATAGATAGATAGATAGATAGATAGACAGAGTAAACAGAATTAAGAGATGTGGAGACAGAAACACAAGGATAAACCCATCTTTGACAAACACACACCCAACAGCGAAGTAACTCGTATATATAAAGTCCGCTTCCATCAGGACCATTAACGGTAATTTAATTTCCAATCACGTGGTCACCCTTCCTCCCGTGCTCTCTTTGTCGTCCATCCCTTCCCCTCCCGACACATACGGGCAGTATAATATATATAATCTCCCCCCCCCCACCTTAAACTGTCTTGTTACCATTATTGAAGCCTGTAATTCGGGCTCATGTGTTTTCATTACCAATTTAGGATCTATGAGAGATTGAGCACTGGCCTGAGGCTGGAGCTAACCGCCGGCGTCTCACGACCCGTCCCCGCGGATAACCCAACCCGTGCGTGTGTGTGTGTCTCTCTCTCTCTCTCTCTCTCTCTCTCTCTCTCTCTCTCTCTCTCTCTCTCTCTCTCTCTCTCTCTCTCTCTCTCTCTCTCTCTCTCTCTCTCTCTCTCACAGGCGCGTCGCAGAGGACAAAGTAAAGTTTCCGAAGAGGGAAATCATTTCATAACAACGGGACTCAGTCGAAAGCGGAGGAAGGATAAACAAAGATATTGACACAAAGACAAGCGGGAAGAAAGGAAGCACGGGAGAAAAACTGAGTTAAAAAAAAAAGAAGACAGAAAAAAACCTGATGATACTGCCTGCAAATTGGCGAAATAACATTCTGGCCACAACCCGATATAATTTTACACCAATTGCTAATATTTTTCTTTATATGAAATTCACAACAATATGTCTTATCAACATAAGAAAGTTAAAAAAAAAAAAATAGAGATCGGAGACAAACTGAGGTTATTGTTCCCCTACCATTATATCCTAGGAGAATGTTTAAAACGATACAGATGGATAGCATTTGCAGGGACAACCCGATAAAGAACCTGGACCAGGGGTGGAAGCCGTGATATTACCACAGCTATCCCTGTGGGAGACTCTGGAAGTCACATGTCTCCACTCTACATTGCTCTGCGGTGGTGTCAGTTATAACCGTTACAAAACAGCGGTTTGACTCCAGTCGGTGTATGCGGTTGGAGCAGGTTATTTTGAGCTCAGCGACTTGTGCATGGGTAACGTCTTTTAAATTGGCTAATCCGTCTGGAAGTGAAGTAATCGGTTCGCCATAATTCAAGCTAACGGTATTCTCACTATGGCAGCAATGGATGTGTGTTGCACGGTCTAAAGCTAAACCGAGAAAGGTTGGAAGAACATTTTTCCCACGGGGCTATTTTTGGACTTCAATTCTTCTGTATATATACAAATGCTTATCAGTCACCTAATTTCAGCAGAGAGAAACAGAAGGAAAACTCCCGATTATCGCCTGTTCTCATACCGCTGAAACGATCGACGTGTATAAACAATAGATTTATTTATCCCCCTTTCACATCAATTGTTTGCCACAATGGCTGCCACAGCGGGAATCCCCACAAGCATAAACTGAGCGAGTAGCGGGAGTCCTCTCTCTCTCTCTCTCTCTCTCTCTCTCTCTCTCTCTCTCTCTCTCTCTCTCTCTCTCTCTCTCTCTCTCTCTCTCTCTCTCTCTCTCTCTCTCTCTCTCTCTCTCTCTCTCTCTCTCTCTCTCTCTCTCTCTCTCTCTCTCTCTCTCGGCGCCATCATCCTTGGGGCAATTAAATAATTTACAGCCTCGGGCCAGAGCGCAAACGTACAAGAGTGCATCTACAAAACCATATGTTTTTTGCTGAACTGCATTTATAAACACCGCCAAACAAATCCGTTACCGTATATTTTGTTTCTTTGAGAGAACGCCTTGCTTCTAAGCACGAGCGATTAAAGACTAGGTCACAACGTATGCCCAAGGATTGAATGGTATGTTCGATGCTACAGCCTTTCTTCAGAAGGAGTTAGACAAATCGGTTGGAAGTTTGACATCTCATACAAGCAAACACTGGGTCTTATCGCCTTCTTACTGACAGAGAAAGGACTGCTCCACTTTGAATGCTGCTTATATGGTGACATGAAAAAAACACAAACAACAAATAAACGCTGATAAAATCGTGTTATTTCCTAAATTCTACCGGAACTTTGTTAAGGACATCAAAAAGCTATGGAAAGGTTAGGGGGATTATAATAACCAATCAGGGTCGAACAGCCGACATAGAGCTATCTATGACCAATAAGGGACGAACAGCAAATATATTTAGCTATCTATGACCAATCAGGGACGGACAGCCGACAGGGAGCTATCTATGACCAATAAGGGACGAACAGCCGACATGGAGCTATCTATGACCAATAAGGGACGAACAGCCGACATAGAGCTATCTATGACCAATAAGGGACGAACAGCCGACATAGAGCTATCTATGACCAATAAGGGACGAACAGCCGACATGGAGCTATCTATGACCAATCAGGGACGAACAGCAGACATGGAGCTATCTATGACCAATCAGGGACGAACAGCAGACATGGAGCTATCTATGACCAATCAGGGACGAACAGCAGACATGGAGCTATCTATGACCAATCAGGGACGAACAGCCGACATGGAGCTATCTATGACCAATCAGGGACGAACAGCCGACATAGAGCTATCTATGACCAATCAGGGACGAACAGCCGACATAGAGCTATCTATGACCAATAAGGGACGAACAGCAAATATATTTAGCTATCTATGACCAATCAGGGACGAACAGCCGACATAGAGCTATCTATGACCAATAAGGGACGAACAGCAAATATATTTAGCTATCTATGACCAATCAGGGACGACAGCCGATGACTAATAAGGGACGAACAGCTATCTATGACCAATCAGGGACGACAGCCGACAGGGAGCTATCTATGACCAATCAGGGACGAACAGCCGACATAGAGCTATCTATGACCAATAAGGGACGAACAGCAAATATATTTAGCTATCTATGACCAATCAGGGACGAACAGCCGACATAGAGCTATCTATGACCAATAAGGGACGAACAGCCGACATAGAGCTATCTATGACCAATAAGGGACGAACAGCCGACATAGAGCTATCTATGACCAATCAGGGACGAACAGCCGACATGGAGCTATCTATGACCAATCAGGGACGAACAGCCGACATAGAGCTATCTATGACCAATAAGGGACGAACAGCAAATACATTTAGCTATCTATGACCAATCAGGGACGGACAGCCGACATGGAGCTATCTATGACCAATCAGGGACGGACAGCAGACATGGAGCTATCTATGACCAATCAGGGACGAACAGCAGAAATGGAGCTATCTATGACCAATCAGGGACGAACAGCCGACATGGAGCTATCTATGACCAATCAGGGACGAACAGCCGACATGGAGCTATCTATGACCAATCAGGGACGAACAGCCGACATGGAGCTATCTATGACCAATCAGGGACGAACAGCAGATATATAGCTATCTATGACCAATCAGGAACGAACAGCCGACATGGAGCTATCTATGACCAATCAGGGACGAACAGCCGACATGGAGCTATCTATGACCAATCAGGGACGAACAGCCGACATGGAGCTATCTATGACCAATCAGGGACGAACAGCAGACATGGAGCTATCTATGACCAATCAGGGACGAACAGCCGACATGGAGCTATCTATGACCAATCAGGGACGAACAGCAGACATGGAGCTATCTATGACCAATCAGGGACGAACAGCCGACATGGAGCTATCTATGACCAATCAGGGACGAACATCAGATATATAGCTATCTATGACCAATCAGGGACGAACAGCAGACATGGAGCTATCTATGACCAATCAGGGACGAACACCAGACATGGAGCTATCTATGACCAATCAGGGACGAACAGCCGACATGGAGCTATCTATGACCAATCAGGGACGAACAGCAGACATGGAGCTATCTATGACCAATCAGGGACGAACAGCCGACATGGAGCTATCTATGACCAATCAGGGACGAACAGCAGACATGGAGCTATCTATGACCAATCAGGGACGAACAGCAGACATGGAGCTATCTATGACCAATCAGGGACGAACAGCCGACATGGAGCTATCTATGACCAATCAGGGACGAACAGCCGACATGGAGCTATCTATGACCAATCAGGGACGAACAGCCGACATGGAGCTATCTATGACCAATCAGGAACGAACAGCAGACATGGAGCTATCTATGACCAATCAGGGACGAACAGCAGACATGGAGCTATCTATGACCAATCAGGAACGAACAGCCGACATGGAGCTATCTATGACCAATCAGGAACGAACAGCCGACATGGAGCTATCTATGACCAATCAGGAACGAACAGCAGACATGGAGCTATCTATGACCAATCAGGAACGAACAGCAGACATGGAGCTATCTATGACCAATCAGGGACGAACAGCAGACATGGAGCTATCTATGACCAATCAGGGACGAACAGCAGACATGGAGCTATCTATGACCAATCAGGGACGAACAGCAGACATGGAGCTATCTATGACCAATCAGGGACGAACAGCAGACATGGAGCTATCTATGACCTATCAGGGACGAACAGCAGACATGGAGCTATCTATGACCAATCAGGGACGTATAGCAGACATGGAGCTATCTATGACCAATCAGGGACGAACAGCAGACATGGAGCTATCTATGACCAATCAGGGACGAACAGCAGATATATAGCTATCTATGACCAATCAGGGACGAACAGCAGACATGGAGCTATCTATGACCAATCAGGGACGAACAGCAGACATGGAGCTATCTATGACCAATCAGGAACGAACAGCAGACATGGAGCTATCTATGACCAATCAGGAACGAACAGCAGACATGGAGCTATCTATGACCAATCAGAAACGAACAGCCGACATGGAGCTATCTATGACCAATCAGGAACGAACAGCAAATACATTTAGCTATCTATGACCAATCAGGAACGAACAGCAGACATGGAGCTATCTATGACCAATCAGGAACGAACAGCCGACATGGAGCTATCTATGACCAATAAGGGACGAACAGCAGACATGGAGGTATCTATGACCAATAAGTGACGTACAGCCGACATGCAGCTGTCTCGAATAGAAAAACACAACCCGACATTTTCCGATCCATATTGCCGGTGTGTTATCCGCCAGGCCAAGTGTAATCTGTACAAGACGTCAATAAGATTAGCACAGAGGAGAGGTAACCCGGGCCAGCCAACATCTCCCAGATAGACCGTACGAGAAGGGCATGCCAGGACCTGACGTATCTAATCAGCAATCACCCGCTCCCATGAAGTCTCTCGAGTTTTAAGCCCCAGTGGATAGCGCGCGCTCCAACGTCAAGGGAATGCGGATTCGCACCCACACAGGTTTTAAAGAGTTTTAAATGTCCAAATGAGTTTCTCTTTATGTATGTGTGTGAGTGTGTAAGTGTGGATTTCAAGCGCTCTCAAAGAGTCACTAACAAGTTAGTTCATGGATTGATTAAATCGTTTAACAAGTCCAGTCCTCCATGAACAGTCAGCAAGGTCAGAGCGACCTCCTCCAATATGTGGCCTAGATAGAATGTGCTATTTTTCTTCCACTCGTGATTAGCCCCTCTTCTTCTTTTCCCAATTTCGTGAGAAATGTAACATTGCTGATACTGCATGCGCTACACATTCTAACACGTTACCACGGGTCTATCTAAACCCCCTTCCTTCCACGACGTATTCCGCGTCCTTTATAACTGGCTGAGATTTTTCCGTCGCCTCTAAACGTCTTCTATACTTCTCTGATTATCTTGAAAGCTAGACTTCTTTTTTTTTGCGCTGAGAACATCGATGTTCGGTGATAAGAGAAAAGCATGTGGACCATCGAGTAGCAGTATCTCGCCCTACAGGTACGCTCTAATCTTCGAGGGCAGACACTCCAGGCTGGCGACTGTGTCACCGATCAGCGGCTTTCACCTGCCTTGGAGCTCGTGCCTCTCCATCCAGCGTAACGTCTCACAAGTTGCTCGGAGTGTTCTATAGGGGGAAATCTGAGCCTGTCTCACTGTGCCAAGGGCTCTTGAGACAGGAGGAGAGAATTGGAGCATGCAGCTCTCCAGAGGAAAATCCCCTGAACATCAAATTTAACCCTTGGTTTATTTTCAAGCAGCAACGACAATAAAAAAACAAAAAAACAAAAAAACAACCAAAATCTTCATTGTTTGTTACTTTTCTTCTCTGGCAGAGGCCACGGAAAAGCACAAAGCGTAGTCACAGAGTCGGAGTAAGCATAATTTACAATCGGTTTTTTTTTATCAAACAAAGAGAAAGCGAGAACAAAAAGCAGCGAGAAATGAATCAGGGCGGATAGATAGAGGTAAAGGGAGAGATTATGGGTGAGTTAAAGTGTGTATGTGTGTGTGTGAAGATTTTTTTTGTATGTTTGGGGGAGGGCGGGGGAGTAAAAGTCCATAGAGAGAAAGACAAAGAAGAGAAAGAGAGATTGAGTTACAGAAGATAGAGAGAGAGAGCGAGGGGTAGAGAGAGAGAGAGAGAGAGAGAGAGAGAGAGAGAGAGACAGACAGACAGAGAGAGAGAGAGAGAGAGAGAGAGAGAGAGAGAGAGAGAGAGAGAGAGAGAGAGAGAGAGAGAGAGAGAGAGAGAGAGAGTACACAGTGTGACGCAGCCAAGAATGAGGAAAAATCTACTTCAAACAATCAAATCCACAGAGCAGTTCCAACCGAGCCTTCCACATGTGCTGGCTATGGAGATCTGTTCAGATCTGGGGTCCTCGGAGACTAGACCAGTTGTTAAGAACGGTGAGAGCAACTAGACATGTTTGAAAGAGGAGAAGATCAGAGGCGAAAAGGATGGTGGAAGAGAGAGAGATAGACAGAGAGAGAGAGACAGAGAGAGACAGAGAGAGAGAGAGTCAAAAAGAGACAGACAGACAGAGAGATGTAAGAGAAACACACGAAAGAGATGAAGAAGAGATAAACATGGAAACTGACGGATAAATAAATAGATCGAGAGAGAGAGAGAGAGAGAGAGAGAGAGAGAGAGAGAGAGAGAGAGAGAGAGAGAGAGAGAGAGAGAGAGAGAGAGAAACAAACAAAGAAAGAGAGGGGGAAGAGAGAAACCGTTTCATGTCAAAACCTACAGTTTTGCCACCTTTGCTCATCTATCAAACAAGTTTCTAATCCACCGAGTCCCTTTGAACTCTCATCACTCTCCATTTCTGTATTACATGATCACAGAAGCTGTTGCTTTTACTGAGACGCGGTTTTCTGTGTGATCCATGAGAGGATTTATTTTTAAAGCGTCTATGTCTATGTATCTTTGTGCAAAAGAACCATAATATTGCATACAGTATCAGTGGATGTCTTATGATAGTATAGTAAACCATTATATTTCTCTTTACTTCGTCTTATAATATGATTGATGTGATTTTGCGGTAACTTCTCCTTTACATGAAAGAGTTACAGCGGGTGCAGCTTATACAATCAAAATCATCTTTTACCTTTGCATTCTGGCCAGCCAATAGCTGACATTGGCAAAATCAGCGGCGCTACCATCCTGGGTGCTGCCGCCAGTCTCGGGCGGGAAAGGAGGGGTGCGGGTTCGAGCCTCCGGGTCTGACGAGCTGTGGGAGGATGGGAGAGTTGACGAGGCGGAGGAGGAAGCCGTGGACGACATGGTGTTGCTGGCCGAGGCTGACAGTGAGGATGACGGACGGTGGTAGGGCTGGCCGTGAGACTGTTGTTGTTGCTGTTGGTGATAACTCTGTTGTTGTTGCTGGTGGTGTCGCTGGTAGCGGCTCTGGTGGTGAGGCTGTTGTCTGGTGACCAGGCCAGAATCGCTGGGCCAGCGTCGCAGTCTGAGCGGGGTGTGCGGGGAGTCTGACGGCGAGCTGGACGATATGGACATGGAAGCCTGGCGGCTCTCTCTGGCGCTGCTGCTAGTGCTGTTGCTATTGCTGTTCGAGCCACTGTTGCCGTGGATGGGCAAGGTTAGAGGGGGCGTCGTGCAAGCCGCTGGGGTAGGCGTGGACGACAGCCTTCTCTCCACGATGAAGACATTTGAGTTGGAACTTTTCGGCCTGCTTAGAGGAGATGGAGGGATCCCATCAACTCTTTTGCGGAGATTGTGGTTCTGAGCGGCGGTGCTGCGCTCTTGGCCCGCGTGGTTCCCGTTCTCTGGTCTCTGATTATCGTTTTCGCGGTGAGTCGAGGAATAAACCTCAGGGCTCTGACATCGTCGGTGATGGCAATCCAGAAAATCATAATCGCCTTTAGTTTGAGGACGATTCTGCGTGGCATCCTTGATATCCACTGGGAAGGCGTTTGGATAGTTTTGGTTAACATTCTGGCTGCCATCTCTATCACACTGTGGATGATGCTTGATTGGGATGGTGATCACTGACCTGTGTGTTATGGACGGCGTTGAGGAATTTCTTGTGTCAACCCCTGGTGTCGTGGAGACATCCGAATCTCGGGACATCGCAATGTGGCTAGTGCCGAACACGCCATCATCTCGACTGTTAAACAAGCTTGTGACATCTGGAGGCGGCGGAAAGTTCACCGGAAACATCGAGCCCAGACTAGGAAAACTGAAGTGGTTGCTGTGCAGCTGGTGCTGATGCGCCGCCGCAGCGGCAGAAAACATATCGTTCAGGATATCATTGATGTTGGGCTGACTCTGGAAGGAGGAGGCTGGCGGCGTGAAGGGCGACGACTCGCCCAGCCTAGTCATACTGCGGTGGAGATCCTGAAGACATTGCTGAGCCGCCAGAGACGGAGAGGAAAATGCTAAACTGCTGCTGGGGAACATATTGGCGTTAAGGTCAGGCCCGAAACCAGTGAAGTTGATAGCCCACGGGTTGAAACAGTTCCCTCTAGGTGCGCTGGTGGAGAGCGGGGCTCGCCTCGGGCCCGAGGTCTGGTCGTGGAACGCGTGACCACTCGCCGGAAGATCCTGGTGACCTTGGATGATGATGGGTGTTGACGGGGTCGCCCTGGCGTGACTGTCGCAGCTCTCACGCCTCTCGTGCTGGTGCTGCTGGTGGTGAATACTTGACGTCTGCTGACGCTGTTGCTGCGGTCCTGCTGTCATCAGATGCTCGCTTGATCGGTAAAAGCGTGAGGTCATAAACAGGTTGCTGCTTCCAGACATGACCCCTGGGTGACGGGAAGCTCCTCTTTACACGATCGGATTCAAATCAACATTAGAAGAGAGCCATCAGCAGCGGACAGTCTACACAGAATTGTACTATAGAACACACAAGGTGGAGCATCACATCCAAAATAGTTGTGAGATAACCGCGACACAAAACTGTGATGGCCTCAGGATATCTATCTTGAATTAATACAGTTTCTATAACATAAAACATTCATCTCCGCATCTGAAGCTTCCAATTCGCGTCGTAAAAAAAATTCACCTCTGTCAAGCAAGAAAAGCACCGGCCAATGTCATCCATGACAGTTTCACAGTGACACAGGAGCAGCTGTCAGTGACGGCTGGACATCTACACGGATGTTTCTTAAAGTTATGTGACGTTGTGGTAGATGGGAGTGACATACACTGGTCCAATACGCATTACAAGTGTTGTCCAGGATCTACTCTACAGTGAGTCACACCGTATAAACAGTATTCGCGCCGTCAGACACGTGTCACATTGCGAATCAAAATTGAATCTCAAACTACAGACCATCTAGCGATAAAAGATGTAATCACTTCAGTAACCAGGAACCTATGATTGATGAAGACCAAGTGGTAACACTGTCGGAACTTGAGAATAGAAGCACAGAGAATCAAATATTATGGTCGCGTGTCCTGAGGCGAGCCACTAGGGTGTCAACCCGACTCAGCACATTTCTTCTGGTTCAGTCTATTAAAAATGACACCATCTCACCTCTCACTGGTTTTCTTTCCTTAACATGGACTTAGCTAGAAATAATTCTTCTAATTATATATATAAATATTTGGACTTAAAGAAATCAGTATCGCATAAAAAAGGGATTAAAAAAAAATTCACCAAACGCACAGCATGTAATGCTTTGCAATATTATCGAATCAGAAAAACCTCTGATTTTGTTTGCTGTTCCATGTACCCCGTTCACAATATTGTGACCTGAAGCCTTCTTTTTGCGAATCAAACTTCAGGGCATGAACTAACTGAAAACACACCGAAGCTCGCTGAAGATACCCAGGCGAAGGTTCTAACCCAAAACCCCTGGACGCTGAAACTCCTACCTAACACCTAAATTCAATGTTTGCATGGAGAGAACCGAGATCCCTGCAGATGTTCCGACGGTTCTGCTGTCCTGTCTACAATGAGCGTGCCAGTCCACAGCCACAAGCGGTCAGTCTCGGGTAACTAGGAGCGCTGGAGATCGAAACTACTCTACAAGATGAAATTCGAGCAAACGGCAAACATAATTCCCTCCATGAGAAATCAAAGAAAGCACATGATACAACAGGAAAAAGAAGTTTACAGAAGTTAATTATAGTCAACGAACTGTATCAATTTTTGCGCAAAATCAATAACAAATGCGTCTTTAATTCTGTGCTAGTGCTAAAATGTAAGAGATCACTTTACTATCTGGGAAAAGCTCCATAGAAGCAGCCTTTTGATAATTCCAACTGTAGCGAAAGCTATAAATCAATTTAAATTTAAAGACGAGTTACAGCTTGAAAACCAAAATCCATGATGTAATACAAACACAGATCTATTACCCCGGAGTGATGATAAATAATTTAACTTCAGAGATCCATCAAAGTATCACTGATCGAGAAGAGGTAGTAAAGTCCTGTAGTAGACACGAGAAGAGATAAAGTCCTGTAGTATACACAAAGAATCATCATAGTATAACTGATCGAGAAGAGGTAAAGTCCTGTCGTATACACAGAGAACCATCATCGTATAACTGATCGAGAAGAGGTAAAGTCCTGTAGTATACACAAAGAATCATCATAATATAACTGAAAGAGAAGAGGGAAAGTCCTGTCGTATTCACAGAGAACCATCATCGTATAACTGATCGAGAAGAGGTAAAGTCCTGTAGTATACACAAAGAATCATCATAATATAACTGAAAGAGAAGAGGTAAAATCCTGTCGTATACACAGAGAACCATCATCGTATAACTGATCGAGAAGAGATAAAGTCCTTTAGTATACAGAGAGAACCAGTTCAGAACAATCAAAACAAGAAATAAAAAACCATTCTCAATCGCAACGCATAAAGAACTTCTCATTGTCCTTTATGCAGATAATTCGTCAACAAAATGTTTCAGCAAAACTCCACAGAGAAACAAACTTTCAAAAGTTTCCAGCTCCCAGTGTTGAGACGTCATCATTCTGCTTCTGCTACTTGTAAGAAAAACCATGCCGAGCATGGGGCGAAGAGTGGAACCTTTTATCTCACAGGCATGAATACATCATCACCTGGACCTGATGAAAGCGAATAAAAAAAACACCAAGAAACAAGAGCTAGGATGGTATAAATGTATTCGGCACCAAGGTCGGCCCACAAAGGAAGACGGCGGTAGAAGTGGTCTGACTAGCGAAGTTGTAAGAAGGCTCAAGGCTCCACAGCTTGGCCTGGGCACGCCAGGTATTCAAATATCAGAGATCAAAGTAGGGTAGCCATAGTGTTATAGGTTAACTACACACATAAAACGTATAGTTGATTCATACAATCATGTAAAACATAATAGGTGAACCATGCACGTAAGACTCCTTCTAATAAAATGAATGACCGTACTGGTTTCTGGAATTTTACAAGGCAAGAATAGTTGGCTGCTTAAAATGAAAAAAAATTCAAATCTATTTCTAAATATTTTTCTTTAAATATGATATATTTTAACCTACGTTATCAGGTAGTTTAAATAAATGCGCTGCTTGAATATGTGCAAGCCAGCTCACCTTTCGGCACTTTTTACGAAAAATTCATTGGCCTCCAATAAGCTTTTAACTTCTAAGCATATTCCAAAAGATTAGGAAACTACAGAATTATCTAATTTGCCGTAGTAATTTGCTGCGCTGCCACAGGCTGAGTAGGCCATTTTAAAGGAAGACCAACTACAGAAAACACAGCCGATGATGATCAATTCTCACAATCAGCATCAAATGGAAGCACCAGACCGCACAGTCAACATCGCAGGTGTAACTTGTAAAATGACTTCTTCATAGTCTATATTGTAAGCGGTCGGTCTCATAAACAAGAGAATAGTGGCTTTAAAGGTTCACATTCTCTTCATTTATTCATCTCTCTCTCTCTCTCTCTCTCTCTCTCTCTCTCTCTCTCTCTCTCTCTATCTCTCTCTCTCTCCCCCCTTATTCTTGATGAGTACAAAAGATAACATTCTGACCTTTTCACAATAACAAACGTATGTACTGCAAATAAACTACTCTAACTTCTATGGTACACACTGGCCCTATCACCGAGAACACACACTAATTCTACGACCAAAATGGCCAATGCTAACGTTTTACAAAACCCGCAGTAAGGTTATAAGTTTGTTGATCAACAACCTCCACGGCGTTTCGGGTGGCTGTGGTATTTCAGTTGAGGTTTAGGTACAGTCAGAAGTAACAATTAGAGCGGCAGGTACCAACTCTCTCCTGCGGAAACCATAACACTGGCGCCTGGTCCCCTCTCCCAGTCGAGCTGCTAGATGGCATCCTAGACCGACCCCGTGAGACGTGAGTACCGCCGTGGCCTGGGCGTGGGGGTCTGTGGTGCGAGACTCACAGACAGACCCGCGGACTGACGGAGGAGGCTGGGAGGGTTGCTGGGGGGGGGGGGGGAAAGCTTCAATCAGGTGAGTTTCTTCATCTCTCCTGTGAGATCTCTAGATCTAACTGTTGCAGCTCACCAGTTGGCGTGGTCGCTGCTACCGTTAACTTCACGAGCCAGGGATACCATAAGTAGGGGGAGAGAGAGAGAGAGAGAGAGAGAGAGAGAGAGAGAGAGAGAGAGAGAGAGAGAGAGAGAGACAGACAGACAGACAAATAGACATATATAAAGGCAGAACCAGAGAGAAATCTGTTTCTCACACCACAATCCGCTAGTAACGGATTCCTTAGGTTCCTCCCCTGTTGTCACCATCACTAATTGTTCTGGTTTTTACCAGTTTTCCTGTTTATCTTGTCAGTTGTGTACACTCAGCCGCAAGGCTAAAGACATCGCTGCGAGGGTTACTTTCACCAGGAAGTCTGTGTTATCTTCCCACATTCAACAACAACTGCTGTCAGACATCAATACATGAGATATTCCAAAAGCCTTTTTT
Organism: Elysia crispata; assembly: GCA_033675545.1. Lineage (NCBI taxonomy): Eukaryota > Metazoa > Mollusca > Gastropoda > Plakobranchidae > Elysia > Elysia crispata. The sequence goes on from JAWDGP010002587.1 coordinate 57,574, forward strand.
TATATGGAACATTGACCTTGAACAACCCTTCCCTTCCCCCCTCCCCCCCCCCTCGCACACACACACACACACACACACTCACTCACTCACTCTCACTTTTCTATTCAAACATGGAATTTCTCTGTAGTTGTACACATGACGAGCAAATATTTAAAATAAAATTATTAATTAGATAATTAAATAAATCAAATAATTTGAAACATTTCCCATAGGACAGCACAAAGGTATGGAAAATGCGTCATCGTCGAGTCTTTAGCATCAGTGGTTTAGGGGTCTTGAGACTTAGCATAGACTGGAGGATCTGGAGGACGACCGGTAGGTTAACACAGAGCTAGACAGGAGCAAGTGGCACCGTTTTCTCTGGTCGACTCGAGAACGTCAACCAATCAGATTAATGCGACAGTTACGCTCTGGACACATCAGGGTAACGCAGAGAACCATCATAATATAACTGATCGAGAAGAGATACTTCCTCAGAACGATGCGATATTAACTATGGTCACAAGTTTTAGACAAAAGTTGGAGAGGGGCGTAACTTTGAGAACATCGAAATACATGTATTTGGTCTTCACAAAGTGTAGGGTAAACCGAAGAGAGGGAGGGGTAAAGGGTGGCTTCAAGTCACACATACCTAGAAACACTAACTAATATTTATTTCGTTTAATCGAGTCACAATCTTAAGACATCCAAACCGAGAGATGTGCGTCGAGCTGCCGGCAAACATGGTTCGGTTGGATCAGTTGATGTAGGTTTAATTCCGGAGAAGTTGGGGTGACACGACGGAACTAAATTTCATGGAGATGAAGATAGATAGGGAGAGAGAAAGAGGAGGGAGGGGGAGAGAGAGAGAGAGAGAGAGAGAGAGAGAGTGAGAGAGATAGATAGATATATATATAGAGAGAGAGAAAGAGGGATAGATAGATGGAGAGAGAAAGAGGAGAGAGAGATAGAGAGAGAGAAAGTGAGAGAGAAAAAGATTGATAGATAGATAGATAGATAGATAAATAGATAGATAGATAGAGAGAAAGAGAGAGAGAGAGAGAGAGAGAGAGAGAGAGAGAGAGAGAGAGAGAGAGAGAGAGAGAGAAAGAGAGACAGAGAGAGAGAGGGGGGGGGAAGGTAGTAGAAATGTTTAGACAATCATCTAAAATGAAAGAGAGGGAAGAGTGGAGTTATTGTTAAAAGGAGGTAATAAATGCCACAAGCGCATATATAATCTTAATGTCTAGTCTACACAGACTCTGGGTCACATTAGACAAGTAGCTCATGACTCATTATCAAGGACAAGCGTGTGTATCTCTTTCTATCTATCTATCAATCACTCTTTCTCTCTCTCTCTCTCTCTCTCTCTCTCTCTCTCTCTCTCTCTCTCTCTCTCTCTCTCTCTCTCTCTCTTTCTCTCTTCCATTTCCCAACCTAGGCAACAAGGCAACAGCGACAATAGTCCCGGGATGAGGGTTGCGCCCTAATCAAATTTATTTCAAGGGCCCTTTCCAATTCATTATAAGGCTTAAGGTTATATTTTGTGCGCTTATGATGCTCAGGCATGCTTGCAGGTCTATGTTGCTTGGTAGAGAAACTCTGTTCAACGAGAAACAGTGGGTGCTTTCCTTCTCAATTCTCTTTTTTTTTTTTTTTTTATCTATGTCTGCTTGTCCCTCAATCTCTCTCTTTCAGTATGAAACCTCATTGTCCGAAACAATCGGAAATTTTATTATCTAAAACTCTTTCATTTTGACAATCATCCTCTTTCACCTGACCTAGTTATTTTATAAACATAACTCTCTCTCTCTCTATCTTAATAGACTTGGCTTCCCATCACTTCAGCTCCGCAGCTGCAAGCTGTTATATGATCTATGATACAACGCTTCTCTTTGTACTGCCACGCTTGTCTAAGTCTATCAATCCCACTCAAGGTCTCTCACTAAACAGAGCAATATTTGATGGTACCAGTTTCATTGTTTCTTGTTTCTTTTTCTTTTTTTTTTTTTTTAAATAAGCTTTTGTGATCTTGGTTACCTAGGGATTGCAAAATTGTATGAGATGTTAAGCGTCCACAAGATACTGTCTCAAGAACCGCGTATTTTCAGCTATGCTCTACGTTATGGCTATTATATTTATACAAAGATTAAAAAAAAAATAGATGGTCTAAAATGATCTTGGTTAGACAAACTGTCGTGTTCCCGTCTTCTCCCTCTACTGCTGTTATCACTGCACGATTTGATAAAGTAAGAGAGTGAGTTACAGAACAGGTCAGCTTCGATCGTGCCGACATAGAGACCATGAGGCTGTATGATCGATCTTAGGCATGATTTCCCACTTTTGATTTCTTATTACTTTCCAGTGGACTTCTGTAGTCTACTGCATTAAATTCGATATGGACCGATAACTTAAAAAAAAAAAAAAGAAGAGGGGGGGGGGGGTTAACCAGACCTTTCTCGTTGGTTATCCTCCCCACCTCCCCCCACCCTAGCTGAAGGGTTTATTTTCGTACTATAAGACTAGAAAAATGGTATTTATCTAGAGATAATCAGAGAGCTGCTTTACTCCCTTGTCTATGAGGAAAAGGAAAAAGGGAGAAGCAAGTGACAGATAGAGAGACGGAGAGAGAAAGAGAGAGAGAGAGGGAGAGAGAGAGCGAGAGAGAGAGAGAGAGAGAGAGAGAGAGAGAGAGAGAGAGAGAGAGAGAGAGAGAGAGAGAGAGAGAGAGAGAGAGACCGGGAAGTAAAGTGATAGCGACTTTATCTCGGTTCATAAATCAACTGTCACGAGTGACTCTACTTCTGGCTAATCCATACTCTCAGTGCTACACAGTGCAAGCTGGAGGAAGTCAATACTTCGGGACAGAAACGATTAGTTGATTTCAATCATTGCAAATACATAAAGAGATACAAAATAGAACCGTCAAACAGAGTTAACTTACAGCAAGAGTTTCCCTTAAAGGTGTTGACTGTAAGTGGATTCCACTGTACATACAAAAGATGACAAAAAACGTTACAATCGATAAGAAACTGAGGTCACGTGAACCAACCATAGACACCGCCCACCTGTGCTTCATGGCCAGAGAATGATGCTGATAGTTACCCTCACGGTAACCGTTGGAACACTGGTACACCGGCGACAGATATTAAGATCGGTAACTCGGGGAGATAAAAATAAAAAAAAAAACACCTCCCAACATTTCCCATAATTAACCCCGACTTGGGGTGTATCCCTACGTGAAAAACTTGACGCCAGGAACTTGAGAAATTCCCATGAGATAAGCAAGGCACCAACACTCTAAGTCAACAGTTATGACTGCCGTTATCTTATTGGAAACACTTCAAGTTTTCAACAAAAGGTCTGAGAGGAAGTTGTGGGAGATATTGAGCTGACTCTTTCCATCTATAATCAAGTCTGGGAGATATATCTTATGGACGCTTCCAACAATGGAATAAAAAAATTTCCGAAACCTTGGGCACATAGACAAAACTAAGTGAAGTTTAATGAACCTCATGAAGATGTCTTCCTTACTCGTAAAGCACTAATCACTTCCAAAATACCGTCAACCTCAGTCTATGAAGGATGCTCATTGATACACAGGTTGTTTTTTTTTAAAGCTTAGGCACTTAAAACAGCAGTTTAAAAAACAACAACACACACATACCCAAAAAGGTAGAAAGCAATTAAAATCGATTTAAAGCCCACTTTAACTACGGCTGATTGCTGCTGTAAGACACGGTGTGTGTGGTTTTTTTTAAATAACTTCCTCTCGTGTGAAATCTTTGCCAGCGTTAGTCTACTCGGTGGTGCTGTTTCCGTGCTCAAGTTTTTCTTACCCATTCAAGTGATAAAAATGTGGGTGAAGACAATTATACCTTCAGCATCACTTGGTACCGCGTGTCTCGCTTACAAAGTATTACCTGTATGACTGGTGTCATACCTCAGGGCCGCGCAAACCATCAAACCAGGAAACAAAATGCACCCAGAGATGTTCATGGGAGCGAGTACTCTTAGCCTACAAACAGCCTTTTACAAAATGGACGAAATCCGGTTTGCAAAACCGGTTAACTATCATATCATCGGTTCACCCGCTCCGTTCATGCAATGAATCGACTACAACTGGCTCGCCAGACTCACATTTATCAGGAATCGGTTGTTCTATTTTACTCCAGGAGTCTACGAGTTTTGAAGTACGAGAGAACTGGAGAGTTGTCCTCACACCAATAAGCCGCTACAAATGCGTGGCTTGTAAGCACAACCATTAAGCAAAAATGTTGATTCAAATAATATTTCTTTAACATGTTTCATTTTTTCAATCTTCAGAGAGAGCTGTGATCTATTTGGCATTGAAGCAAAACGTGGAGTCGATAATTAACTAAATTAAAGCAATTTTTTCCCTTTTTTTTAATGGGAAGAAAGAAACACTCATAGCTATTGAGAGAGAGGATTCGATTCTGAACAAGAAGCACACCTTCATGCCCGATACATTTTTTATGACATCTGCAGTAACTCCAGCAGCAGCGCCAGCCTCGCCCTACAAGCTCCAACTACCGGAGAGAGGTGTACGCCAACCGTATCTCCCAACGGTAATAAACAGCGGCGCATCTTGTTGCGACGAGCCCGGAAGAACTGCTACGCTCGACTCCAGACCAGAGCAAGCTGAGAGGAAAGCTTCTAGATACATGGATCAAACCAGCAACCAGCAGCTCTGGTACAAGTCGACTCCAGACCAGAGCAAGCTGAGAGGAAAGCTTCTAGATACATGGATCAAACCAGCAATCTGCAGCTCTGGTACAAGTCGACTCGGTTTCCACACAGGGGAGGTCGGAGTGATCAAACTCTTGAGGACTGGACTCGTGGAAGTGACGAAAGTTCTCACTCACTCGTCAGAAAAGAAAAGGAGAAAGAAGTGAGAAAAAAAAACAACTAAATTACTGCTTGTAACATTTGCTTGTCAGGCGCGCGAAGTTTGAAAAAGAAAAAAAAAAAAGAAAGAAAGAGAGAGAGGTAGAAAAAGAACAAAAAATCACTTCCTTCAAGCAATCTTTACAGTTTTGCCTGTAGTGCTTTCTTTTGATCCACTAATTCCCAAATAGAATTTTTTTAAAATTATATTTCTTGATTTTTATTTTTTGGCTTGTTTCTGCTTTTGTATACCCCTGGCAATCATCAGTTGAAGCCCTAGAATCTTAGTGTAGTTAAGTCCAGTTCGTAGCTCAGTAATCACAGCGATCTTATAGACAGCAAAGTTTTACGCTTTTTAAAGATTGCTTCAATTGAAATTTATAATTTGAGAGAGAGAGAGAGAGAGAGAGAGAGAGAGAGAGAGAGAGAGAGAGAGAGAGAGAGAGAGAGAGAGAGAGAGAGACAGACAGACAGACAGAAAAAAAAGACAAACCAAAAAGAAGAAATAAAAATGGAGCCGAAAGGGACAATTAAAAAGAGTGTTTGCTTTACTAGTCAAGTCCAAATTTGAAAATCTCCACTGGGGACGATTGATGCAGAGGGAACTTAAAACAGAATTTCATTACTTTGAATGCTCAGTGTCATCAAACAGGCCTGTACCAACAACTCTGTTGTACAATGATGAAACCAAGAGATCTCTAGTGGAAGGTTTGCTTAGGTGAGTGCTGAACGAGTCGCAGCTTGCTTTGCGGGGACTTTGACGTTATAGAGGAGCTTCGTGTGTTTGTGTGTGTGTGTGTGTTTGTGTGGGGGTTATGGGTGTTATTCAATCTCGTCTCATTGTCTGTCTGCCTGTCTGTCTGTCTGTCTCTCTCTCTTACTTTCAATCCTTGCTCTCGGTTTCAAGATTCGAACCCACACAATCGAGATCATGTGTGTCTTAGAGCGAGAAAAGCCACTGTGGCGTTGCCCCCACCCCCCTTTCTGCTCGAGGTAGTTCTGCTACAGAGCTAGAGGTACTGGGATCTACCTGGTCTGCGTCTGCTCTCTACATCTAGTGTTACTTTATCAAAACAGGCAAACTGTATTCTTTACCTAACCGAGTTACATCAGGTCTCTCTCTCTCTCTCTCTCTCTCTCTCTCTCTCTCTCTCTCTCTCTCTCTCTCTCTCTCTCTCTCTCTCTCTCTCTCTCTCTCTCTCTGTTCCTCTCTTCTCATTTCTCTACCTTCCATCTTTATATGTCCCCCGCTATCTCTGTCCCTCTATAAATCAAGCAAACTTCCTATGTACATATAGATCTAGTATTTATCAATTCATAATGACCTGTCTATCCATATATTGTCAAAATATACTTTCTCCTCTTCTCCACTGTGTCAATCTTCGTCCTGTTGATCTCGCTAAAGCTTCCATCCCTGATCCTTCTCTCTCTCTGTGTACGTCCGTGTCTCTCTCTCTCTCTCTCTCTCTCTCTCTCTCTCTCTCTCTCTCTCTCTCTCTCTCTCTCTCTCTCTCCCACACACACACACACACACACGCAAACACATCTCGTGGTCTTGACTTGATGTAAATCGATTTGTTATTTCTGAGAACTGTTTGGGTGTTACCCAGACCGACTTGTGTCGGTGTTACCGAGATGTCGAAACTTGAACGTGGACGAGTCAATTAGTGCCATGAGATTTGAATCACAGCAGCAGCAGCAGCCTGCAGGTTGGTTAATGGTTCGGTAAGAATGCAGCAGAGTTGAGTGTTATGTTAAGAGAAGATTCGAGAGGAAGTTACCAGATCGTAATCCTTGTGACGCCGCACCAGAAGCTATGGAGCACAACGCTCTTTCCTTGCTATGGTTCCGAGCCTAATTATCTTTTAGTCTGTTGATCTTTTCATGTCATACAGAGTTCCCAAATATAGATATACCCTGATCAATGTTTCAATGTGGAACGAATTTGTTTCATCAAATTGAAAAAAAAAATCCAATTAAACATTCAGTAACTATGCCTGGTTACTCCTTATTCTTACCTGTTCATCGCTCTCTCTCTCTCTCTCTCTCTCTCTCTCTCTCTCTCTCTCTCTCTCTCTCTCTCTCTCTCTCTCTCTCTCTCTCTCTCTGCTACCTTACTTTACTTTGTCAAACAATCTGCATAATTCCTGAAATCTTGGTCCATTCAGTTTGTATTCCATACAAAATGAAGGAACAAAGCCATAAAGTAGTTAATTCATCAACTCTCTGAAAGTTGCGTAACAGATGAAGGTAGAGAGAGAGAGAGAGAGAGAGAGAGAGAGAGAGAGAGAGAGAGAGAGAGAGAGAGAGAGAGACACACACACACACACTACAAGTGTGTTTTTTTTTAGCCAAACCCAGACTTGCTGATATTTTGTCTAAAGCCATGCCCACCTCTAAAATCTAAAACGGTGACTTGCTTTGATTGGAGCTGATACAAACATATCTAATCTTACAAGGCGATGGGTTAAGACCTCTCTGTAGAGAGGTTGATTGTCGCCGATGCCAGCTCTCCGGGAATCTTTCTTGACTACCGCTTATCCTGCGACCATGTTCTCTCAGAAATAATATCCTGTTTTCTCGATCTTCTGTGTATTTATTTTTCCCAGAAAACTGTTTGTGTTTTGCGTAATTTTCTAAAACTAGAGGGTGTCGGTCTCGCGCGAGTTTTACAGCCGACTGGTGAAGATTCCATTAGTGTCACGGGATTCGAATAACGTCAAGACAGCATGTTAGGTTAGGTTACAGGGTTGCTTGAGGTCCGTTGAAATTGTGCTTCTCCGAAGAAGACTTTTGAAAGTTCGTTTTACATTGTTTCATTTCTCAAAACTAACACTCTCTCTCTCTCTCTCTCTCTCTCTCTCTCTCTCTCTCTCTCTCTCTCTCTCTCTCTCTCTCTCTCTCTCTCTCTCTCTCTCTCTCTCTCTCTCTCTCTCTCTCTCTCTCTCTCTCTCTCTGTCGGTCTTTCCGAATTATACAAACTTATGAAATTTATAGCCAATTATGATCTTGACCTATATCTTATACGCATGCTCTGAATAGGCAAATTTCTGGCGTAAAAGCCGGGTTCGAATCACAAGGAAAGCTTTCACTTTGCGGGCCTCTCAGCAGGAATGACATAATTTGATTGGTTGTCTGGATGACTGCAAGATGACACAGACCTTTCCAAGCACATCTATTCTTCATCAAGGGGGTATGGCAGAAAAACAAGAAGCTCAAAATGAATTCCCCAACGAGGTTCGACAAATTTGTTTTTGGCTTTCATCTTTCACATCGCAAAGCAAGCGATTTAGTTCAGAGTAATCTGAGGGTTCCAGGGTTAGGAGCAGTCAAAATAATAGGCGGGTTGGTGTAACTAAGCGGCAGAAACTCCATGAAAAGTCGAGGAAGTTTACTTTATTATGCGACTATTGTTCCTACTGCTAGAGATAGTTGGCTAGTTTGATTGTTGAATATAGCGCTTCCTCGACAAGAGCGGCTGCCAATTTCTTTTTATCATTCGTTTATTTATGTACGTTCACTTCAACCAATCCCACGTGTGAGGAAGCGAAGAGCTGAATTATAAACTCGTAAATCCATTCCTCCATCAACACGGCGTGGGTTTCACCAGGTCGACACAATCTTCCTGCGGGCGAGATGGAGAGAAGTTCTTAGATTGGTTGTATTTGGCTGCTTTCTTTATTTCTACGTTATGATTAATTGTATGTCTCCTAGATACCAAGAAAGCATCATACGCAGCCAGCGGCTTTCCGTCAAGCGGGAGGTAAGGTCGCTTACATGGATCCGGGATTCTATCCCACTCCCAGATGGATCGAACCCCACACCCCAGCACAGTAAGTGTTAGTACTGACTCTCCGGGCTGAGCTGTGTGGCGCTCTACAGCACTGCGACGGATCAGGACTCTGTACCGCATGTAGTGAGTTAAGAGGAACTTCCGCAAACAGTGGTGGAACACAAGCTAGGCCGGTTGAGACGTAAAGAATTTCAAGTTGCTAGGGAAACAAACGGTCTAAAAACCATGGATTGCTAAACCAACGAGTTGTGCATGTTCCCGAAATCCTGGCGGGGGGCTTAGGAGACTATAAAAACACGTGCATTCCTTAATTAAGGCTGAGTTCTTGTGGAAACTAATTGGTTTTCACATCTGCTTCACGTTCTGACAAAACCTTAATTTCCTGCCCGGTTGGTCCAGCGGTTGTACCTTCTCTCGACTGCTCATGTTTATCCAGGAGATGTGCTTTTATTTTCCTACTCTTTTCAACCCATTTATGAAATCTTCTTTGAACATAAT
>JAWDGP010002588.1:0-16998 GCA_033675545.1 Elysia crispata
TTTAGGCAACAGTTGAGCATTCTTTTTCTGCGTTAATTCAGTGAAGTATGGAGGATGGTGAATGCCATGGCACGATGGTGAACAGTTCACTCTAAGTTCAAGTGTTTTATTCAAATACCATTTAACTGCACTGTGGCATCCAAGTTTAGCCAAGTAAGAGAAATTATGACCAGAGAGGCTGGAAAAGATTTAAGTACTTTATGAGTGATTCCTTTCCTGTCCTTTTTTTTTATCTCACAATTGTAATTTTATTTATTTTCACTTTATTGACATAGTGATAATTTTCATCTTTTCATTTCTTTCAGGTTTCAAATATTGTTGGAGCTCTAGGGTTGCAAGATCATTTCTCTGAAAATGAGGTAAGATTTGATTCAGGCTAGTTGAAGAAGACCCTTTTTTTTTTCTTTAAAAAAAGATTTTCCTGTTTACATAAGCAGGAGTATGTGTTGCTTTAAAATGCTACCCATCATAAGTGCCAGTCCTGATGCTTCTAACCTTTTTTTTTGTATCATCCCATAAACCTGGAGTACTATTGAATTTCTTTACTGTAAAATGAAGTTTTAAGAATAATTTTGCGCGTAAATCTCTTTTCAAGACTAATAAAAGGCCTCGACCAGCAGAATATGAGAAGCATAAAATGGATTAGTTACTTGGCAAAAATGCAGAATTTATAAAGAAATTTTCAGGCCTCTTTTGTTCAAACACTTCTTTTCCTTTCAGTCACATATTGCACAACATAATCTCATGAAATAGTTCCCTCTCTTGAAACATACCTTTTCCACTGTCTCTTTGTACTGGCCTTTCTTAATTGTTCAATTCATTTGTATTCTTTTTTTTTTTTAAATTTTTAATGTTTTTTTTTTATTACAACCCACTTTTGCTTTTGAAGTCACCAGCTCTTCTGTATACATTTTATTGCAGATTATTATTCCACTGCTGCTGTCAGATAAAGTAAACCTGTTGGAATCATACGTAGCCAGCAGCCATTACCAGCAAGTTTCTCTCCTCTCACTGCTAGATCACCTGTGTGCCAGAAACACAGACATTCTTTCCTTCGCTCAGTAAGTATTAGAAATGATCGTTGATATTGTCAGTGTTTCGGGCTCTCACTCTCGGATTGGATCAGATGGGTGCAGTACCTTTCGCATGCCAGATGGACCTAAATGTTGAGATGGGTGCTTATGACAGAAGTTGTATATTTTTTCTGTGTCTAACGGCCAATCAAAATTATTTTGAAGGTAATTGAAAAATCATTGTTGGAGATTCATGTTTTGAGTGAATGATAATTTAGACCAAATATGAAGCATGGGATTAGTAAAGCCTTAATCTGTCATATGACTGTCTCCAACCTTGAAGCTTATATCTTTCTTTGGTTAGAATAATAGGAACTCAGCTGGGACCATATTGTGATGAGTTGCAGCTGCACAGATAGGGGCCTGCTCAATAAACCAAACATCAAGCATGGTTACAACACTCTGGATGAGGTTTATAACAAAAACTCTAAAGTGGCCTTGATGGAATAAATTTGAACTCTTAGCTTTTCTGGCCCCTCTCTACATCTTGATTTTGATGCTCAAAAGATTATCGTTTACTTGCGGAGCTGTATCAAATAAAGTTTGAGTTGATTCATTTCTTTTTTTTTCGAATTTGCCTTGGATTTTCATCATTTCAGGAATGCCAATGTTAGAGATATCAAAGGTCAGAAGTTGAGTAAAAAGATTCTGAGCAAGTTTGCGGTAAAACTCATGAAGCTGTACAGCATACCACCAGGTGAGTGCTTTTTGTCTTCTTGGGCTTATTTCTTTCATGTGGACATGTGCACTCTAGTGCTCATGGCTAAAAATGGTAGAAAATATTTTAGTTGGATTTTCCCACATTGGATCAGGTCACTCTTATTATGACTTATGTTGGACTTAATTCACATGTTGTAAGGCATCATCTAAACATGCCCGTAAGGCAGCTCAAAGCTATACATAAATAATGTCAACTTTTCAACCAAAATTTGTTTTCCCTGTAGTCTTTGAATTAATGAAAAAAAAATTCTTTTTTATGTGATAGAAACGTGTCCAAACATAACAGAGAACCGAGCAATGGGTGCCATACGATACTTACTATACAAGAGATATGTAGAGGTAAGATTTTTTTTTCATAGTTCTAACTAGAGCTCTGAAATGTGTAGCCTTTCATGTATATGATATTTTTGTTACAAATAGGAAGGGGAAGTGAAGTCAGCTTCGCCAGATAAAACATGGCTTGTTTCAAAATATTTGTCCTCGTATATTTCAAATTTCACAGGATGGGAAAGAAGAATAGAAAAATATACTGTGTTTTATCACTGGATTAATTTGAGGTACCGATAGCATAAAATCTTCAACTTAAGCAAATTAATGTTGGTTAGGGATACAAATTCTTAGCTTTAAATTGATAAGTCAGTCTATCTCTGTTTAGGTAAGATGAGTAATAAAAAGGTAAAAAAAAAAGTTTGAGGTCACAAATAAAAAAAATTTAAGATAAACAGACATATTGTGAAACACGCAAAACTATGATTGTCTCAAAGATATGCGCTGTAGTTGCTGCTCATTTTGAAAATCTTATCTTTTTTAATAATCAACTGAAGCTTCACTGGTTTTTTTTATTTGTTGTTTCAAGAAGCAACAGTTACAACTTCATATTTCCTGGTTTTTTTTTTATATATATATATATATAACTACACTTTATTTGTGAAGATAATATCAAAAGAATTTTTTTTTTCGGTTTCTAGAAGTCGCTTGGTGCAGGGGGATGGGATGACATGGTTGAGGTAAGATTTGTTTTGTGATTACTTCTCATAGTTTTTTTTTTGTTTTGTTTTATTTTATTACATTCGATTAAATTTTGCCAATTCCCCTCATCCTTTTCCTCTATCTCCCCATAAAAGAGTTCTAAATTTTACTTGGGATTTCACAAGGCATTGAAAAAAATAACGGAGAGGGTGCACATTTCATGTGTTCTTTTTGGAGATGCAAAACAAAAGTGCTGATAAAAGGGATATTGACAAACTAAAGTTAGCTGTTTTATGGTTCAATATAGACAACAAAAGATGTATCTGATGAGCTCTGTCGAGATGCTCTAATCAAACGTCGTGTCCAATGTTTCTTGTCTAGAGTTCTGTAGGGGAGAGTCGCAGCCTGCAGGAACAGCTGGTGGAGGAACTGCTCGCTTACAACGATTTGGACGAGGCTGCACGCTGGGCCAGCCGCTACAACCTGCCTAGCTCAGCGTTAGACCCAGCTGTGGCTGCTCAGTGTAGGAGGTTAAAGTAAGTTTATGGGAATGTCAAGATTATGTTGCGGCCGGGAGTGGGGGAGGGGTAGGTGAGTTGTGTATCTAACTTAGTGTTCGACCCAGCTGTGGCTACTCAGTGTAGGAGGTTAAAGTAAGTTAATGGGAATGTCAAGATTATGTTGCGGCCGGGAGTGGGGAAGGGGTAGGTGAGTTGTGTCTCTAACTCAGTGTTCGACCCAGTTGTGGCTGCTCAGTGTAGGAGGTTAAAGTAAGTTTATGGGAATGTCAAGATTATGTTGCGGCCGGGAGTGGGGAAGGGGTAGGTGAGTTGTGTCTCTAACTTAGTGTTCGACCCAGTTGTGGCTGCTCAGTGTAGGAGGTTAAAGTAAGTTTATGGGAATGTCAAGATTATGTTGCGGCCGGGAGTGGGGAAGGGGTAGGTGAGTTGTGTCTCTAACTTAGTGTTCAACCCAGCTGTGGCTACTCAGTGTAGGAGGCTAAAGTAAGTTTATGGGAATGTCAAGATTATGTTGCGGCCGGGAGTGGGGAAGGGGTAGGTGAGTTGTGTCTCTAACTTAGTGTTCAACCCAGCTGTGGCTACTCAGTGTAGGAGGTTAAAGTAAGTTTATGGGAATGTCAAGATTATGTTGCGGCCGGGAGTGGGGAAGGGGTAAGTGAGTTGTGTCTCTAACTTAGTGTTCAACCCAGCTGTGGCTACTCAGTGTAGGAGGTTAAAGTAAGTTTATGGGAATGTCAAGATTATGTTGCGGCCGGGAGTGGGGAAGGGGTAGGTGTGTTGTGTCTCTAACTCAGCGTTAGACCCAGCCGCGTCTGCTCCGTGTAGGAGGCTTAAGTAAATTTACAAGAATGTGAAAATAATGTGGTGGCTGGGAGGGGGGGAGGGAGGGGTTGTTGAGTTGCGTACATAGCTCAGCGTTAGACCCAGCCGCGTCTGCTCCGTGTAGGAGGCTTAAGTAAGTTTACAAGAATGTGAAAGTAATGTGGTGGCTGGGAGGGATGAGCTTTGTATTTGAAACAATCTGAACCGTCAATGAACTGTCTGACAGTATGAAGGTTAGTGAGTCTAGAACGGATGTCAGCAAATGATTGGGAACTACAATAAAATGAAGTGCAGGTCAACAGTAATATCATAAATACACTTTCTTTGCATAATCTTGACAGTATTTGGATTAATTTGGCAGCACTGATGCACATAGAAGCCCTTATAATTTATGACTTTCGTCTATATTCATTGAAAGACTACTATAAAATGGGACATAATTTATGACTTTCGTCTATATTCATTGAAAGACTACTATAAAATGGGACACAATTTATGACTTTTGTCTATATTCATTGAAAGACTACTAGAAAATGCGACATAATTTACCAATATTTGCAATACATTCCGGATACTGCTATGTTGTTAAATCTGTTAAATTTTAAGGCTATTTTTTTTTTCACTTCTTTGCATTGTTTTGTTTACAGAAAAGTCAGTAAAGTTCAACCCGAAGAAGGGAGTTCAGCTGAAGCTGAGGAAAACTGGGATACAGAGGCGGACAAGGCAAATTTGGCCGAGAGGCAAAAGTATTATTGCATGCCTCTCCCTGAGAGTCAAGTCACGGTTGTGGATAACAGGGGTCTGCTCAAGGCTTGTTTACATCGGCTCACAGAGGTGAGGGTGACAATTGCTTTTTCAAAAGTAAAAATTCAGCTTCATGAAAAAAAAAAGAGTCAAATCTTTTTGTGCGAGAATTCCATGTTTATGGGAAAATGTTTCGCCGATTGTTAAATAACTTTTTTTTGTAGATCTTGCAGATACCTTTTACTGAAGGTGCTGGAAGCGATGAAGATTAGTTATGGGTATATCTAAATTTATGCTAATCTTGACACAAGTGTTGTTGATTTCTAAGGCTTTTTAATTTGGCAAATTTGGAGAGAGTCAGTTTTGTTTTCTACAAAGATGTATGAAGGGAAAGTATCATATAAGGAGGAGTCTTATCTTTCAAAGGCTATTTTACAGAATTAATGTAGAGTACATATATATATATGATACAATGAAAATTTTTTTAGATGTCTTCTGAATATTAATTTTTTAATTGCCTTGCAATAGTTGGGCGTCTATAAAGAGTAAAAGTTAAAAAGAAAATTCAAGTTAATAAATACCTATTTGTTTACAATTTTTAAAAATGAAAGATCCATTGCCTGATCGCCGAATTCTGATAATTACAGAAAATTTTCATCATTAGAAGATTAGAAAAATGCATCTATTACATATTAATACCTTTGTATGTTACAATCGACATGTGACCTATTTGAAATGGGTGCGAGGCAATTTATTTAATATGTGCTTTCTGTCGGTCTTGCCTCAGCCTGGCACGGTGATTGGTATAGACGCTGAGTGGAAGCCAGCGATGGGGGCGGGCTCAGTCGAGAGGGTGGCGCTGCTACAGCTAGCGGTAGAGAAGGCTGTGTATCTGGTGGATCTTGTCGAGCTTGGAAAGACCCTCACCGATGCCGAGTGGGTGGAGTTAGGAGAGAGTGTCTTCTGCAAGGAGGCTGTGCTTAAGATAGGTGAGACAACAGAGAGAGACTAGGTCAGACAGACAGAGATGCTTACCCCATTGCTGCTTACACTGATCGGAGAGCATTTCATTCCAGTTGCTACAGCAAGGGAAGTAACTAATGGAAAAAAAACCTAAGTTTACAAAAACAATTTTCATTAACACCCTTTCTTCCAAATATTAAAACAAAAAATACATTTATAATATTCATACAGCCAGATTATTTCTCTTTCACATGATATATGACATGCCTTTGGCAAGAACAACATTGAAAAAAAGGAATTGATAAAGTAAAAAAATTGTACAAAAACACAAGTTCTTTCGTCTTCAATTTGTAGTAAAATCATTTTTTTTTTGTAACAATTTAAATACATTTACGAAATTTTGCAAAGCAATGCACCTCACACAGGTGCACATTGCATGCCAAGCATTCATATACAGTTTCTGGTGTTCTGTTGCTGGGAATCCAGTAAAGGAGTAGAATTCTTGTACTGAGACATCTTAAAGACCACTTGGTAGTGGCTGAAGGGTCAATAATTTCAGTTTCATTGTCAGAGTCTAGATCTAATGGCCCACTTACTGTCTCAAACTCAATGTTGTCAGAGATTCGTCACCCCAATATTCATCTTCATCTGGGAAGCTGAAGAATTAAGAAAATCAAAAGCCATTCTTAAAAATCTTTAGCAGGAAACGTTAGACTTTGGTATCAAAATGAGCAAAACTTCAAAAAATCGTCAACAAGCTTCTAGTTGATCAATCCAAAAGCAGTAAATTGCTAAAAATAGTTTCACTTTTGCTCTACATCCAGGTAATGTTGGTATGATTATTATTCTTTTATACTCTTTGTCCAGAAGAGAGCTTCAAAGCCACCTTGGATTCTTGGTTACTGCTGTTTAGTCATCGTGCGCATATAGTGATAAGGGACGATTTTTAGCAGGCGCATAGCGAAGCTTTAGGTTAATATTTTTTTGGAAGACTTAATGTCTTTCTTACACTTCAGGTATAATTACAGTTTGACCTAGAAAAATTGGTATATATATAAATGTTAAGTCAATAAACCATGCTTTTTTGTTGCTGTTGTGGTTTCCCCCCTTCTTTTACTGATCTCATGCCTCTACTTCTCAACTGCTCTTGCCTGTGAACATAAAATTTTTATATGAATCTCTTGTAATGAGATTTGAGGAAACGTGTATTTATCAGGATATATTAATAGTGAACTTGAAATTAAAAAATTTTGTTCAGGTTTTGGTCTGGATCACGACCTGAGGATGCTTGTGAAGACAGCATCGTGTCTCGGAGAGCCCCTGCAGCGAATGAAGCGAGTCATCGACCTTGAGAAGCTTGCTGCCAAGGTTGGAATGATTCTCTTCTGCAAGGCTCACTCTCAGCTTGAGCTTTGCAAAAATGCCTCTTTAAATAACTTTTATGCACTTTAAGCCTCAAAAAGACATACTATTCTAAATTTTTGCAAGAATTAGAATTTATAGCAAGCCCAAAGGACCTAAAAAAGGTGGCATTCAGTGGCCATTTCCAATTTTTAGGCTGAAAGTCATTTTTTTTGAGAACCTTGTTTGATTCATATTTAAACCGCTAAGAATTGATTCTCTTTTGTTTTGTCATTCAGATTTTGATTTATGAAAACTCGAGCAGCCATGTTTCTTTGCAAATATTTACTGTATTTTTTTTTAAACTGTTCTCATGTTTGCATAGTGTGTGGCTAAAAGTGTGCACTGTCAAATTACTGACTTTCATAATCTCTTCCAAAGAAACATCATAAAACATGTACATTTGTTTTTCTTTTTCATAAGGTAATGTCAGAAAGCCAAGCCACACCAGTAGGTCTAGGTTCTGACCAGACAGGAGGACAGACTGATAGTCCAACAGGTGACAATATAGTCTGTGTAGTAATCAGAACATATTAATGCATGTAAGGTGTTCGAATTTTATCTAAAAATGTGGAAAAAAAATAGAAGCCAACATTTCCTATTTAACACGATGTTCTCTCTTTCTCTCTCTTTTTTTTTTTTTTTTTTTGGGGTGGGGGGAGGGGTTGTGTTATGTCTGTTTGCTGATTAGTGTTTTCCTGATCTTTCTTATCATTATATAGGCCTACTTTTACTATTTTGTTTTGCACCTCAGAGAAGAAGGGTAAAAAATCTGGCCAAGGCTTTGGGTCGAGCCACTTCCAGAAGAGTGAGGAGAGAGGCCTGAGTCTTCTGGTCAAGAAAACTCTCGGGAAGCCACTCAGCAAAGACGAGCAGATGTCCAACTGGGAGAAACGGCCTCTCAGGCCATCGCAAATAGCTTATGCAGGTTCTGTGACGGCTTATTCACCTTATTTCCCCTTGCTTCTTTTATTTGTTTTCCCGTATGTCTTTCTTTCACAAATTTCTCATTTTCTCACTTATAATTTTTTTCCTTTCACCATTTACTTCACAAAATTATTGTCAAATTTTTTTTTTTTCTTCCTGCTCTATGGCTCAGATTTTTTCGCAAGAAAATAAAATTCACAGCTTTAGTTTAATAAGTCAACAATTTGAAAGTGAAAGTTTTGCCATGTGGTAGCTGCATTCCTTACATCACAAGGGCTTTAAAAGAGAAAAAATATTGCAAAGCATTTATACCTATGGAATTATGCAACAGTTTTTGCGTAATTTAAATATTCATATACAGTTCTTCAAAGTAAGAACTTTTATCCAATTAAGATATAAAGAAAAGATAAAGAATATCACAACATAATCACAACTTTTGAAAAGAAGTTATTATTGCTTCTTATACAGTGGCCACTGGGTTAGGTTTCACATAACCTAGTTTTATTACAAAATTTTATATGGAGATTCATCGTGATTTTAAAGTAGTGCATAGGGATTTTTGTTTGAATTGACATCAGCGTACCTTCTATATTGGCCTTGTTTTATATAGTGCAAAAAGTTCTTAAAATTTAAATCTTCTACATTTTTTCCTTTTTGCTTCAGTTGTATTTAAAAATCTTTTTTCTCTGGAAATTCTTTCTAGTTCAGTCAAGAGGTTGTTTTTTTTATATGCTCACCAAACATACTGATTTTCATATTTAAAAAAAATTTTTTTTTTGTCATCTCAGCCTCTGATGCTTATGTCCTCCTGGAGGTGTACAAAGTCCTGCAGTCCCGAGGCAAAGCAATGGGTCTCAGCCGCAGCGAGATGGAGCCTCTGACAAACTTTAAGCTCAAGAGCCGCATGGACAAGAAGAAAGAAAAGGCAGCAGCAGCAAAGAAAAGCCAGGCCGATCAGAGGTCACCAAAGCTAGAGGTACAGAGATCCGACCTGGTTATTTTATATTTTTTTTTTTATCTCTTTTTGTTATTTTAGCCTTTTGTGGCTTTAAGAGATGGATTTTGATATGATCCTTTCAAAGCCATTTTATTTGGAAAAAAAACCATTGTTTTATCATTGTTAGTTGATTATCTGTGTTTGATTGGACTCACGAGATGAGGATGTTTGACTGTCATATATACCATAGTGCTCAGTAAGGCTTGGACGGGCCCCGTAAAAGTAATCAGTAATCACGAATCTTCCTGACAAAACAGTTCCACAGATCCTCTATTGAGATCCGCGGGAGTAATCATAATCCTTGGTCCTCAGTAAGATGTCGGCGAAAATCAATGAGAGACTGAGAACTGACGATATAATTATGGCCTTTTGACCTTGTATCAACGGATGAGTCCGTCACCACCCCTCACTTTACGGGATATGATTACTTCTTTTATTCTGGGACCCAGCTGATCTTAGCCTACTGTTAGCCCCGTTACCTCCCGTAACCTCTCCTGATTTCACCAGAAATGATTACTTTTTTTATTCAGGGACCCAGCTGATCTTAGCCTACCATCAGCCCCATTACCTCCCGTAATCACTCCTCACTTCACTGGAAATGATTACTATTCTGATTACCGCAACCCCTCGGATCTTCTGCAATGGGACCCCGGTAACCGTGATTACTTTGGGATCCGTCACAGCCTAAGTGCTCAGCCTCAAGGAGTCTCCGGTGTAGGCTGGTGTGGAAATGAAACATGAAAACCAAAGAAAAATATGTGGCAACTTTATCAGACAAGACGTCAACAGGAACTAATAATGCCAGCAAACTAATCAGACCTCAAACATCTCCAGAAGGTTGCCCAGGACAGAGACAGTTGGGGTAGCTGAGGAAGACAATATACAGATCCCTCCAGGTGGAGAAGTCTGTGGACCTCTGGGCAGACGGACCTTAGCTTACTTATTAACTATATATCCTCATGCGTGGAATCCAATTGATGTTTTGCTCTGACCTCATCTATCTTACGTACTAAATATCCTCATCCGTGGAATCCATTTGATGTTTTGCTCTGACCTTGGCTAACTTTTTAACTAAATATCTTCACATATGGAATTCATTTGATGTTTTGCTCTGACCTTGGCTAACTTACTAACTAAATATCCTCATGCGTGGAATCCATTTAATGTTTTATTCTGCTTTCACCAGACTCCAGCTGAACTGGCTGTTTCAAGCCGAGAGCAACAAGGTGGTCCCATCATACCTCCACATGAGCTGCGGGTTGTCTGTAACAACATGTTGCAGGGACTCGGCTCTCAACTTCGATCCTGCGGGGTGGACACCGTCATCCTGGGCCCTAACGTCAGACACACTGAAGCTGTCAAGGTGAGGAGACAACTTAACTTCTGGTTTTTTTCTCCTCTTTTCAAAAGCATTTGCCTTTTACTTTCTCAAAATAAACACCGTAAAATGGATGATGTAATTTATAGAAATAGCACAACAACAACATCAATAATAATAATAATAATTATCATAATAATTAGAAAAAGAATAGTAATGATAATGATACGAATAATAATAATAATAATAATAGTAATAATAATAATAATAATAATTCAAAACTAAGTTGATAATCATAATATAAGATGATGTGAGAGATACAACCTATCGGAGTCACAGCAATAGCAGCAATAGTGAAAGTCATGATAATAATAATGATAAGAATGATAATAATAATAATAATAATAATAATAATAATAATAATAATAATAATAATAATAATAATAATAATAATAATAATAATAATAATAATAATAAAATCAAGGGAAATAAGTCTGTGGGCTGATTTCAATTAGTGTTATATTTAGAATCCTCGCTTGGTTGAAGAAAAATTATTATTTGCTGTACATGTTCTAGATAAGGCCTTGTGATGATACTTTTGGCTGCATGATTGATTGAATGGCAAAGTGAGAATAAGATGAAAGAAAAGTGAAGGATGTAAGATATTTTGTCGTGATTATTTCCACTATTGATTTTTTTTTTTTCTGCCATGTCCTGTTTGTACGAGAATGCAAGCATTCATTGAGAAAGATAATTTTCTCCTTGAATTTCAGATCAGCAACCATGAAAATCGAGTAGTATTAAGTTCTGGGAGAGTTTTTGACCAGGTATGTACAGACTTGTCTATCCTGTGGAGATATTTTTAGGAATCTGTTTAATAAACATGATAGAGATATCCCATTGAGGTATTTATAGAGCAATGTTGTTATGCTACCTGATCCTAATCTGTCATACATAGAGTTTGATTTACAAAGTATACAGGATATATTTATATTGGAATGGCACAGAAACTTTCATTTCCCTGCATGGGGTTGATACAGTAGTAAGTCTAATGCTGAGATTTTGGACTTGCAACAGCAACAATTTGATCCATTAAAACTCACCTTAGGATGTGCTATGGTTATGCTGCTTCATTCTCTCTCCATATGCCAATCCAAGATATACGTGAATGATGTTTACTAATTTATTAATTTAGCTTTGGTGGGGAAAAAAAGACCCCATAACACTGCGTGAAGGAGAGATTAATCATATTTTCTCCGATTTTTTTATTAATGCTTCTGGATTTCTGCATGACAGACCAGCCAAAAAGTTTGTATCTGTTTGTCTCTCTCTCGTGTCAGATCCAGGCCTCTGTGCCACAAGGAATGTGCTTGAGAGTCCCCCACAATATACCCAGCCGGGACCAGTGCATGTTCGTCCTCAATCACTTTAGGGTGAATGTCCAGAAGGATGATATCTTCAGTCGTTGTGCGGTAGGCTCCAATCATTGAAACTTCTTAACTGACAATCAGCAATTAGGGCTGATTTCAGAGTTACAGCATAGAAAGGATTCTCTGAATTCATTAGCGTCTAAGAGAGGCTTATCAGTGTGAAATGATTTATTATTGTGAATGTTGCCAATCTGTTTAAAACTATCTGATACGAAATATGAGAAACCAAATAGACTTAGTTTTATTTGCATCCTTCATATTGTGCTCTTCTTTTTTTTTAGATATATCTGCTTATTATCTACAACCAGTGGTAAATGAGAAACGTCAATATAGAGTAGAAAAGTAAATGAAAACATAACAATATGCTCAAATATAAAGTCTGCTCTGTCATCATTAATTCCATCACATGCCATATGTTGTACATACATTCCTGCCTAAGATTATTTCCATTATGTCAAATTTTCTTGAAAGGACGATTTTTTTTTCCTCCATTATTTCAAAACTGCTAGGTGGACCAAAATTGAACAGGTTTTAATCAATAATTTTCATATTTAGGAAAAGTCATTAACTTGTGGATTTTAGCTCAACCACGAATAGATGGCCTGGAAGCTAAATAATTCTAGTCTTACAATGGGAGGCCTTTGCTTTATTTGTAATGGACAAGCTATAGCAAACAAATAGTCACAATCATTTTCACAATTGTTGAATCAATCAGTCTGATGGTTTTTTCACAATACACCTACTCTTTCAAGTCTTTGACATTTTTTTTTTGACATGTTCACTCTTTGTCATGCAGGTGTGTAACGGTACGGAATTTGCCGATCTGCCGAGCAAAGATTTGGAGGCCCTGTCAGTGTTCGCCCTGCAGCAACAGTCTATGTCAGGTGAGAGTGGCATGCACAGTTATAGCTGCCTCACTTCCTCCTCACGACCTAAAGTTTCATTACCCTGTGAAATTGGTCTGTGTCTTCCTAGTACTCACTTTGGAAGCAAGGAGTTCTGTCGTCTTCCTAGGCACATACTCTTTAGACGTTGAAAACAGGGAATCTTCCCATCTTGATAGAAGTAGACTTTTTAGATATTGTCGTGAAACTTAGACACGAGCACAATTTTTTATCCGTCAGTGTCTGCCCATATGCCCTAAGGGTTTGTAAAAGAATCATTCCGCACATGCTCTCTCACTCAACTGCTTGTGAGGAAATGTTTGATTATCTTATCCTCGTAACAAATAATTACATTGTGCACACAAGTTGTAGAAATTCAAAGTCAAGATTACGAAAAAGTTTTCAGATTTTTACATAAATTCTATATACTTTCAGCCACTTTGGCCCACCTGTTCTGATTTATAAACCAAAAAAAAAACCAAACAAGTAGCTTCTAGGTTGGCTATAATCAAAGCTTTCATGTAACAGATTTAGATTTTAACTTATCAATGAGGATAATTGTGCTTGAGGATAGCATGATCCAGGCATCATTAATTGTATTTTTTTTTTATCTGTCTTTCTACAATAGGTGGCAGACACAGTGCGTCTGTTTATGACGTTGACCCCAGCACTCAAGCCAAGTTCACCCAGTATGGCATTGATCCAGTTTCCATCACATTCCTCCAAAACCGGGTCAGAATCCAGGTCAGTTTGCGTTCCAAGAGGTAAAGATTGTGGCCTATAGTAGGTCATCCAAGAGGTAAAGATTGTGGCCTATAGTAGGTCATCCAAGAGGTAAAGATTGTGGCCTATAGTAGGTCATCCAAGAGGTAAAGATTGTGGCCTATAGTAGGTCATCCAAGAGGTAAAGATTGTGGCCTATAGTAGGTCATCCAAGAGGTAAAGATTGTGGCCTATATGATGTCATCCAAGAGGTAAAGATTGTGGCCTATATGAGGTCATCCAAGAGGTAAAGATTGTGGCCTATAGTAGGTCATCCAAGAGGTAAAGATTGTGGCCTATAGTAGGTCATCCAAGAGGTAAAGATTGTGGCCTATATGAGGTCATCCAAGAGGTAAAGATTGTGGCCTATAGTAGGTCATCCAAGAGGTAAAGATTGTGGCCTATAGTAGGTCATCCAAGAGGTAAAGATTGTGGCCTATAGTAGGTCAACCAATAGGTAAAGATTGTGGCCTATAGTAGGTCATCCAAGAGGTAAAGATTGTGGCCTATAGTAGGTCATCCAAGAGGTAAAGATTGTGGCCTATAGTAGGTCATCCAAGAGGTAAAGATTGTGGCCTATAGTAGGTCATCCAATAGGTAAAGATTGTGGCCTATAGTAGGTCATCCAATATGTAATGATTGTGGCCTATATGAGGTCATCCAATATGTAATGATTATGGCCAAAATGAGGTCACAAAACTCAGCGGGTCAAGCACATGTTTATCGGAAGAGTTTGATGCCTGTGCTATCCTGAGCCATCTAAATGTGTAGCCATACTCTTTGTTCAGTTTCAGTTCTTTGCATAAGTGGACCAGTAAAATAAAGTAGATAGATTTCTTATTGTGTAAATGATCAGATTTTAAAATAAATAAACTGAAAGAGGGAAGTGAGTGGACATTTTGCAGCATCTACTGAACAACAGCTTTTAAAACACTTTATAGTGGTTAGACGCCTTTACAGACAACTACATTGTATACCTTGCTCAGCTCTCAAAGGAGCATTGCAACTTGAGCGCCCTTATCAATCATCATGATTGTGCCATTGGTTATTATCATGATTTTCTCAATCATCACAGAGAAGAGGCTTATATATTCATCACTTCAGCACACTGTTATCTTTTAGCTTTACATGCCTTGCAAATCAATGGTTTTGTGACAAAGGTCCTCAAGAGACTGATTCTAGTGATAGGCCTACTACAGTTTAACAACAATTTTAATTCATAAATGAGCTGAGTTTAGTTTAAGAATCACCCTCAGATTTTTGGGTTTTTTTTTTTTTGCTTTTCTTTATTATTTAGTTGCACTCTGCTGTAGTTCATCCCTGCTTGCGATATATTATCAATCTAATTAAAAATTTATCAAATTTTTTTTCTTTTTATATAAAAACTTATCAAACTAAGAAATATTTATTTATATGAAAATTTATCGAACTAAGAAGTGTTTATTTATATAAAAATATATCAATCTAAGAAATGTTTATGTACATAAAAATTAATTAAACTAAGAAATGTTTATTTATATAAAAATTTATCAGTCTCAGAAATGCTTATTTATATAAAAATATATCAAACTAAGAAATAATTATTTATATAAAAATTTATCAAACTAAGAAATGTTTATATATATAAAAATTTATCATAAATAAAGAAATGTCTTCCAAGATCACCAACTTCAGCATTCTGTTCCAATCATGTCTGAAGATAGCTCTTAATTTGAAGGAAACATTGAGTCTAATCTCAACTTTTTAAATCCTCCTCATACCATCATGAAAAGATTGCTGTATTTTTTTTCCTTTGTTGACCTATTTTCCAGGTAGAGACAGTTCCCAGCAGAAAAGTGTTCAAGAACATTGCCAGATTTTATATTTGCAAATTTTGCGGTAAAGTTTATTGGGAGGGATCACACTATGAGAATATCTCAGCCCAGTTCGCCAATATTCTCCGCCTTCAGGAAGGAAGCAGCAGCAACAGTAGTCCTCATGATAGTGAGGAATTTGCCTGCGGTAAAAGTATCACTGAAGGATCCACAAGAGGTAGATACAGGCAGAATCAGGGTAAAGTCAACCCTACAAGAGGTCGCGGACGTGGCAATGTCAGAAGTAGAGGTGGCATAGCAGAGACTGTTAAAAAGCAGAAGTTTGAGGCTCATCGAGACAGTCAGCAAGGGAGGTTTGATAGGGGCTACCATGCGGATGGCTCAAGTGTTGATGGTGATGGGTATGGTGGGTTATTAGATTATTCTGAGCCAAGTCTTTTCGATCCTATGAATGATTATTACAATGGTCTCAATGAATGGGATGCAGGTCTCTATGAATGGGATGCAGGTCTCTATGAAGGAGACCATGATTTTGACTACTCTGAACTCGATCCTTTAGAAGAGCTCTACTCTACAGACTTGGGGTATGACTACATGTTTTGAGAAGAAAAAAAAATTCACCTTTTTTGTGTTCTTGTTTGTCTTTGATTTTTTTTTTTAATAAAAAAGAAAGTTCAAAGCATTTGTGATTTTTCTTTGTCTTTCAGACCATCCAATGAGACTTGATCAAGAGAGACCTTTCTGGATTTTAAACAAATTTCATGAAATAGATAATACTTTACATGTAGCAGAACATTTATTTGTGGTATTTGTATCTATGTCTTATGTTGTGTTTTTAAACTTTTTCAGATCACTATGAATCATTATAGATTATTTGGCAATATTTATCGTGATCAAAAGACTCAAGGCATTTTCTGATTATTTTCAAAAACTTGTTACATCAATGCTAATATTTGTTTCTCAAAAGTTTGATTGCATATTTCCTAGCATTGTGAGGGCCTCACATTCTTGTTACAGCAAATGATAATGTTTATTTCTCTAAAGTTTGATTGTGTATTTCCTAGCCTTGTGAGGGGCTGAAGTTCTTGTTACACCAATGTAATATTTGTTTCTCTAAGGTTTGATTGCGTATTTCCTAGCATTGTGAGGGCCTGACGTTCTTGTTACAGCAAATGATAATGTTTGTTTCTCTAAGGTTTGATTGCGTATTTCCTAGCATAGTGAGGGGCTGACGTTCTTGTTACACCAAATGCTAATGTTTGTTTCTCTAAAGTTTGATTTTGTATTTCCCAGCATTGTGAGAGGCTGACGTTCTTGTTACACCAAATGCTAATGTTTGTTTCTCTACTAAAGTTCGATTGCGTATTTCCTAACATTGTGAGGGGCTGAGATTCTTGTGACACCAAATGCTAATGTTTGTTTCTCTAAAGTTTGAATGCGTATTTCCTAGCATTGTGAGGGGCTGAGATTCTTGTGACACCAAATTCTAATGTTTGTTTCTCTAAAGTTTGATTGCGTATTTCCTAGCACTGTGAGGGCCTGACGTTCTTGTTACACCAAATGCTAATGTTTGTTTCTCTAAAGTTTGATTGCGTATTTCCTAGCACTGTGAGGGCCTGGCGTTCTTGTTACACCAAATGTTAATGTTTGTTT
>JAWDGP010002591.1:0-35617 GCA_033675545.1 Elysia crispata
AAAGCAAAGAAACACAATCATGGTACATATCTTTGTGGTAAGCTAGTTTAAGTGATCAGAGTAAAAATGGTAAGACAGAGAGAGAAAAAGAGAGAGGGAGAGAGAGAGAGAGAGAGAGAGACAGAGAGCCATAGGTCAAGATAAGAAGAGATGGAGAGAAATAGAGGCATGACATACAGAAAGTGATGTTTAAAATATTTACTTAGAAATGGACATAAAATTAAAAAAAAAATTATATTAAAAAAATGAAAGGAAAGGCGGAGAGAAAAGATGCATAGACAAACAGGGAGAGAGAGCGAGAGAGAGAGAGATAGAGAGAGAGAGAGAGAGAGAGAGAGAGAGAGAGAGAGAGAGAGAGAGAGATGAAAGACATATTGTTTGACAAAGCAAAGAAACACAATCATGGTACATATCCTTAAGGTAAACCGTACTTGAGTGATCGAGGTAAGATGGAGAGAGACACACACAGAGGGAGAGAAGAGAGAGAGAGACAGAGAGAGATAGATAGATAGAGAGAGAGAGAGACAGACAGACAGACAGACAGAAAGAGCGAGCGTATTAAGGGAAATAAAGTGAAAAAAAAACCAAACAAATAAAGTCGTTCTAGTATAGAGAAAGAGTGAACTATATACAGACAAAATGATAGGTCATGAGACAGAGAGAGAGAGAGAGAGAGATAGATAGATAGAGAGAGAGAGACAGACAAATAATGACAGAAAAAACTGAGCATATTAAGGGAAATAAAGTGAAAAAAAAACCAAACAAATAAAGTCGTTCTAGTATAGAGAAAGAGTGAACTATATACAGACAAAATGATAGGTCATGAGACAGAGAGAGAGAGAGAGAGAATGGAAGAGGAAGAATTAGAAATACGAGAAAGAAATAGTCCCACACAGTTATATATAAATAGTGAGTTATAAACTGACATAGACAGATACGGAAAGATAGAACACTGTATTAAAAGAGAGAGAATAGATGTGAAGAAAAAAATTGTGAGATAGAATTTGAGTTTTAGATCTTAATTTTTTGCTTAGAATACAAATATATGAGCTATCAGATCTTGGGTAAAGATAGATAGGTGGAAGGATATATCTGAATCATGTGATTAAAAGAATAGATAATAATCAAGACCAATAAGAATAGTTAACACATCTTTTTCTAAAATCCAAACCTATTTATAGATTTTTTCCAAATATTCATGACCTTGATGCTACGCAGCCGAAACTTCTCGCAAGGCAGTTCACTTTTATGCACCTAATGGAAAAAAATCACAACTTTCTAATTAGCATTTTATAGGATCTAAAAACAGATTGGGAAAAAACCAACAGAATTAGTCGATTCTCTTTATGATAAGCCTTTTTTACGTACAGATTCCTCTCAGGTTCAGTAAATTCAAACCAGGGTATAATTCGTAGAGCTGAACTTTCAGCTTTTATTTCTAATAGCTGTACAGCCAGAGAACGAACAAATGTGCGTTTTACATGATCATGACGGTTTATTCTTAAAAGAATTGGCGGAAACCAAAATGAATATAAATTTCATATAAGGCTCGTTTCGTTTGACTTTTGTGACTTTATTCCACTTATTCCCACAAGATGATCCTGATAAAATTTTTTAATGTTGACAAGTTTATATTATTAATCTCATATTTCTAATGGCTATGCAGTGTAATGATGTTTATTTGTGCTTTTTACAAGAATATGACAGTTTTATTCTTGAAAGAATGCACGAAAATTGAAGGAATGTAAATCTTATAGTAGGGACAGTTTGATGTGATTTAACGGCTTTGTTTTTCCCTAATTCCTGTAAGAAGCCGTAGATCAAATAAAGTGTGGGATCGACAGAACTTTATGTCGCATTTTTAATGGCTGTACCCAAACGGTGGAAACATCTGTGCCTCTTACCAGTTATGGTTGTTTTATTCGTGTAGATATGCACGTAATAAGTCTGGAGTCATAAATACTATCAGAGATCTAGAAGGTTTGACATTTTCTGCATTGGTTTCACCAATGCCCACAAGATGGTCCAGATAAAATTTTGAGCACTGGCATTTTTATAGGATATACCTCCTAAATTAACAAAAAAAATTTTTAGACTACCTTGGAAATTTTGCTTTAAGTTGTAATTTGCCCATAGGATTGGAGTGGTAAACTTTTCTTCTAAAAAAAATCTTTTTGGACAATTTAAACCAAGAATATGATTTTTCCTTTTTTTTTTCTCTGGAAAGAGAAAGTCTAATATTTAAACAATGTCCTGTGATAACAGCTTGACAGGGGTGATAGGAATGAATTGAAATTACGCATACAATGTAAGCGGTGCCAGATGTAAAGATATCTGCAAAAAGATGTACATGTTATAGAGTATTTTTAACTAAAAAACTTAAAAAAATAGTGTGGATCTAAGGTTGGATAGTAACAGCTGCTAGACTGAAATCAAAAGGTTAAAAGATAGAGCTGCATAAATCAAATTTCATATATAGGCTTAGAATTTCAAAGGAACTTAACTTTTAGATTCTGGGTTTTGATTAGAAAAAATTATTGAGATATCGAATTCTTGATAAATATAAAGAGGTAGAAACATACAATAATATTGGATCATGTAATTAAAAATATAGAGGGTTATTAGAACCAATAGGAATAGTTAACTTTTTTTCTAAAACGCAAATCTAATAACAGTTGTTTTTAAACATTCATTATCATGTACGTACGCGGCTAAAACTTCATGCGAGGCAGTGCACTTTTATGAACCAAATAGGAAAATTCACAGCTTTCTAATAAGCGTTCAAAAGGATCTAAACACCGTTTGGGAAAGCACAGAATTAGTCGCTTTCCATTATTAAAAGCCTATTTTACACACACACACACATATCCATACAAGCATTCAAACCAGGGTCGATTCTGTAGAACGGAATTTTCAGCTTATATTTTTAATGGTTGGACAGTCAAGGAATAGACAAATGTACACAAGATACGGGATTATACAAGATTATGACTGTTTATCCTTGAAACAAAAGCAAAAAAGCGAAAACAAATGTAATTTTCATAAAAGGGTAAGGTTGATTTGACCTCATTGGCTTTGTTTTGCACAAATTCCTGCACTGAATCAAATAATGAGTGGGAATGACAAAATTCTATGTTATATTTTTATGGGCACCAACAGTATAAACATCTGAACCTCCTACAGGATTATGTGTATTTTATTCCTGTTCATTTTTACGACATACATAAAGCGACGTAAATTCATGCACAGGGCAAGGAGATTGACTTTTATAGCCTTTTTTCCACCAACGCCTAAAAACGTTAAATTTTAAAGTGTTTGAGGCCTGACAGGTATATATTCTACATATATTTTTAATGTCTGTTCACCAACAGTATAATTATATGTTTTTATAGAGGTTTTGGGCGATTTAATCATGTAAATATCCACGAAATCATTATAAATCCAATGATATAACAAGCATGTATATGGTATTGCTTTTCTTTAAAAAAAATGGGTACCACAACAATTAAATAAATCAAAAGCAATCATGCTGATAATCACATTCACAGTTGGTCTATCGGAGCATTGAAAAGATGACTCTGTCTCTGTAAAGCTATCCTCCGGCATTGGGTATGGCTCCTCTCTCTGACATCTCTCTAGCTCTACGCTCAGAAATAGAAAACATATTGAATCTAAATTTTGTTCTGAACAGGATACAACCTAAAATTGTTGTAATAATCAAAATTGTTGCTAAGAAAAAAATTCAAATGATTTTTGTATAATGTTTTAGACTAAAAAAGAATAGATTTGGAGGCTGAATAAGAAATGAGACTGTGAAAATGATAATGTGAGGGCACTCTTTTATTTCTTCATGGTTACATATTTACAGCATCTTAAGCCTAGTTGAATCATTGAAAATATCCCAAAAGGCATTCTTACCTTTAAATCGCACATAGTAAATAGGAAAAAATACTTCTGTATTTTTCCAGTTAAATATTTGAAAAAAAAATCTAAGGCTTGTTTTAAAGCGACGCAGACTTTTACAAAAAAAACAAAAAAACAAAAACAAGTGCCTGGAAATGAATTGCTACTTTTACTAACAAAAATAAATCATACCCACATATTGAAGAGCAAATATTAAGGATTTATACACTCTAGAGTTTTAAAAAATAAATGGAAGTAATACAAACAGACATAAGTACATGATTTAAATTCAAGAAATAGATCTATCTAAAGTTAAAGAGCCCTGGCCCTTTGTTGTTTAAATGAAAAGGCTATTTTTCCGTTCTCCATCAATATAAAATTCCATCATCTTTCCAACATCATCACCACCATAATCATCATAACCATCATATTCGTCATCATGATCATGATGATGATCATCATCATTGACGCTGTGGAAGGTCCTCCACATAGCGCACAGTTCCTACAGCTAAATCAAAGGAGTATAACAAACAAAAGATTTAAAGCAAACGACTAAATAAAAAGGTCAGAAGAATTGTAAATAAAATTTCATTGTCCTTTTAATACAAATACAAATATATATATATATATATATATATATATATATATATATATATATATATATATATTTCAATAGAACAAATACATATGAATAATAAAACCTAACAAAGTGATTGAGAGGAAGTTTCTCTTTAAAGTGACTGATAATATGATAGTTAAATAGTTTTAAGTCAAAAGGGCTGTAATATACACTCAACTGAAATAGTTACTTTATAATGTCAGGTTTTATTTGTTTTTGTAGTCTCGTGGACTTAAATGTTGATCTGGGTAGTTTACACAAGCTCTCAAACAATGTTTTTTTTTTCTCTTAACAAATTAAGTCCATAAATTAGCAATACTTTTTATGGCTGTAATTCTTTTATACAAGATTTGATATAAGAGGAACGACACATAAATTAATTTGATACGTCCGTGTCGCTAATGATATTGCCGCGTTGCACTCTAATGCTTAAGCGCGTTAAGTAGCCCTCATCCTGCACTGCTCACGCCCACACATACACAATCAAGTCAGATCTAGGGTCGACTCGTTATGGTATAAGGGCTCAACACATTTCACAAGTGCAAGTCACCAGCAGTAGTACAGACAGTCCTATAAAAGAAATTATACGCGCCCTTAATAAACTACCACAACTATTCTAAAGCATTTAAAACTTGAGCATGAAAGGAAACAATAAACGCGGGTGGTATTGCATAGGGTCGTAACTCAATTTTGGGCGATTTCGAGATATTTTTCTACCTGATACTTCTCTTCATTCTGCATCTTTCTATCTTGGTCCTGTACCTTTCGCGCCAAAAATGGCCGAGATATTGATAAAAATGCAAAGGTAGTATGTTCAGTTTAAAATATTTTGTCATTGAATTAAGTTGTATCACTACTTACAACCTCGAACAGAAAAAAAAATGTTTGCAAAAGGTAGTAACATTTGTTACGACTTTATTCAATGACGAATTAGTTTTGAAGTATGCTTGCATTTCTTATTTGAAAAGGTCGTATGTGAAGTTACGACTGTATTCAAATCGAATTTTAATATAACGTTATGAGACAATTGCATGTTTTGAGCATCATAACACTGCTTAGGACCTTATTCAAAACGAAAAATCGAGATCTGGCATTTAACGCACAGAAAAGCAATGATAAACTTACGACTTCCGTCCATTGCTCAAAAATTTCCATATCTATGAGCTTCAACGAATTTAAAGCGGCAAAAATGCATTGGTAAGTACTATAAACCAGCAAGAAGACCAGTTTTGGTCAATCTGGTCCTTCGGCACATTATTGGATTTAAGATTCTTCAAGAGTTCTAGCTTTGCAACGTTTCACTCAACATGACTATCGAAACTGAAAAGGAGCAAACTGACAGCCAGAACAGGTCTTCATTACGAGCGTAATTAGGTGAGTATTTTTTTACGATCTACTAATAGTAGCCCATTTTTTATTTAAAATAAATAAAGAATTTGAAAAAAAAAAGAAATTTTATAACTTTGTATTTATGTGAAGTTCCAGAGGCATGAATTTCTTAAATACACTACTTTGATAAAAGTAACTGAATGTCGTTAGGTAAAATTAAGCTTGTAATTTCTTAATCCATAAAGATCTCCCTCAATTATTAATAACACAGTGGGTCTAGTTAATAGTTACCCTATGTAAAACCCAAGAATCTTTAACACGTGCAGCTTTGATGCAATGCCGTCGAGCCCAACGGTCACTGTCCACGCTTACGCAAGTTATAGCTGAGACCGAGTGGTCATGTTGCATATCAAAGTTTTGAAGTAGCGCGTGTTGGTCAGTGTTTGCCAGTAGTACAAACGACTATCATCTTGTAACGCAGTTAACGTTTTTTATTATAACTCAGGACAGTCTTTTTTATTCGCAAATAAACTAGATTAAACTTTGTATGCTTATTAAAGAGAACGAATCTATAAAAAAGTGAAGCGTCTATCCAAAAGTATTTATTCAATGGCCTTGTGGTGAGCATAACTGATAAATTTCATGCTCACTTTCATTTGAATTCAAACGTGTCTATTGGTTTATTCATTGGTGGCAATTTTTCACCAAGTATGGGGCAAGTTTTGTTTACAAAATGTGTGCTGCAATTAAATTATAAATACATGTTAAAAGTATATTCACAATTTTATTGACAGTGATGGACTTGGTCATAGGATAAAATTTCCAAGTAGTTTTTTAAGAAGTTTACAATTGTGCCTTGATATTAAATATTTCAAAGGGCTACTAGGCTTCCATGAATGAAACACACAAAAACACAAATATGTTCCAAACATTGATGCCCAATACTTGAACTTCTGTGACTTAACTCAAAGAAACAGTGAGTGTTATATTTCCATCGGGCAAGTTTAAAGAAATGGAGCTAAAAAATAACTGGGTGAATGTTTTCATATGCTGCAGCAATAATAATAATCTCCTTTTATCTTCCCATAACTAGAATAGCTTTTAATTTTACGATACATGTATACATATATGATTATACTCCACGCGAGGATAACACAATATTTTATTGTCTTTGCACTTTTCCCCAGACCTTCCCTGCAAGCAAGCAGCCACCGAGGCGGTGACCGGTACCGGACTGTGGGCAGGCAGTGCACCTTTAACCCGCTAACTTTCTTACTAATGACTGTAAAGAAGGACGTGGAAGACTGGACATCCGAGACGCTAGATAGAATTCTGAGAAATGGCGACTGGCTCTGCATCAACACCAACCTTGGAGAAAGTCAGTATCCACTTGTCACCGACATTAACCAACAAGTTTGGGTGGACGGCCAGCAGTATGACGTGACAATGACATATTCGCACTGCGGGTCACTTTATATTCAACTGGAAGATGAATATTTCACAACAATTTTCGATGCTTTAGACATGTTCCAGTATTGCTGTATCTTGACGTTTGGTAATCGCACACCTGGATATTCCTGCGGCCTGATAAAAAAGGAATCGTGTGTTTACCTATTTGATCCACATTCAAGGGATATATGTGGCATGCCCTTGGATAATGGGAAGGCTACACTAACGTTTCATGACAAAAACGTGTTGCCATCTTTTATTGTTAGACTGGCACAATCCTTACACGCTGGACATCAATTTGAACTCACACCTTTAGAAACAAAGACAGTCTCTGCGTCGTTGGAAGCAGACATTGATAAAAACCGAGACCTCATATGTTATGAGACGGACGATTCGGACCCTTGGGCGTACCTCTAGGCAGGTTGATGGAGTTGTCACAAGCAGTTGGTAGACAACGACTCAGCAAAAAAAGCCCTGAAGGCAATTGCAGAGATGTTGGCCAGCGACGAAGCTTAAACGACATTTGGTCATATCTTTGACTCTGCCCCTGATGACGATGAACTTTATGTGCCTCCTAAGAAAAACATCGTGGTATCAGCTCCCACTCCAAAAGATCCTGAGGAAACAACCGATTTCTGATGTCGTGCGGAGCGCTTCCCAAACACTGAAAGAACCTTATTTCATTACTCGACGTGACGCTTCTCCTCTCGGGGGAAAGAGGATAGAACCACGTCTGCAAGCCAAGCAGGCCACGTGTCTCGGCCAAATCGAGGTCGAAGACGTTCCAAGGACCCCGATCATTGGGCCTGCAATGTGGCTAAACAAAAAATAGAGGGGAGGAATAAACCTCCCGGAAAGGAAAGACAGTTTAGAGGAGAGAATTAAAAAGTGGATGTGGAGTAGACTGTAGACAGAGATGTAAAGACAAAAGAAGTCATGAGTAAAGGCTTAAGATTTTTCATGGATTTTGAAAACTAGGATGCCTTACAAGGCAGCGTGATTTCCTGAATAAGAGTGTAGAAGAAGTGAAGAAGAAATGTTCCAAACAAGGGGATATATCACTTAGAAAAAGATCATATAGATGGCACCTTTCTGTAGAGGATACTAAACATGAAGTTTGTTAAAATTTTTTTTACACACACTTGATATGAGTGAGAAAATGGTATTCTCTGCATACAAAAAGAAAACTGATATTGGTGTCATAGAGGAAGATAAAAGGGGTACAACTAAATGCGTTCAAATTCCTGACAAAAAAGGAATTAGAGAACATATTCGTAGTTTCCCTCAAACAGAGAGTCATTATTGTAGAAAACAATCTCGTCGCAATTACTTGAGTGCAGAACTGAATTTAGGAAAACTTAACGATCTTTATGGCAATGAGAAAAAAGAAAAAAAGCCTCAGTTTTGTAAGTAAATCTTCTTATAAGAAAATATTTTATACAGAGTTTAATATGGGATTTTTTAAAAGATCAAAGGATAGATGTGACTTTTGCACGATGTAAGATCCAAACAAAGAAGAGATGAAAATAGAGTATGAGAAGCATCACAGAATGAAGTTTCAAGTGAGGCAATAAAAGGAAAATGATAAAATGAGAGCTAAACACGATTCCTCTTTTCCTGCTGCTGTGTTTGACCTTCAAGATGTATTAATTACTCCTAAAGGTCACTCCAAAGGCTTTCATCACCGACGAAAATTAAATACGTACAACCTGACAATATTTGATTATGGAAAAGATTTGGGAGTTAACAACATATGGAACGAGCCCATCGCCAAGCGAGGCTCGAATGAAGTATGCTCGTGTTCATTGAATTTATAAAGGGAAAAGCTGAAACAGGAGTAACTTCAATCTCCCTATATTTAGATGCCTGCGGCGGGCAAAACAGAAACAAATATATTGCCCCGTTGTTGTGGTATTTGCGTGGAAGATATCAGTTGAATGAGAAATACTTAATATTATAAATATGTCAAACAGCTATGATGAAAATGACTGGGCTAATTTAAATTTTAATTCAAAAGGGCGCAAAAAATAACTTTGCCAGAGCCTAGTGAAATCCATTTGAAACCCGTTCGCGATTCTTATCTGAAATCGACAAAGACAAACTAAATGATTTAAAAACTCTTTGTGATAATCTTTTGATCCCTTTTATTCATCATTCCTTCTATCAGTCTCTCCATTATTGTATTTTCCTCTACAACAGATTACTTTTGGGTCTTCTATGTAAATGAGAAATAAAAAATATACAATTATATGGAAACACCAATCCAGATAAAAACTAAAATGTGAAACAGTGCACGGACAATAAATGTGCTCGAAATATGGCAATACATAAAACTAAACTTTTTCTAACATTGCCTATTAAAAATATTTACATACAAATAGGCTCAGCAATATTTTATATTTTATTTCAGTTTAGCATTGACTTATATTATGACTTACATTTGGATCACTATGCATCGTTTCTTAATGTCTTGACTGTTGAAGGCATAAAGCTTAAAGATCATTTCTCTGTAGTTTTCGTTGATGCATAATCGCCTTACACATTTAATGATTTGATTGTGCCTTATAACTTTACAAAAAAAGTAAGGTAGATAGAATTGTTTTACAGACGAACGATGTGGTTATTGCAATCTACTGCCTTTTTTTCTTATACCTTTTTCTATTGACGAAATGTAGCGAAAGACCCTGAACTTGTAAGATTTTTCGGCTGTAACAATGATAAGTGTTGTAATTCAATATTTCTGTTTTTGATGTTTTCTTGTATTAAAGTTCTAGTTTAAATAATAAAAAAAACCTTCTGGCGTATCTTCATACACAGTGTACTTTTCTTACGTAGTCGTTAAGACTTTTCGTTTGCATAAAGTCGTAAGTCTCGTTACTACTCTATGCAATACACAAAAATCTAGAAAGTGTGGTCGTAAGAAGGGTTACGACTCTATTAAAAAAACACTTTTATTGTTGCAAAAGGTCGTAAGTCGTACAGAGTGTAATTGATCATGATTACAATAAACAAAACTTGACGTCTTAAAAGGAAAGCGTTTTTGATATGTTAGGTTTGAATTTCAGACAAATTTAGCCAAAATAAACAAGTGAGACAGTTTTTTGGCCTTAGGTGGAAGCGGTAAAAACAAAGTAAAAATAAGAGTTTCAATCAATATAAATAAGCCCATAAAGCTTAACATTGTTTCAATTTAGATTTA
Organism: Elysia crispata; assembly: GCA_033675545.1. Lineage (NCBI taxonomy): Eukaryota > Metazoa > Mollusca > Gastropoda > Plakobranchidae > Elysia > Elysia crispata. Next base: position 10,500 of record JAWDGP010002591.1, read on the forward strand.
GATAGGTCGCTTCTGCCAGAAGTTCGATTTGTATCTGAAACATATATTATGAGGTAGGCTAATTTCATTCACGGTATCAGTTATCACTTTGAGTGCATAAAACAAGAAAGTCTACATTGTATGAAATTATTGCTATGAAATTATCATCATTACCTGTACGAGCCCTGCACCTTGAGATGTTACAAGTAAAAAGAAACCCACTGTTAACTATTATGTTGTAATTTGTTTAACAAATATGTAAAAAAGGGTAAGAGAACAACCAACAGTCTTTGTTATTTTGCCACCATTGTAGAAAAAAAAAACGTTTTTGCACATCCACTCTATGGCATTCAGTGTACCCGTCACACACAAGAGCGGACCTTAATTGGGTCACTCATAGTTTACTTGTTAATATTTTAGTTCTGAATTTCATTTTTTCTCTCAGCAGCCCAGATTTTTTAAGTATTAGATATGACAATAAAGTGCTTCATTACCTACAAAAAAAAAGAATTAAAAAAACGTATGTTTCGAAAAAAATTGAATAATTTTTCACATTTTGTATAAACTTTATATTTTTAGCTAGAAAGTGGTAAGCTTAAAAAAACCCTAAAAACAAACAAGGATCGCAAGAAAGAAAAATAATTAAACAAATTCTATTTGATACGATCACTACTTCTTGATAACATGGGTGAAGTTTCTAACTAATCGAGCGCTCTGATTTTCTAAAACTAAATTGAAAGGAAAAAAATTGAATGACTAATCGGGAACTATACCTCTGAAAGAAACGCATAAAAAAGATCAAACAAGAAACATAGTTACCGCTGTTTGAAATGCTAGTACAGGGGGTTGTTGGTTTTTCTATTCAGGCACGATTAACGAGCGGTGAACCAATGTAACGTAAACCTCTCGCTTGGGGCTCGGCAGCGCAACTAAGTGTTGCTTTAGCACAGTGCCTCTGAACGGTTATGAAAATTTAGACCTTACACATCATTACAAACTATAGTAGAGATATTAAATCCACCACCAGAAATCAATACAACAGCATTTTCACTCATCCAAATAATATAATAAACAGAAATCTAGGAATTTGGTTTATTTGTGATTCAAATTTTATTAGTTGATTCATTTTACAGATAACGTTAGAAGAAAAGAAAGTAGATATAATTGAAATTTAGCAATTCGCATTTAGAAGGTATTTAAGAGCAAAGAAAAACGTAATGGTATACCTTAAAATTTAAATCGAATATGATTAAATAATAATGTACCGAATAAAAAATAATAAAAATCCCAACTAAAAATAGAAAATCAGCGGTAGATAAAAAAAATAAACATTTGAAGGAAATATTTCCACGACGAAATTGAGACAATGTTTAAATATTTATAAAGAAAAGCTCAAAAAAAGTATCTATATTTTAAAAGGCAAATCTGATTTTTCCGCTCTCTCTTACAAAACTACACAATGTGCAGTGATGAAGTTTACTGTCGTGACCAGTGCCCTACTGTTTTGGATTTAGAGGAAAAAATAGAAAAAGCAATTGACAGTTCCCTTTATGTTTATTGTAATAAAAAACATCAATTTCTTTTATTTTCACAATTTGTTATAATGAACATTTAAGACATTTGAAAGACTGCTCTCGGCAGTTTACGTTTTTCAAAGCGGTTGGGTTTTAGAAGCAATTATTGTAATTTTTAAAATTAGAATATATACAAACATATTTTTTTTATTTTAATTGAGTGAACAACTTGAAAATATGAAAAAAAATGACTTTCTCCAGCGTTAAAGACAAAATTGTCTTTGAAACATTCTCACCTTTTTAGCCGTAGCTAGGGTTGCGAATATTAACACCACTTCTTCTTTTATTCCGAGCATTCTGAACTACTGTCGTGTTCATTATACAATATATCAGCCAGATCCACTAAATGTTAACAAAGAACAAGAGAAGCTTTCATATTAAACCATTTTTATTAACTTGACCTTGTTAATTTGTCTTGTATGACTTATACAGATTGCGATCAGACTTCTAGATGTCAATTAATTATAAGTATAAGCAAAATTTGCACCCAAAGTTATATTTACTCTTTTGCTTGAGAGATCTTCTTCATTAAAATATTTTTTTTTTACGTTGAGACATGAGAAGAATTCCAATGTTTCAAGGTTCTATATATTTTAAAACTGTACAATGAGATGCTTTGGAAGAGATATATCTGATACTGTTGTAAAATTTGCTTTTTTTTTTTTTTTTGGATGCCGCTGCTTTGAAGGATAATAATCTTTTATTTTTGTGATTTTTGCATTTCTTCAATGTAGTTTTCTTCAGCACCTGCTCAGTTCAACGGGGCGTCATACTTGTATACATACATACATAAATATATATATATATATATATATATATATATATATATATATATATATATATATATATATATATATATATATATATATCTTCGCTCAAAAAGTAAAACGACATAGCTTGAATCTCCCCTATCCAACTTTTCTAATCTTCATCTCTGAGAAATCTACAGAGCGCAAAGTGCTGACGAAACCATCCCATTCCATTCCTTTATTGTCTTGACCCCCCCAGTCGCCATTAAGGTTAGCGTTGTCACATTTATTAAACCACCAGCCACCCCTTTGCGACTCTGCACAGTTAGATTTCCCTAGATCATTGTCTCTGTCGAATGTGCTGAACGCGCAATTGTTATGATAGTCCAGGGGATTCCCTGCCGTCCCAGAATACTTTCCCACGCGTAGTGTGAATTTACTCAATTCGTCAGAGACAGAGAAATGGCTGTAACGCGCAAAGGCTGATTTTCCTTTGTAGCGAAGGTCTACCCTCAGTTCATATGTTCCGGTCCGGGTGATTGCGTGGATATTGTCGTTGCCGAGCCAGAAATCGTCGTCAAAGAAACCGAAACCAGTTCTGTAGTCGACCCAGTTGCGATGGAAGTTTATTTTTCCCGTGGATCGACGCTGGATAACAATCCAACCTCCAGCATCTGTAACTGGATCACACAGGTAGGGGAACTGGAATTCGCTTTGTCCGCTTGGATAAATTACAGGGTAAGGGAAGGAACCATGAGAGAAAAAAGGAACCATTCCTTTCTCGCAAACTGTGGGTCTGAGTATGTCCATTATAATGGATTGAAAATCATTGGCGGCATTTACTTCGATTTCAGAGACGATATCTTTCAAGCCAGAGATATTGTATTCTAAAGGCGGCTTCATGTCCAAAGGTTGGAGTGAACCAATCGACTCATTAAGAGACTTGATCTGTTTTGTTAAGGCAAGCTGGTTATTTTGAGCGGCATCTATGACTTGATCAAGTTCTCTGTTCATCGACTCCATACGAGTTGTACTCGTGGTAGCCAAAACTTTGCCAAACTCTCTACAGCCTTGAGGGGCGTCGGAGACAGAATCTTGTCCTTCACGTACAGTAGACAAGAAACTATTCAGAAGACTGTTTTGTAGGTCCGATCCAAACTCATCCATTTTTCCCGAAATCTCTTCAATTAATAAAGAATTTTGGGTTCGGACTCTCTGTGCCCTCTCCAACTCCTCAGTTTTCTTTTGAAGAGAAGTCAGCTTATTATTTGTACGGTACTGGAGAACAAAATTATTCAAGGATTTAGTCACATCATGAACACTTCTCTCAAGCTGTTCTAGTCTATCTTTTATCCGCCTATCTCTGTCCACTGGAGATCTCGTTTGCTGTCCATGCTGTGTGTGTTTGATAATGCTCGACAATATTTCCCCTTGAGAATCAACTCCCAAAGTTTGACACGAGTACTCGGATTGACAGTCGTCAGGTTTAAACAGCTCCACTTGTATCTTGGCTTGCTTATCATCCAGAACACCAAAAATCTTTGCGTCGTTTGTCACCAGGGTCACATTTGGAGTTTCAGTAGAAACGGAGCCCAAGAGAATGCTACGTTCGCCAATGTTATCATTTCTGTTTATTTTGAAAATTTTCAATGAGGCGATGCTGCTAAAGAGACTTTTTGCGTCACTGGAGGTGTTGATGTCGACGATCCGCTCTTCACAAGTGAGGACGCGACAGCTTGTCTGAGCTGTGGGTAGTCCAGGATTGTCCAGGTTCAGCTCTAGACCTGAGGTTAAAGAATGAGAGAGATAGATAGATAGATAGATAGATAGATAGATAGATAGATAGATATAGACAGATAGACAGACAGATAGAGGGAGATAAATAGATAGAGAAAGAGAGAGAGAAAAGTGCAAACTAGAGAATATTATTAGCAATAGAATGTCTCAAAGAAAGAAATTTAGAAAATGGTATAGTAAACGGAACAAAGCATGAATTTATCGACCAACATTATCAAAGTGTAAGGTTAAATGAAAAGATGACAACGTACAAAACAACTGATAGAAATTACGTGTTAGGAAAAAATAGCACGATTCTTATTGTTTCGGACACACAGAAAGAGAAAATCTCATTTATATATTTTCAAAAAGAAAAAAATATTTATTTTAGAGTAAAAGAAATTTGTAGTTATTGCTATTTACTGACACTGTACAGAAAAATGTCTGCGAAAGAATGTTTTTGTAATTCCAGTATACATCCATATAAATATTAGCATTGAGCTATATTAATAGGCCTGTGCAATAAAAGAGTATTTTCTATGAAACTGTTTAAAAAAAGTAAAAAGAGAAATGATCTTAATCTATTTCATGCTAGAGTCCCATTTATGTTACGTATTAAAATTTGGGCTGTAAATTATTAATCGTTTTCATAAACAGGCAATTCATTTTTCTACCCTTAGCTGATAGATCTAAACTTTAATTTATTTAGGAAAAGTTCGGTTTTTACTAAAAAAAAACAAGTATTTTTACTGTTTTCAGTATGCGTCTTCCACTAGTGTAGCAAAACAGCATGGACCTAAAGGTAAGTAGATTTTTATCCTTGAAAAAAAAAAACATTTATTTTTCAAATACAGTGGCATGTGTGTACTGAAATGCAATTGTAACAACTATAAATTATGAAAATAAATTTTTTCTAAGGATTTTTCTATGAGAAAGCCTGGAATGTGCGACCTATCTAGCAGTGAGAGGGGGTGAGAAGATGCGGTCCTGAATTTGGAGCCCTAAAAACATAAAGGCGTAAAATGAAGATTGCAAATACTTATATTATGACTAACTCTAATTAATTTATGGAAAATTAGTTTTCAAAAAGTATGTTGTTATTTTATTTCTGAGGCTTATAACACTAGATGAAGTTAATCAAATGGGTGAAGATGATGACTCAATTGCGAATGCTGATAGTTACATCTAAACCACTGATGCCGTGGTCACTCTAGCATCAAATAAATACGTGATTCAAACTCTCATAAAAGCAAAGCGGTGATCAGCCAGAGACAAGCATCATGTACAAATTGATCAGCCCAATATGATCAAAATGCGCAACATAACTGTAGGGATTTGACCATTGTTTGCTTTTTATTTGGATGCATCTGCACAGAACTTTAACTTTCCTGTCGAAAGTCAGCTGAACTCAACTCAAGACCTTTGGATCAGCTGGCTTTCAAACGGGACATTGTAAAAGAGAACTTTATGAGGCATAAACAAGATCGGGCACCGAGATTGCCGATCTCTGGTACAGTGTAATCTATCAAGAGGGGAGTTCCCACCGAGGTAAGAACTGATGGTGTAAATCACCATTTGGTCACAAGTCCGACGCAAAGCAGATGCGGGTTGTGTGACAAAAAGACTATGCTGATTTGTTCAAGTGTAATGGCCCAGTGCATGTCAAATGTTCTCAAACATTCAATTCACTACCGGGCTTTTTTTGCATCCAAAGTGAAAGTAAAGGGAATCTTATTTAAATAATAATCTTTCTCCTAAAATAGGTTTTAGCTTATTGTTATGGTTATTTTCTCTGTCAAACAAATTGTATTTTAGAAGGAATTGGAATTGGCATGTTTCAGATTAAAAAAAAACCTTTGTCAATGAACCCTGACACAATTAATATCCAAATTAGGCCTGCATAAATTTCATTTGTAAATTTCAAAATCTGCTATCCATATTTGCAACTTGTCTACTACAAAAAAATAATAAATCAAAGAAGATTTATACAGTTACTTTGAGCCTTTTCAATACTAATTTTCTTGAGGTATTTTGTTTTATAATTCTGTATGTGGTCTTTTAAAAAAATTCAGCATATATAACTTAATTATGTATTATATGTTTGCAGTAAAAGTCAAAACACCATAACTCTTTCCGTGCAAACAGTCAATAAAGGTGACGCTCAGAAACATCTGAAATTGGAACCGCTAGCGTCCCATTTATTGGATGCTAAAACAAAGGTCTGTAAATACGAAAGTAATACATAAAACACAAAAAAATTCTTTGAATTGAAAGTTTGTATATTAAACCACAATTGGTTGAAAACAAAACCTGAAAAACTATCTCAAAAAAGAATTAGAAGAACCGAAGGTAAATCAAGTTGTGTATGCTCTTACCGTGGCAGCAAAGAAAAAAACAAAGAGCGATATTAAGACAAATCTTGTCCATTGCCACTGGCCTGCTTCACCGCTTCACTCCAAAAAATCACGTTCGTCTCAGTCTCTTTGTCACCGAGTGTTGGTGCAAGATTATTGTTGAATAGATCTCCAAGTGTAAACTGATGTTAAACGTAAACTGTTTCTTTCGGAAAACGTTATGGAAGTCGGTGAGAAATGAATTCGGTGCAGTGCGTTTTATATTAAATACACACTCTGAAAGAGAGATGGTCCCATCAATATGCACTCGGAATGAAAAAGAGTTTTAATATGTTAAACTGCTTTTGCAGAGAAGATATAGATTTGTAGAGAGAGCCCACTAGCCGCTGCGCCCCTCTGTACTATGTATAGCCTCGCGTACCCGGGACGTAGGGGGCTCTGATGCAGGTAAGCGCAGGCATCACTAGTTTCTATACTCGAAGAATACTTTAATAATAGTGGAAATAAGCCTTGTTATTACCTACTTACATCTTTTTATGTTAAGCGTTGTAACGCATTGTACTATAAGTTGATCTATTCATTTCCTCACCCTTTTTTGGTGCGTAACTTTTGGGTAGCGGATCGGCTAGATCTATGTACATTATCTTTTTTGGTTGCATAACGTTTGTATTTCATGCCTAAGAACTTAGTTTTGTTTATTGAACACAGCCCGCACTTGTATGGTCAAGATTCTTCTCGAATCTCCGACTTAGTTCTAGCATAGTAATGATCTCGTCACCCCTTGTTTACCTTTGTTTTGATTGGTTGCTAATTGCTAATGACGTGAAGCGAGAATGTTCTCTTATGATTTATGTAATTCCTTTTCTAGATGATTCGACGAGATTTTGTATCAATAAGAATCCAAATTATATTTAGCCAGTCAACATCATAGAGTTCATAGTGAGTCAACAACATCGAGTCTACAGTGATTCAACATCAAGTCTACAGTGAATGATTAATGAGTCAACCTACAGATATTGTACAGTCTAGCTCTTGTGTTGGATTAAACAGTTTGCAAATTTTACTTGCGAACTTCGGACTTTTTTCTACGGACGAGTCGTGTGATTGACTGTGTAAATATTTTAATACCCCTAGACAAACAGAGCCTAACAGATCACCATCTTCATCAAAATCTGTTACACTGGGGGCTCGTCCGGGATGGTTAACTCCGGCATGACCATGACAAGAGCAGTGCGACGACTTCTGGAGGGGATGGACAACGTAGTTAACTACATCGATGATCTGCTGGTGCATACCAAGACGTGGGAGGAATACTTGCAAGTCCTGGAGGAACTCTTCAAGAGGTTGAAAGGGACCAACTTAGTTGCGAGACCAACAAATTGCGAAACAGGAGCAACACAAGTCGACTTCCTAGGACACTGCCTTGGACAGGGGACAGTTGGACTTCAGGACTGCAATGTTGAGAAAGTGAAAGACGCCCCGACACCGACTACCAAGAAAGAGATTAGATCCTTTTTAGGTTTAGTTGGTTATTATAAACCATTCATACCTAACTTTGCTGCTATTGCCGCCCCTGTCAGATTTAACTCATAAAGGTCAACCTAACAAAATCGTGTGGGGAGAGCCCCAAGAGAGAGCGTACGCCGCATTGAAAAAAGCTGTAATTAGCAAACCCATACTGGATCTCCCTGACGGTAATAAAGAGTTTGTTCTGAGAACAGATGCATCTGATATAGGGTTAGGCGCCGGCCTGTTACAGAACAGGGAAGGACACATTTTCCCTGTCGCTTATGCAAGCAGGAAGCTTCTAGATAGGGAGAAAAGATATTCTGTGATGGAAAGAGAATGTCTTGGAATTGTTTAAGGAATAAAGAAATTTGCTTTGTATCTTTATGATAAGCAGTTTACCCTTCAGACAGACCACAGACCACAGACCCCTTGAATTTCTAAAGGTTTCTAAATTTGATAATCCTCGTATCATGCGTTGAGTATTGGCTCTGCAGAGTTTTGTTTTTAGAGTAGAACACATTAAAGGCAAGGATAATGTGGGAGCTGATTTTCTTAGCAGAGTTCCTGTATAATATTTTGAATATTTATTATTAAATGTAATATTTAGATTGCATTGTTGGCATAGTTGTGAAGTAGGCGTCTTCTGATATGCCTGTACTTATTGTAATATTGTATTTTACCTTTTTCAAAGTAACACTTCTATTGTTTGTAATGCCAGTATTTTCGGGTTATACTAAACGTAAAGCATAACTGCCAGTATGTCCATATCAAGTAAAAGTCTCGTGATGTATCCATTTTATTGATTATACTTGTATGAAGTGGAAAACAGTATACAATGCTTTGGATGTGAGAATAAATTTTTGGGAAAAAATTATCTTAAGTGGGGGGATGTGTAACGCATTGTACTATAAGTTGATATATTCATTTCCACACCCTTTTTTGGTGCGTAACTATTGGGTAGCGGATCGGCTAGATCTATGTACATTATCTTATTTGGTTGCATAATGTTTGTATTTCAAGCCTAAGAACTTAGTTTTGTTTATTGAACACAGCCCGCACTTGTATGGTCAAGATTCTTCTCGAATTTTCGACTTAGTTCTAGCATAGTAATGATCTTGTCACCCCTTGTTTACCTTTGTTTTGGTTGGTTGCTAATTGCTAATGACGTGTACCGAGAATGTTCTCTTATGATTTATGTAATTCGTTTTCTAAATGATTCGACGAGATTTTGTATAAATAAGAATCCAAATTATACTTTGCCAGTCAACATCATAGAGTTCATAGTGAGTCAACAACATCGAGTCTACAGTAATTCATCATCAAGTCTACAGTAAATGATTAATGAGTCAACCTACAGATATTGTACAGTCTAGCTCTTGTGTTGGATTAAACAGTTTGCAAATTTTACTTGCGGACTTCGGACTTTTTTCTATGGACGAGTCGTGTGATTGGCTGTGTAAATATTTTAAAACCCCTAGACAAACAGAGCCTAACAGATCACCATCTTCATCAAAATCTGTTACAAGCGTGAAAGATGCATAATGCTTTTTGTGACTTAATGAAAAAACAACCTCGTTGATAGAAAGAAAAATTACAATTCTTCAAAAGTCCATTTCAAAGAGTCATTTAAGTCATTGGAAACAATGTCCTATAGAAAAAAAATATTTATAATCACAACAAAACGATAGAAAACTTATTAACACTTCAATCCATTTTTATAGAGAAAAATTTTGGAGTTAGTTAAACAGAACAATTTTGAACAATTATTATAAAAAAGTTACCAATAATAATAACAACAACATCAAGAACAAACACTACGATAATGATAATAATAATAATAATAATAATAATAATAATAATAATAATAATAATAATAATAATAATAATAATAATAATAATAATAGGAGAAGGAGAAGGAGAAGGAGAAGAAGAAGGAGGAGAAGAAGAAGAAAAAGAAGAAGAAGAAGAAGAAGAAGAAGAAGAAGAAGAAGAAGAAGAAGAAGAAGAAGAAGAAGAAGAAGAAGAAGAAGAAGAAGAAGAAGAAGAAGAAGAAGAAGTTGATGAGGAGGTGGAGGAGGTGGAGAAGGATGAGGAGGAGAAGGAGGAGGAGGAGGAGGAGGGGAAGGAGGGAGGAGGATGGGAGGAGGGGAAGGAGGGGAGGAGGAGGAGGAGGAGGAAGAAGAAAAAGAAGAAGAAAAAAAAGAAGAAGAAAAAGAAGAAGAAGAAGAAGAAGAAGAAGAAGAAGAAGAAGAAGAAGAAGAAGAAGAAGAAGAAGAAGAAGAAGAAGAAGAAGAAGAAGAAGAAGAAGAAGAAGAAGAAGAAGAAGAAGAAGAAGAAGAAGAAGAAGCAGAAGAAGAAGAAGAAGAAGAAGAAGAAGAAGAAGAAGAAGAAGAAGAAGAAGAAGAAGAAGAAGAAGAAGAAGAAGAAGAAGAAGAAGAAGAAGAAGAAGAAGAAGAAGAAGAAGAAGAAGAAGAAGAAGAAGAAGAAGAAGAAGAAGAAGAATAGGAAGAACAAAAGTTTTAAAACAAGTTGCTTTAAATGTTTTACAATTCTTCAAATTATTTAACCAAAAGGAAGTTTATATATATATATTATTTCAAACTGGCATAAGAAATGGACATAGATCAAAAGAGGTGGATATAGATATAGTGTGAAAGACAGAAACAAGCAGAATCAGATTAAAGTGAGAGAAAGACTAAAGTTGTATGTATTGATTTATGATATAATTATAGTAGCAATAGGAAAAAAGTGACTGTTAACTTCACACAACTGCTTTAAAGCTAAATGATGTTTCAGTCGAACATCTCATAAGCCCAGATTATTGAAAATTATATTGTGCGAGCTGCCTTTTGTACTGAATTGGTTTAGCAGTCGGGTGAACCTTATTCGATTTTATGACAAAAAACAACTTGTCTTCGTCGAGAGTTCTTTAAATAAATTTAAAAAAAAAAGAAAAAAAAAAGTAAATATTGTAATGCATGGCCAAACAATTCGTACGATTATTTTATTGGTAGTGTTAAGTTTATTCGAAATATGTTATCAAGAGCAGATCTATAAACAGGGAAAAAAGGTTTTCTGGGCGTTTAACTCTGAAACAGTTTACTTAGAGCCGCCGCGTGTGTGGAAAAAAATTGCATCATTGTCTTTTGATTTTAGAGGCTCGGGCCTCAACCATAAACTGACTGAAGCATTAGTCTAAGTCAAATTGAGAGTGGTATGATCGGTAGGAAGAAACATGACCTTCTGCCGATGATTTTTCAGCAAAACCAATCACTCAGCAGACACTTAACAACTCTGATACTATATAATTGTAAATGAAAATAAACAATGTTGTTCTTTAGCATTATTCATAAATGCATTAAAGTTTGTGAAAAAACAAACAAACATAAAACGTAATTAAGTTTATTTACACACACACACACATATAAATATATATATATATATATATATAAATATAAATTTAATGTTCTTAAAAAATATCTATATAATTTGATTTTGTTTTCTTTTTTTTTTTTTAAAGGACCCGTTCCTTTATTTTTTTTTAATTATAACAAAACTGTCATATATATAGTGTGTCAAATGTAAAAGACAAAAAATTATAAATATACGTGACTGAGGAATGCATTTCACAGATTATTCCCCTATGAAAAAGATGTTGAAAGAAGCAATGTCCCTGGTTGGACGACAAGATAGCGAACTCGTGCTGAAGTCTGGTCTTGAGCTGTAATGGTGTTTTCGCGTGTGGTACTGATCTAACACTAGCTCAGTGTTGGACTGCTACTTCCAGCCACGGACATATGGTGGTTCCCCATATTAACTTCTAAAAGTCTGGTGTTCAGGTGGATTAATGGTTTCTCGTGTGGTACAGATCTAACAATAGTTCAGAGTTTGACTGTTAGTTCCAGCAACGGACGTAAGGTGGTTTCCCATTTTAACTTCAAAAAGTGTGGTGTTCAGGTGGATTGATGGTTTCTCGTGTGGTACTGATCTAACACTAATTAAGAATTGGACTGCTGCTTCCAGCAGCGGACGTATAGTGGTTGCCCATATTAACTTCTAAAAGTCTGGTGTTCAGGTGGATTGATGGTTTCTCGTGTGGTACTGATCTAACACTAGTTCAGAGTTGGACTGTTACTTCCAGAAACGGACGTATGGTGGTTGCCCATATTAACTTCTAAAAGTCTGGTGTTCAGGTGGATTGATGGTTTCTCGTGTGGTACTGATCTAACACTATTTCAAAGTTGAGCTGCTACTTCCAGCAACGGACGTATCGTGGTTTCCCATATTAACTTCTAAAAGTCTGGTGTTTAAGTGGATTGATGGTTTCTCGTGTGATACTGATCTAACACTAGTTCAGAGTTGGACTGCTACTTTCAGCAACAGACGTATGGTGGTTGTCCATATTAACTTCTAAAAGTCTGGTGTTTAAGTGGATTAATGGTTTCTCGTGTGGTACTGATCTAATACTAGTTCAGAGTTGGACTGTTACTTCTAGCAACAGACGTACGGTGGTTGCCTATAGTAACTTCTAAAAATCTAGTGTTCAGGCAGATTGATGGTTACTCGTATGGTGTTATGTTAACACTAGTTCAGAGTTGGACTGGTAGTTCCGCAACAGACGTATGGTGGCTGTCTATATTAATTTTTAAAAGTCTGGTGTTCAGGTGGTATGATGATTTCTCGTGTGATACTGATCTAACACTAGTTCAGAGTTGTACTGCTACTTCCAGAGACAGACGTATGGTGGTTGTCCATATTAACTTATAAAAGTGTGGTGTTTAGGTTGATTGATGGTTTCTCGTGTGGTACTGATCTAATACTAGTTCAGAGTTGGACTGTTACTTCTAGCAACAGACGTACGGTGGTTGCCTATAGTAACTTCTAAAAATCTAGTGTTCAGGCAGATTGATGGTTACTCGTATGGTGTTATGTTAACACTAGTTCAGAGTTGGACTGGTAGTTCCGCAACAGACGTGTGGTGGTTGTCTATATTAATTTATAAAAGTCTGGTGTTCAGGTGAATTGATGGTTTCTCATGTGGTACTAATCTAACACTAGTTCAAAGTTGGACTGCTTCTCCTAGAAACGGGCGTATGGTGGTTGCCCATAGTAACTTCTAAAAGTCTGATGTTCAGATGCATTGATGGTTTCTCGTGTTGTACTTATCTAACACTAGTTCAGATTTGGACTGTTACTTCCAGCAAAGGACGTATCGTGATTTCCCATATTAACTTCTAAAAGTCTGGTGCTCAGGTGGATTGTTGATTTTTCTTGTGGTATTGATCTAACACTAGTTCAGAGCTGGACTGTTACTTCCAGCGACGGACACATCGTGGTTGCCCATATTAACTTCTAAAAGTCTGGTGTTCAGGTGGATTGATGGTTTTTCGTGTGGTAGTGATCTAACACAAGTTCAGAGCTGGACTGTTACTTCCAGAAACGGAAGTCTGGTGGTTGCCCATATTAACTTCTAAAAGTCTGCACAAGTATGAAAGCAATTATTTTTTTCCTTGATATTGTGTTTTAATGTTTTGACCTGTCTTTCTCCTGTTCCAAACCGCAAACATGATGAGTGACATTAGCGGGTGGCTTGCCAAAAGGGTGACCTTCATAAGCTTCCTGGGAGTCAACACTTTCTTGTTTATGGACTGCAAGAAATCTCTAAAATATTATTTTTTTAAGGCTAGATACATTAACATGGGTCGGTATCTGCACCTCAAACTAGTTTGCAGCCTTGTGAAAGAAACAAACAAACATTAACAAAACTCTATGAGGTAAAGAAGTACTTTTGCACTCAAAACCGGCGTGCATTGCTAAGAAGTCACACACATTTTTTTTCTTTAGTTTAGTGTGTATGTGTGTATGGGGTGGGGGGGGCAGGGCAGGTCCGAAAATTCTTCAAAAAACTACTCCAAACTAAGTTTAAATGACATTTTTTAGAAACTTTTTGAGCTAACTAGAACAAACTCATTTATATATATATATATATATATATATATATATATATATAACGTTATTAATCAATTTTTTAATCATTATTTATGTTTTTTTGTATTATTATTATTATTTTTATTATTATTATTATTATTATTATTATTATTATTATTATTATTATTATTATCAAGTTTTTAATGAAGAAAAGTTGAGTTATTATTTATTTGAAAAACTTTAGGCTCGACTGATACAAAACCTAGACAAAAGAATCGGTTTAACACATTTTTTTTAATTACCAAAACATTAAACAATTTATTTCACACAAAAAGTGTGGTACAAGTCACTGAGTCTCCAGATTCCAATCCCAGTGCTGTTTATGCATATCAGTTGCGCGTTGCTACGCGTTGCTTTTCCTCTCATAATTTTTTTTAGTTTTGTTTTACTTTACTTACGCTCCTCACATGTGTTCCCTTGATAGCCAATATCACAACCGTTAATACAGAATCCATCAAATCTTTTGCAGGTGTTGTTGGCTCCACCACATGTTTGATTACAGATGTCTGTACACCTTCCTCCAAAGGTGTTGCCAGGGCAATCTTTGCTCCCCGCAAATAAACGTTGATGAATAAATTATTTTGAAATTCGTATTCATAGTTGTATTTTATTAGTGTTTGAACTTGACTTATATGACTAATTAAAACTGAAACAAAAGAAAAGCGGTGCTTAAAAAAGCATGTTCTTTTTTTCTGCAGAGAAAATAGGAGTAGGAAAAAACGTATTAATGCCCTATAAAAGCGCTTACATTACCTGTCCTGCTATCGAAACAAATATATAGTTTCGGAAGTGTGTGCCCTGTAAAAAAGCCGACATTACCTGTCCTGTTATCGAAAATAATATATAGTTTCGGAAGTGTTTGACCTATCAATTGGTTTGCAGAGGTGAGACATTGTTTATCTTGGTTGCTCCATCTCTATTTTTTTGTAACCAATGAATGATACAATCCTACGTAAATGAGTTAAGAGAGCCGAATATTTTTAGTATGGATAAAACTTCAACTACGTAATTGTCATTTTCGTATGAATGTAAATTACAAATTTTATTTAAAAATAGATTCTCATTTAAACTAACAGTTAAAGAAATTATTCAACTCTTAGTTGTTTCTCTACTTACATGTGCTGAAAGCAAAGACAAGAGTGAGCAATACATCATATAAGATGATTTACTTCAAAATATTTTGAGAATCGAGAATTAGAAGCAGGTGTTAACATAAAAAAATGTGATGCGTTGATTTTTCTTGCCACTAAGGTTTTTGTTATGCATTGCAGGCCAAACTACCTATTAAATGTATAAGGTACACATTTTTATATCTCCTATTCCAATTTTTTTTAGCTAAAATATAGTCCCTTAATTTAAAAAAAAAAATATGTTCTCTTTTCTAATTTCATTTCGCATCAGTATACATAACGGGCTTGTTCAAAATTGTAATATTTCACTTATCACCAAGTTTTAAGTGTACTTTTTTTCTTTCTTTTTTAAACATGGCAAATCCTGTCTCACCATATGGCTAACTTGAGATGTCTGGTTTATATGGTTCCCCAAATATTCCGTTATTTAAGATATCCTTTACTTACCTATAAGAAACAAGTGAAAAAGCTAAGCTTTCAGTGACTTTTCTATGTATTTTTAAGTTTTGTTTTGTCGCTTTTTGTCCCCAAGAACTCTCAATGCATATCTTAATTTCATAAGTTCCCTCTTAAATTAAAAATATAAAAAAAAATATGAAATTTTCATTTTTGTTTTTGTTTTCGATAAAGGTATCCAGCTTGAAAGAGAAAGAAATTAGGTGTATGAGTATAATTGAGTGTGATGCTGCATCAAAAACAACGTTTCTTTTAAAATATATTAAGGAAATGTTGATAGTTTTGCTGGTTTTTAAGGTCTTGTTTTCTTTACTTCTTATCCTTTGTTGTTATATAACTTGCCCAGGAACGCCGCTATCAAGTATTTTTATTTTAGTTTCAGGAAAACAAAACATATTAGCAGAAAGACTAAAATTCCCAAGCTATCGACATGTATCTCAAACGAAGTAAAAAAAATAATTTATTCTTCTAATATGTCTACTAATATTTTTGTTTTTAATATTTCATGATGTCCGTTTTTTAATGAATCAAATGTACTGCAATAAATTATCTTCGTATAAGATTTTTTTCTATACACATATCACAACATTTTGATTTTTTCTGATGCGTAAATTTTACTTTATATGTAAATTGTCTAAGGTACACAATCTTTCTATACACGAAATCCAAATATATTCCTCCATTTACCTGGAAAAACTTCACAAACAAACTTGTGACGTTTAGAGCAACGTACATCATTCCACTTCGCAATATTTGATCTGAGATTTATAAAAGCAACACAATCTTCATTGCCGCCGTAATCATCACGTTGTTTATCCAACCAATAGGTTTTGCTTATCTGAAGAAGAAAAAAAAAACGAGAAAAAACGTCAGATTCTTTTTTTGAAACCGATATTCAATAAATGAAACGCAAGCATAGAATAAGTATAACCCGATGATTTTTATTTAGTTTCCGATGGACAAATTCAAATGTATATCTTAAATCTATTGATTTTATTATTTATTAAATACATGCATCGGCTGATAACAAAAAGAAATTTATTCCTCAGAAAAAAAGCTCAATTTAATTCAATTCATACAATAGCAGACTCGAATAAACTTCCATCATCCTAACATTATTTATAAATCATCTGATCTTTTACCAAAAAGCATATGCAAATATTCGAATATAGAATTTCCAATGCAAAACAAAATAATTCAGAAGAATATTGTTACCAGTCCTAACCGTTTGTGTGCCATCTAGCCACTTAAAATGGTCTTTATTTTTTCAATCGTTTAGACCAATCCAGAACTCCTCATAAAGTCGGTGACTTTTTCTTTGGGCTGTAAATGAGGAATCAATAGTCGGTTTGTGTGACACGCTTAAAAGAGTCTACTGCTTAGAATGTAGAAATTATGTTTGATCTATGTTAACGACTGATTCAGTATATACTTACCTTTGGTGTTTAAATTTTGCTAGTATGTCAAATTTTATTTCTTTGAACCTCTAGATTAATAAACATAACAATTTGAATATCTATCTTCGCACTATATATAACTGTAATGGCGTCTTTAATCAAAAGATATTTTGGTGTGTGTGTGTGTGATATGAAACGAAATTGGGATATGTTTTACTTTCGAAAATGATACATAAGGAATTCGTTGATTAAAAAATGTAACTTGCCATTATTATTTAAATTGAAATATACATATATATATATATATATATATATATATATATATATATATATATATAAGATAACTATACCTTCAATCAAGTTTTGCTTCATATCATCAATGTTGATCATCAAATCTCCATTAACAGCTTGGCATGTGTTTCTTGCGTCAAACCATGACTTTTCTTTACAATAAAACTTAATGCATGAATACGATGTTGGATTTTGAAGCCATCCAGAGGAGCAGAAGTTTAGACCTATAGAAAAAAAAAAAAGAAATGTGGGGGGAGGTTTGCACGACATTTACAACTCTAATTTTCTGCGCAAAAATGTTTTATGTTACAAAATAAAAAGAACCATAAAAATTTGACAAAAATGATATTCATTTAGTATTAAGGAACGAAAAGAAAAAAAAAAAGATTTTGGAGGAAAAAAAAGACTAACTGAGATTTCTCCTTAATAATCAGTCTCGCCTTTTGTGTTTTGTGCATTTTTTTTTTGCTTACTTTTTATAAGATAATTGCAAATATGCCAGTAACGTATGTATATTTGTAACACGCAGTTCAATTTCTACATTTTTTAAGGGTCATCGTTTTAGTTCATTTCATATTAGACGAGAAAAGAACCAATTTCACTGGAAGCGATTCATGTAGCTGCGCCTTTTTTTAACAGTATTTGTAGATATTAAGAGATTTTAAAATTATTATCATATTGTACGTTATTCACATAAGAAATGCTAATAACAACAAAATATTGCAACTGGCTTGTGTGGTCGATGGTTATGTTTGTACTGATCCACCAGTTATGACGACATAGGATATAATTTTATGCAGTTGTGAGGCTGTATGTAAGTTTCACCACTACGTCTAGTCCATCTTAGAGTATGAGTATTGTAGAAATAATCTCTAGAGCCTTGTACTGTATTTTATAGGACCACCTTTTCCTCCCAGAGGACTTCACTTCTTGAGCTGTACTACATCAAACTCATAATCTATTTCCATTACAGGACACTAAATTGATGTCTGAAGTGTTTCACAAATATAACTGTATCTTCCAATTAGAGAAAAATTTGGGTCGGTTTCGGTGTAAATGACCCTGAACTTGTTGCAGTTTGGTAATAGTCAATTGAAATTGATCTAGATTTAGATATATGTTTTCTTTTAATTATTACATGGCTTTGTGTGAATTTTTTTTCCTAATTTGAATATAAATGGATTATGGAATTCAAATGAAACAGAAATCCATGGCTTAGTCTATTTCTAGGTTGGGAGCGGGCTATGATCCACCTCATTAAGAGCATTTACCTGTAAAAAAGAGAAGGGGGTTTAATTGATAATGGTTCAAAAAGGTAATTTTTATCTTGGTAAAAAGGGAGGTGAACATTGTCATTGGAAGCTAGAGTGGATTATAAGCAGATGTCTAAGCTGCTTTGAAACAGATTCAATGATTCCAGTATGTGGGTCGGAATAAAGGGGAAGATACCCACAGGACTATAAACATGGAGCTTTCATTTATTTAAAGAGATAGAACGAACCCTAGACGGGCATTATTAATGCCTACAATGTGAGACGTGAGAGGCAGACAATCTATGCTGTTGGTCCGTCTCGCTCGAATATGTTGAGCGGTGCATAAAAAGTCGATAGTCTTTGGATGTAGATATACTACATGGGGTTGGCGCATATCGCCTGCATTTTGATGTGCATTCACTACTTTCTTTCTTTCTTTCTTTCGATCACGACGTAAAACGCACAAAGGACTACGAGATCAGAACAATGGAGCAATTTGGAAATGGACTTCCAATGTGTATGTGGCAGAAGACTTACCACCGAAAGAGCGATGAAGATTCGCAGGACTAAAATGGGCTGCTTAAATGCTTCGACGAATCAACGGCAGCGCACAGCTCAGGCAGGTAAGACGTCGGAAAAACAAAGCCAGGTTCAAAACTACAGTGCTGAAGAAATCCACGCTTAGGAGTCTGACGAAGAAATCAGAGAGCTCATCAACGCCAGAAGATCAATTTCCCACCAGCAAGCACAAAAAAAAGGGACGCTCTCGATAGCAAAATAGTGCTAAAAAAGGACAAGCTCATCGGGAAGAGTACTTTGGACCACAACTTTACCACTTTCGGTGACATTATCTACCAGACAACTTCGGGGCTAAACAACATCAAGCCAAAAGAGAACCTAAGAAAGGTAGAAAGCAATGTGAGATACAAACCCTGCAAAAGCAAAAGAAAATTTTAAATAAAAAAAATAAAATTAGGGACTGAAAAAGAGAAAAAATGGGCTGCAGGAATATTGGCGTGGTTTGGAGACGAGACACTTAGCACTAAAAAGAGCAAAATCCGCATAGAAGAGACGAAGTGAAAAGAAAAAAAAAACAGGAACGCTTCTACAAAGACCCATTTCGGTTAACAAGACAACTCTTCCAGCAAAGAAAAAAAAGGGTTCGCTTTCAGTACAAAAAGAACAGCTGGAGGCCACCTGAGGAAAACATATTCTGACCCAAATAGAGAAATATCTCTATGTGAAAATGCTGGTCAGGTGTGGCCAGCTGCACTCGGAGAAAAATTAAATAGCAAACAACAAGCTAAGTGCTGTTGCTGTTACTGCTGCTAATGCTCTTCCTACTGCTGCTGCGACTGCTGCTGCTACTGCTACTGCTCCTAACGCCACTACTACTCCCGCCACTACTACTAACGCCACTACTACTACCTCCACTACTAATCCCGCCACTACTACTCCCGCCACTACTACTCCCGCCACTACTACTCCCGCCACTACTACTCCCGCCACCACTACTCCCGCCACCACTACTCCCGCCACTACTACTCCCGCCACCACTACTCCCACCACCACTACTCCCGCCACTACTACTCCCGCCACCAAAACTCCCGCCACTATTACTCCTGCCACCACTACTCCCGCCACTACTACTCCCGCCAACACTAATCCCGCCACCACTACTCCCGCCATTACTACTCCCGCCACCACTACTCCCGCCACCACTACTCCTGCCACCACTACTCCCGCCACCACTACTCCCGCCACCACTACTCCCGCCACCACTACTCCCGCCACTACTACTCCCGCCACTACTACTCCCGCCACTACTACTCCCGCCACTACTACTCCCGCCACTACTACTCCCGCCACTACTACTCCCGCCACTACTACTCCCGCCACTACTACTCCCGCCACCACTACTCCCGCCACTACTACTCCCGCCACTTCTACTGCCGCCACCACTCCTCCCGCCACCACTACTCCCGCCACTACTACTACCTCCACTACTACTCCCGCCACCACTACTCCCACCACTACTACTCCCGCCACTACTACACCCGCCATGACTACTCCCGCCACTACCACTATCACCACTACTACTACCTCAACTACTACTCCCGCCACCACTACTCCCGCCACCACTACTCCCTCCACTACTACTCCCGCCAATAAAACTGCCGCAACTACTATTACCGCCACTACTACTCCCGCCATTACTACTAACGCCGCTACTACTCCCGCCACAACCACTCCCGCCACCACTACTCCAGCCACTTCTACTAACGTCATTACTATTCACGTCATTACTACTACCGCCACTACTACTACCGCCACTACTACTACCGGCACTACTACTACCGCCACTGCTACTTCCGCCATTACTACTTCCGCCACTACTACTAACGCCGCTACTACTCCCGCCACTACTACTCCCGCCACTACTACTAACGCCGCTACTACTAACGCCGCTACTACTCCCGCCACTACTACTCCCGCCACTACTACTAACGCCACTACTTTCTCCCGCCACTAATACTAATCCCGCCACCACTACTCCCACCACTACTACTAACGCAACTACTACTCCCGCCCCCACTACTACCGCCACTAATTCTCCCGCAACTACTACTCTCGCCACCACTACTCCCGCCACTACTACTATCGCCACTACTACTATCGCCACCACTACTACCGCAACTACTACTCCCGCCACCACTACTACTTCCATTACTACTCCCGCCACTACTACTCCCGCCACAACCACTCCCGCCACTACTACTATCGCCACCACTACTCCCGCCACCACTACTCCCGCCACTACTACTATCGCCACCACTACTCCCGCCACTACTACTATCGCCACCACTACTCCCGCCACTACTACTCCCGCCACCACTACTCCCGCCACCACTACTCCCGCCACTACTACTCCCGCCACCACTACTCCCGCCACTACTACTCCCGCCACCACTACTCCCGCCACCACTACTCCCGCCACTACTACTCCCGCCACTACTACTCCCGCCACCACTACTCCCGCCACTACTACACCCGCCACCACTACTCCCGCCACCACTACTCCCGCCACTACTATTCCCGCCACCACTACTCCCGCCATTACTACTAACACCACTACTACTACCGCCATTACTACTCCTGCCACTACTACTACCGCAACTACTACTACCGCCACTACTACTCCCGCCACCACTACTACTTCCCCCCCCCCATTACTACTTCCGCCGCCACTACTGCCGCCACTACTGCTCCCGCCACTACTACTCCCGCCACCACTACTCCCGCCACTACTACTACTACCCCGCCAGCCCCTACTACTACCGCCACTACTTCTCCCGCCACTACTCAATCCCGCCACCACTACTACCCGCCACTACTACTCCCGCCACAATCTTACACCCGCCACTACTACTCCCGCCATCACTACTCCCGCCACTACTACTCCCGCCACCACTACTCCCGCCACTACTACTCCCGCCACTACTACTCCCGCCACACCTACACCCGCCACTACTACTCCCGCCATTACTACTCCCGCCACTACTACTACCGCCACTACTACTCCCGCCATTACTACTCCCGCAACCACTACTCCCGCCACTACTACTCCCGCCACTACTACTCCCGCCATTACTACACCCGTTTGTGAGACCGGGGCCTTTTACATACTCCTGAAATTACTATTTCACGCCATCCCTAATCACGCCGCTACTACTCCCGCCACTACTACTATCGCCACTACTACTTCCGCCATTCCTACTCCCACCATTACTACTCCCGCCATTACTACTCCCGCCACTACTACTCCCGCCATTACTACTCCCGCCATTACTACTCCCGCCATTACTACTCCCGCCACTACTACTCCCGCCACTACTACTCCCGCCACTACTACTACTCCCGCCACTACTACTCCCGCCACTACTACTCCCGCCACTACTACTCCCGCAATTACTACTCCCGCCACTACTACTCCCGCCACTACTACTCCCGCCACTACTACTCCCGCCACTACTACTCCCGCCACTACTACTCCCGCCACTACTACTCCCGCAATTACTACTCCCGCCACTACTACTCCCGCCACTACTACTCCCGCCATTACTACTCCCGCCACCACTACTCCCGCAATTACTACTCCCGCCACTACTACTCCCGCCACTACTACTCCCGCCACTACTACACACAACACTACTACACCCGCCACTACTACTCCCGCCACCACTACTCAAGCAGCTACTACTCCCGCCATTTTTAGTCACGCCACTACTACACCCGCCACTGCTACTCTCGCCACTACTACTCCCGCCACTACTACTCTCGCCATTACTACTCCCGCCACTACTACACCCAACACTACTACACCCGCCACCCCTACACCCGCCACTAATTCTCCCGCCACTACTACTCCCGCCACCACTACACCCGCCACCCCTACATCCGCCACTACTACACCCGCCATTACTACAACCGCCTTTACTTCTCCCGCCACCCCTACTCCCGCCACTACTACACCCGCCACCACTACTCCCGCCACTACTATTCCCGCCATAACCACTCCCGCCACTACTACTCCCGCCACCCCTACACCCGCCACAACTACTGCCGCCACTACTACTCCCGCCATAACCACATCGCCACTACTACTCCCGCCACTACTACTCCCGCCACTACTACTTCCGCCATAACCACACCCGCCTCCCTTTACACCCGCCACTACTTCTCCCGCCACCCCTACACCCGCCACCACTACTCCCGCCACTACTACTCCCGCCATAACCACTCCCGCCACTACTACTCCCGCCACTACTACTCCCGCCATAACTACTCCCGCCACTACTACACCCGCCACTACTACACCCGCCACCCCGACACCCGCCACCACTACTACCGCCACTACTACTCCCGCCACTACTACTACCGCCACTACTACTCCCGCCATTACTACTCCCGCTACCATTACTCCCGACACTACTACTCCCGCCACTACTACTCCCGCCACCACAACTCCCGCCCCTGCTACTCCCGCCACTACTTCTCCCGCTACTACTACTCCCGCCACCACTACTCCCGCCACTACTACTCCCGCCACGTCACTACTACCGCCACTACTCGGCCACTCCCGCCACTACTACCTCCCGCCACTACTACTCCCGCCACTACCTACTCCCGCCACTACTTCTCCATTACCACTCCCGCCACTACTACTCCGCCACAACCACTCCCGCCACTACTACTCCCGCCACTACTACTCCCCGCCACTACTACTCCCGCCACTACTACTACCGCCGCCACTACTACTCCCGCCATTACTACTCCCGCTACCATTACTCCCGCCACTACTACTCCCGCCACTACTACTCCCGCCACTACTACTCCCGCCACTACTACACCCGCCACTACTACTCCCGCCACTACTACTCCCGCCACTACTACACCCGCCACTACTACACCCGCCACTACTACTCCCGCCACTACTACACCCGCCACTACTACTCCCGCCACTACTACACCCGCCACTACTACTCCCGCCACTACTACTCCCGCCACTACTACTCCCGCCACTACTACTCCCGCCACTACTACTCCCGCCACTACTACTCCCGCCACTACTACTCCCGCCACTACTACTACCGCCACTACTACTCCCGCAACCACTACTTTCGCCACTAGTACTCCCGCAACCACTACTCCCGCCAATACTGCGCTCCCGCCACTACTACACCCGCCACTACTACTCCCGCCACTACTACTCCCGCCACTACTACTCCCGCCACTACTACTCCCGCCACTACTACTCCCGCCACTACTACTCCCGCCACTACTACTCCCGCCACTACTACTCCCGCCATTACTACTAACGCCGCTACTACTCCCGCCACTACTACTCCCGCCACTACTACTCCCGCCACTACTACTTCCGCCATAACTACTCCCGCCACTACTACTACCGCCACTACCGCTACAGCCACCACTACTACTAACACCATTTTTAGTCTCGCCAATACTACTACCGCCACTACTACTCCCGGCATTACTACTACCGCCACTACTGCTACAGCCACCACTACTACCGCCACTACTACTACCGCCACTACTATTCCCGCCAATAATATTTCCGCCACTACTACTACCACCACTACTACTACCACAACAAGTACTACCAACGCTACTACTACCGCCACTACTACTAACACCATTACTACTCCCGCCATTACTACTACCGCCACTACTACGTACTACCGCCATTACTACTACCGCCACTACTACTACCGCCACTACTGCGACAGCCATTACTGCTCCCGCCATTACTACTACCGCCACTACTACAACCGCCACTACTACTAACACCATTACTACTCCCGCCATTACTACTACCGCCACTACTACTACCGCCATTACTACTCCCGCCATTACTACTCCCGCCATTACTACTCCCGCCATTACTACTACCGCCACTACTGCGACAGCCATTACTACTACCGCCATTACTACTCCCGCCACTACTACTACCGCTACTATCTACCGCCACTACTACTAACACCATTACTACTCCTGCCACTACTACTACAGCCACTACGACGTACTACCGCTATTACTACTACCGCCACTACTACTACCGCCACTACTGCTACCGCCACTAC
>JAWDGP010002594.1:0-15000 GCA_033675545.1 Elysia crispata
CTTTTCCCATCTTTTGTCAGAATTTGAAAGTCGTATTGATTTGATAACCGAGACCCATTGCAATATGTCTTACGTTGAAAATTTTCTTCATATCTGAGAATATATAAGTTGACTATGAACATTGCACATGTGAAGGTTTAATGTGAAAACCAGCGCCATTTAAATTGCTCCTAAAATACTAAATTTATTTTCTCAAAACTTGAATTTGTGTAAATTTAACTCCAACAGGCAATTTGATTAACGCATCATACAAGATACACCATTATAGGCAAAATTGCATAACAAATGAAACATTTTATAAATTTAGAACTACATTATAATGGCTTTAGAGAAGATGGGTCTAGGTTTAGAGCTTTGGAAAAACTTTGACCCATATTGTACTTTTGACCTGTCCAAAGTTCCCATCTCGTGATAAACGGTCACAAGTTTGACCGAAGAGAAATTAAACACCATAGATAAATCACGACTTCTCAGAAGCCACGTTTTCCAAGAATCAAGCGTATCCTATCATCCAAGACAAAGGAAAGATAAGCCAATTCATTGACTCGTAAAACCATAGGCACAAAAACCCCTAGCCCTCTGATATGAAGTTGTCTTACTAATGGTATGTTTACATGAAGTAATTTGCAGCTAGCAACATATTCAAAAAATGTCCTCTTGTGGCGTTTGGACTATTAAGTCTTGGACACTAACCCGTGACATATGTATACATCCGAGGTTGTAAAGAGAGCTCACCACAGAGGCGTTGGGGAGACCAAGAGCATACTTTCTCAGTTCAGACATATATCTCGACACAGTCGGATGATACTTTAATAATTCAATAAAACCAGAAAACCCAAAGATTCAAACTGTGTTTCTTGTTAATTGGATAAGTGCTACACTCTGACATTTTAAAAGGAGCAATTATTACGAGAGGTGAATAATGAAAAGAAATTAACAGAAAGGAAATAAATGAAAAATGAAAATTCAGATTTATGAAACGTCTAAAGAGTAGGTAATCTTTGCAATGATGTGGTAAAAAATGTGGTTTTATTTATGCAGATTTTTGTTTTCATAATCGCTTAGCACTCTTGCATGATACATTATTCGGTGGTAGTTATATCGAAAACGGTGCAACAGAATTATTTAATTTATTACCATTGTGACATAATTGTTGTGGATTTTTTTTTTTTTTTGGTTCTGTTTGTTTTGTTTTGTTTTTTTGTTGTTTTTTTTGGTTTTTGGTTTTTTTTTGGGGGGGTGTTGTTGTTGTTGTCGTTTGTTTGTTTTGTTTTGGTTGGTTTTGGTTTGTTTGTTTTTTAATTTAATTTGGTTTATTTGGACGTTTGTTTGATTTTTTCTTTGTTGTATTTTTTTTGTTTTTGTTTTGTTTATTTTTTTTATTTTTTTTTCGGCACTAATACCTGGACCACACAAAGAATTATTTTTCCACATCATACACCGATAGTGCGTAATGGTAAAGTGATAACAAAGAGGATCGCAAATACAGTTGTTCATTTTTTTTTTTTTCGTTTTTTTTTAAACCATTTCAAAATGGACATTTGTAGCGCCTGGTGAAAATATATTCATGGAATGAATGATAATATAAAGTTTATCCTAATGTTACATTTGCCGCAAAAAAAAAGAAACAAACAATTCTAATTTAAATTAAAATAGCCATCAAAGGGTAATCCATGAGAGGATATAATTATTAATGAAATGAAACAAAGGTGAACATTAATTTTCCGATGCGCAGAGAGATAGCACTAAATAAGTGTTAAAATACCATTGTCGTTTGAAGTTCATATCGTTTTCGTCAAAAATGTTAAAAACACTTACCAAAAAATTTTGTTTCCTCAAGACCGTCAGTTTTCGTTGAATCCGTCGGAGACGTGTTCATCGGTTCTCCGCATGTTGTTTGCTCTATCCCAGTTGGCATGTCTGCAGATAGTGTTGGTATTATTTCTCTTTGAGTGCTTAACTTTGAGTCTGCAGATAGTGTTGGTATTATTTCTCTTGGCGTGCTGAATTTTGAGTCTGCAGAGTGTGTTGATATTATTTCTCTTGGCGTACTCAACTTTAAGTCTGCAGATGGCGTTGGTATTACTTCTCTTGGCGTGCTCAACTTTGAGTCTGCAGATGGCATTGGTATTACTTCTATAAATTTGGTCAGCTCAAAGTGTGATGATGATGCTGGTATAACGCCTCTTGACGTGGTCAGCTCAAAGTATGGTGATGATGATGCTATTATTACTTCTCTTGACGTAGTCACCTCAAAGTAAGATGATGATGCTGGTATTACGTCTCTTGACGTTTTCAGCTCAAATTGTGATGAAGATGCTGTTATTATTTCACTTGTCGTGGTCAGCTCAAATTGTGATGATGATCCTGGTAATACTTCACTTGATGTGGTCAGCTCAAATTGTAATGATGATGCTGGTATTACTTCTCTTGTCGTGGTCAGCTCGAATTGTGATGATGATCCTGGTATTACTTCTCTTGACATGATCAGCTCAAAGTGTGACAATGATAATGATATTACTTCTCTTGATGTGATCAGCTCAAATCGTGATGATGATGCCAGTATTACTCCTTTTGTCATGGTCAGATAAAATTGTGAGGATGATGCTGGTATTACTTCTCTTGTCGTGGTAACCTCAATTTGTGATGATGATGTTGGTATTTCTTCTTTTCTCGTTGTCAGCTCAAAGTTTGACGATGATAATGGTATAACTTCGCTTGACTTGGTCAGTTCAAAGTGTGACGATGAGGCTGGCATAACTTCACTTGACGTGGCCAACACAAAGTGTGACGAAGATACTGGCATATCCTTCCTTGATGACGCCAGTTCAAAGTGTGACAATGATGCTGGCATAACTTCGCTTGACGTGGCCAGCTCAAAGTGTGACGATGATGCTGGCAAAACTTCGCTTGACGTGGGCAGCTCAGAGTGTAAAGTTAATGCTGGCAAAACTCCGCTTGACGTGGTCAGCTCAAATTGTGATGATAATGTTGAAATTCCTCCTCTTGACCTGGCAAGCTCAAAGTGTGATGATGATGTTGGTATTCCTGCTCTTGACGTGGCCATCTCCAAGTGTGACGATGATGTTGGCATTAGTCCTCTTGACGTCGTCAGCTCAAAGATTGACGATGATACTGGCTTAACTTCGCTTGACGTGGGCAGCCCAAAGTGTGACGATGATGCTGGCATACCTTCGCTTGACGTGGTCAGCTCAAATTTTGATGATAATGTTGGTATTCCTCCTCTTGACCTGGCAAGCTCAAAGTGTGATGATGATGTTGGTATTCCTGCTCTTGACGTGGCCATCTCCAAGTGTGACGATGATGCTGGCATAACTTCGCTTCACGTGGTAAACTCAAAGTGTGACAATGATGGTGGCATAACTTCACTTGACGTGGCCATCTCCAAGTGTGACGATGATATTGGTATTCCGGCTCTTGACGTCGTCAGCTTAAAGTGTGACGATGATGCTGCCATAACCTCGCTTGAAGTGGTCAGCTCAAAGCGTGACGATGATGCTGGCATAACTTCGCTTGAAGTGACCAACCCAAAGTGTGACGATGATGCTGCCATAACCTCGCTTGACGTGGCGAGCTCAAAGTGTGACGATGATGCTGGCATCACTTCGCTTGACTTTACCAGACCAAAGTGTGACGATGATGCTGACATAACTTCGCTTGACGTGGCCAGCTCAAAGTGTGACGATGATGCTGCCATAACCTCGCTTGAAGTGGTCAGCTCAAAGCGTGACGATGATGCTGGCATAACTTCGCTTGAAGTGACCAACCCAAAGTGTGACGACAATGCTGGCATAACTTCGCTTGACGTGGTCAAATCAAAGTTTGACGATGATGCTGCCATAACCTCGCTTGACGTGGCCAGCTCAAAGTGTGACGATGATGCTGGCATAACTTCACTTGACGTGACCAGCCCAAAGTGTGACGATGATGCTGGCATAACTTCGCTTGACGTGGTCAACTCAAAGTTTGACGATGATGCTGGCATAACCTCGCTTGACGTGGCCAGCTCAAAGTGTGACGATGATGCTGGCATAACTTCACTTGACGTGACCAGCTCAAAGTTTGACGATGATGCTGGCATAACCTCGCTTGACGTGGCCAGCCCAAAGTGTGAGGATGATGCTGGCATAACCTCGCTTGACGTGGCCAGCCCAAAGTGTGAGGATGATGCTGGCATAACTTCGCTTGATGTGGCCAGCTCAAAGTGTGACGATGATGCTGGCATATCTTCGCTTGATGACGCCAGTTCAAAGTATGACGATGATGCTGGCATAACTTCGCTTGACTTGACCAGCCCAAAGTGTAACGATGATGCTGGCATAACTTTGCTTGACGTGGCAAGCTCAAAGTGTGACTTTAATGCTGGCATAACTACGCTTGACGAGACCAGCCCAAAGTGTAACGATGATGCTGGCATAACTTTGCTTGACGTGGCAAGCTCAAAGTGTGACTTTAATGCTGGCATAACTACGCTTGACGAGACCAGTCCAAAGTGTGACGTTGATACTGGCATAACTTCGCTTGACGTGGCCAGCTCAAAGTGTGACGATGCTGCAGGCGTAACTCCACTTAACGTGGCCAGCCAAAAGGGAGACAATGATGCTAGCAGAACTTCCCTTGACGTGGCCAGCTGAAGGTGTGACGATGATGCTGGCATATCTTCGCCTGATGTGACCAACTCAAAGTTTGACGATGATGCTGCCATAACTTCGCTTGAAGTGACCAGCCCAAAGTATGACGATGATGCTGGCATAACTTCGCTTGACGTGGTCAACTCAAAGCTTGACGACGATGCTGCGAGAACCTCGCTTGACATGGCCAGCTCCAAGAGTGACGAAGATGCTGGCATATCTTCGCTTGATGACGCCAGTTCAAAGTGTGACGATGATCCTGCCATAACTTCGCCTGACGTGGCCAGCTCAAAGTTTGCCGATGATGCTGGCATATCTTCGCTTGACGTAGCCTCCTCAAAGTGTGATGATAATATTGGCATGACTTCGCTTGACGTGGCCAGCTCAAAGTGTGACAATGATGTTGGCATAATTTCGCTTGACGTGGCCAGTTCAAAGTGTGACGATGATGCTGGCATAACTTCACTTGACGTGACCAGCCCAAAGTGTAACGATGATGCTGGCATAACTTTGCTTGACGCGGCAAGCTCAAAACGTGACGTTAATACTGGCATAACTGGGCTTGACGTGACCAGCCCAAAGTGTGACGATGATGCTGGCATAACTTCACTTGACGTGACCAGCTCAAAGTGTGACGATGATGCTGGCATAACTTCACTTGACGTGGCAAGCCCAAAGTGTGACGATGATGCTGGCATAACTTCACTTGACGTGACCAACCCAAAGTGTGACAATGATGCTGGCATAACTTTGCTTGACGTGGCCAGCCGAAAGTGTGACGATAATGCTGGCATAACTTTGCTCGATGACGCCATCTCAAAATGTGACGATGCTGCTGACATAATTTCACTTGACGTGTCCAAACCAAAATAAGACGATAATACAGGCATTACTTCGCTCGATGACGCCTTCTCAAAAAGTGACGATGCTGCTGGCATAACTTCACTTGACGTGTCCAGCCCAAAATTTGACGATAATGCTAGCATAACTTCGCTTGACTTGACGTGCCCAAAGTGTAACGATGATGCTGGCATAACTTCGCTTGACGTGACGTGCCCAAAGTGTAACGATGATGCTGGCATAACTTCGCTTGACGTGACGTGCCCAAAGTGTAACGATGATGCTGGCATAACTTCGCTTGACTTGACGTGCCCAAAGTGTAACGATGATGCTGGCATAACTACGCTTGACGTGACCAGTCCAAAGTGTGACGATGATGCTGACGTAACTTTCCTTGACGTGGCCACCTGAAAGTGTGACGTTGATGCTTGCATAACTTCGATTGACGTAAACAGCTCAAAGTGAGACGATGCAGCTGGCATAACTTTACTTGACGTGGCCAGCCCAAAGTGTGACGATGATGATTCCATAACTTCACTTGACATGGCCAGCCCAAAGTGTGACAATGCTCCTGGGATAACTTTGCTTGACGTGGCCAGCCCAAAGTGTGACGATAATGCTGGCATAACTTTGCTCGATGACGCCATCTCAAAGTGTGACGATGCTGCTGGCATAATTTCACTAGACGTGGCAAGCCCAAAGTGTGACGATAATGCAGGCATAACTTTGCTCGATGACGCCATCTCAAACTGTGACGATGCTGCTGGAATAAGTTCACTTGACGTGGCCAGCCCAAAGTGTGACGATAATGCTGGCATAATTTCGCTCGATGACGCCATCTCAAAGTGTGACGATGATGCAGGCAAAACTTCGCTTGATGACGCCATCTCAAAGTGTGACGATGATGCTGGCAAAACTTCGCTTGCCGTGGCCAGCTCAAAGTGTGACGATGATGCTGGCATATCTTCGCTTGATGACGCTAGCTCAAAGTGTGACGATAATGCTGGCATAACTTCGTTTGACTTGGCCAGTTCAAAGTGTGACGATGATGCTGGCATAACTTCACTTGACGTGACCAGCCCAAATTGAGACGATGATGCTGGCATAACTTCACTTGACGTGGCCAGCCCAAAGTGTGACGATGATGCTGGCATAACTTCACTTGACGTGGCCATCTCCAAGTGTGACGATGATGCTGGCATAACTTCACTTGACGTAGCCAGCCCAAAGTGTGACGATATGGCTGGCATAACATCGCTTGACGTGGCCAGCCCAAAGTGTGACGATGAAGCTGTCATAATTTCGCTTGATGTGGCCAGCCCAAAGTGTGACAATAATGCTGGCATAACTTCGCTTGACGTGGCCAGCCCAAAGTGTGACGATGCTGCTGGCATAATTTCACTAGACGTGGCCAGCCCAAAGTGTGACGATGAAGCTGGCAAAACTTCACTTGACGTGGCCAGCCCAAAGTGTGACGATAATGCTACCATAACTTCGCTTGATGACGCCATCTCAAAGTGTGACGATGATGCAGGCATAACTTCGCTTGACATAACCAGCTCAAAGTGTGAAGATGATGCAGGCATAACTTCGCTTGAAGACGCCATCTCAAAGTGTGACGATGATGCTGGTAAAACTTCGCTTGACATAACCAGCTCAAAGTGCGACGATACTGCTGGCATAACTTCACTTGACGTGGCCAGCTCAAAGTGTGAAGATGATGCAGGCATAACTTTGCTTGATGACGCCATCTCAAAGTGTGACGATGATGCTGGTAAAACTTCGCTTGACATAACCAGCTCAAAGTGCGACGATACTGCTGGCATAACTTCACTTGACGTGGCCAGCCCAAAGTGTGACGATGCTGCTGGCATAATTTCACTTGACGTGGCAAGCCCAAAGTATGACGATAATGCAGACATAACTTTGCTCGATGACGACATCTCAAAGTGTGACGATGCTGCTGGCATAATTTCACTTGACGTGGCCAGCACAAAATTTGACGATTATGCTGGCATAACTTCGCTTGATGACGCCATCTCAATGTGTGACGATAATGCTGGCATAACTTCGCTCGATGACGCCATCTCAATGTGTGACGATAATGCTGGCATAACTTCGCTTGATGACGCCATCTCAATGTGTGACGATAATGCTGGCATAACTTCGCTTGATGACGCCATCTCAAAGTGTGACGATGATGCTAGCATAACTTCGCTTGACTTGACCAGCTCAAAGTGTGACGATGATGCTGGCATAACTTCCCTTGATGACGCCATCTCAAAGTGTGACGATGATGCTGGCATAATTTCCCTTGATGACGCCATCTCAAAGTGTGAAGATGATGCTGGCATAACTTCGCTTGATGACGCCATCTCAAAGTCTGACGATGATGCTGGCATAACTTCGCTTGATGACGCCATCTCAAAGTGTGACGATGATGCTGGCATAACTTCAGCTTGATGACGCCATCTCCAAGTGTGACGATGATGCTGGCATAACTTCGCTTGATGACACCATCTCAAAGTGTGACGATGATGCTGGCATAACTTCGCTTGATGACGCCATCTCAAAGTGTGACGATGATGCTGGCATAACTTCGCTTGACTTGACCAGCCCAAAGTGTGACGATGATGCTGGCATAACTTCGCTTCACGTGGTAAACTCAAAGTGTGACAATGATGGTGGCATAACTTCGCTTGACGTGGCCATCTCCAAGTGTGACGATGATGCTGGCATAACTTCGCTTGACATGGCCAGCCCAAAGTGTGACGACAATGCTGGCATAACTTCGCTTGCTGACGCCATCTCCAAGTTTGACGATACAGCTGGCATAACTTCGCTCGATGACGCCATCTCAATGTGTGACGACAATGCTGGCATAACTTCGCTTGATGACGCCATCTCAAAGTGTGACGATGATGCTGGCATAACTTCGCATGACTTGACCAGCTCAAAGTGTGACGATGATGCTGGCATAACTTCCCTTGATGACGACATCTCAAAGTGTGACGATGATGCTGGCATAACTTCGCTTGATGACGCCATCTCAAAGTCTGACGATGATGCTGGCATAACTTCGCTTGATGACGCCATCTCAAAGTGTGACGATGATGCTGGCATAACTGCGCTTGATGACGCCATCTCAAAGTGTGACGATGATGCTAGCATAACTTCGCTTGATGACGCCATCTCAAAGTGTGACGATGATGCTGGCATAACTTCGCTTGATGACGCCAGCCCAAAGTGTGACGATGATGCTGGCATAACTTCGCTTGATGACGCCACCTCAAAGTGTGACGATGATGCTGGCATAACTTCGCTTGATGACGCCAGCCCAAAGTGTGACGATGATGCTGGCATAACTTCGCTTGATGACGCCAGCCCAAAGTGTGACGATGATGCTGGCATAACTTCACTTGACGTGACCAACCCAAAGTGTGACAATGATGCTGGCATAACTTCGCTTGATGACGCTAGCTTAAACTGTGACGATGATGCTGGCATAACTTCACTTGACGTGACCAGCTCAAAGTGTGACGATGATGCTGGCATAACTTTGCTTGATAACGCGATCTCCAAGTTTGACGATGATGCTTGCATAACTTCGATTGACGTGGCCAGCTCAAAGTGTGACGACAATGCTGGCATAACTTCGCTTGCTGACGCCATCTCCAAGTTTGACGATACAGCTGGCATAACTTCGCTTGACGTGACCAGCCCAAAGTGTGACGATGATGCTGGCATAACTTCGCTTGACGTGGTCAAATCAAAGTGTGACGATGATGCTGGCATAACTTCGCTTGATGACGCTAGCTTAAACTGTGACGATAATGCTGGCATAACTTCACTTGACGTGACCAGCTCAAAGTGTGACGATGATGCTGGCATAACTTCACTTGACGTGACCAGCTCAAAGTGTGACGATGATGCTGGCATAACTTCGCTTGACGTGGCCAGCTCAAAGTGTGACGATGATGCTGGCATAACTTCACTTGACGTGACCAGCTCAAAGTGTGACGATGATGCTGGCATAACTTCACTTGACGTGACCAGCCCAAAGTGTGACGATGATGCTGGCATAACTTCGCTTGACGTGACCAGCTCAAAGTGTGACGATGATGCTGGCATAACTTCGCTTGATGACGCGATCTCCAAGTTTGACGATGATGCTGGCAAAACTTCGCTTGACGTGGTCAACTCAAAATTTGACGATGATGCTGGCATAACCTCGCTTGACGTGACCAGCCCAAAGTGTGACGATGATTCTGGCATAACTTCGCTTGACGTGGTCAACTCAAAGTTTGACGATGATGCTGGCATAACTTCGCTTGACTTGACCAGCTCAAAGTGTGACGATGATGCTGGCATATTTTCGCTTGACGTAGCCACCTCAAAGTGTGACGATGATGCTGGCATAACTTCGCTTGACTTGACCAGCTCAAAGTGTGACGATGATGCTGGCATATTTTCGCTTGACGTAGCCACCTCAAAGTGTGACGATGATGCTCGCATAACTTCGCTTGATGACGCCATCCCAAAGTGTGACGATGATGCTGGCATAACTTCGTTTGACTTGGCCAGTTCAAAGTTTGACGATGATGCTGCCATACCTTCGCTTGACGTGGCCAGCTCAAAGTGTGACGATGATGCTGGCATAATTTCGCTTGACGTGGCCAGCTCAAAGTGTGACGATGATGCTGGAAAAACTTCGCTTGATGACTCCATCTCAAAGTGTGACGATGATGCTGGCATAACATCGCTTGACGTGGCCAGCTCAAAGTGTGACGATGATGCTGGCATAACTTCGCTTGACGTAGCCACCTCAAAGTGTGACGATGATGCTGGCATAACTTCGCTTGACTTGACCAGCCCAAAGTGTGACGATGATGCTGGCATATTTTCGCTTGACGTAGCCACCTCAAAGTGTGACGATGATGCTGGCATAAGTTCGCTTGATGACGCCATTTCAAAGTGTGACGATGATGCTGGCATAACATCGCTTGACGTGGCCAGCTCAAAGTGTGACGATGATGCTGGCATATTTTCGGTTGACGTAGCCACCTCAAAGTGTGACGATGATGCTCGCATAACTTCGCTTGATGACGCCACCTCAAAGTGTGACGATGATGCTGGCATAACTTCGCTTGACGTGGCCAGCTCAAAGTGTGACGATGATGCTGGCATATTTTCGCTTGACGTAGCCACCTCAATGTGTGACGATGATGCTGGCATCATTTCGCTTGACTTGACCAGCCCAAAGTGTGACGATGATGCTGGCATATTTTCGCTTGACGTAGCCACCTCAAAGTGTGACGATGATGCTCGCATAACTTCGCTTGATGACGCCATCTCAAAGTGTGACGATGATGCTGGCATAACTTCGTTTGACTTGGCCAGTTCAAAGTTTGACGATGATGCTGGCATAACTTCACTTGACGTGGCCAGCTCAAAGTGTGACGATGATGCTGGCATATCTTCGCTTGACGTGGCCAGCTCAAAGTGTGACGATGATGCTGGCATAACCTCGCTTGACGTAGGCACCTCAAAGTGTGACGATGATGCTGGCATATTTTCGCTTGACGTAGCCACCTCAAAGTGTGACGATGATGCTGGCATATTTTCGCTTGACGTAGCCACCTCAAAGTGTGACGTTGATGCTGGCATATTTTCGCTTGACGTAGCCACCTCAAAGTGTGACGATGATGCTCGCATAACGTCGCTTGATGACGCCATCTCAAAGTGTGACGATGATGCTCGCATAACGTCGCTTGATGACGCCATCTCAAAGTGTGACGATGATGCTGGCATAACTTCGCTTGACGTGGCCAGCCCAAAGTGTGACGATGATGCTGGCATATATTCTCTTGACGACGCCAGCTCAAAGTGTGTCGATGATGCTGGCATATATTCGCTTGACGTTGCCTCCCCAAAGTGTGACGATGATGCTGGCATATTTTCGCTTGACGTAGCCACCTCAAAGTGTGACGATGATGCTGGCATAACTTCGCTTGACTTGGCCAGTTCAAAGTTTGACGATGATGCTGGCATAACCTCGCTTGACGTGGCCAGCTCAAAGTGTGACGATGATGCTGGCATAACTTCGCTTGATGACGTCAGCTCAAAGTGTGAAGATGATGCTGGCATAACTTCGCTTGACGTGGCCAGCTCAAAGTGTGACGATGATGCTGGCATAACTTCGCTTGACGTGGCCATCTCCAAGTGTGACGATGATGCTGGCATAACTTCGCTTGACGTGGCCAGCCCAAAGTGTGACGATGATGCTGGCATAACTTCGCTTGACGTGGCCAGCTCAAAGTGTGACGATGATGCTGGCATATCTTCGCTTGATGACGCTAGCTCAAAGTGTGACGATGATGCTGGCATATTTTCGCTTTCGACGTAGCCACCTCAAAGCGTGACGATGATGCTGGCATGCATATTTTCGTTTGACGTAGCCACCTCAAAGTGTGACGTTGATGCTGGCATATTTTCGTCGCTTGACGTAGCCACCTCAAAGTGTGACGATGATGCTTGGCATAACGTCGCTTGATGACGCCATCTCAAAGTGTGACGATGATGCTCGCATAACGTCGCTTTGACGTGGCCATCTCAAAGTGTGACGATGATGCTGGCATAACTTCGCTTGACGTAGCGAGCTCAAAGTGTGACGATGATGCTGGCATAACTTCACTTGACGTGGCCAGCCCAAAGTGTGGCGATGCTGCTGGCATAACTTCACTTGATGACGCTGACCTCAAAGTGTGACGATGATGCTGGCATATTTTCGCTTGACGTAGCCAGCTTAAAGTGTGACGTTGATGATGGCATATCTTCGCTTGATGACGCCAAGTTCAAAGTGTGACGATGATGCTAGCATAATCGTCGCTTGATGACTTGACCAGCCCAAAAGTGACGATAATGCTGGAATAACTTCACCTGACGTGGTCAGCACAAAGTGTGACGATGATGCTGGCATAACTTCGGCTTCTGACGTGACCAAACCAAAGCGTGACGATGATGCTGGCATAATTTCGCTTGACATGGCCACTCCCTAAAGTGTGACGATGATACTGGTCTTAACTTCGCTCGATGACGCCATCTCAATTTGTGACAATGATGTTGGCATATTTTCGCTTGATGACGCCATCTCAAAGTGTGACGATGATGCTGGCATATTTTTGCTTGTCGTGGCAAGTTCCAAGTGTGACGATGATGCTGGCATATCTTCGCTTGATGACGCCGTCTCAAAAGTGTAACGATGATGCTGGCACAATTTCGCTTGACGTGGCCAGCTCAAAGTGTGACGATGATGCAGGCATATCTTTACGATGTGGCTAAAGCCCCAGGCGTGACGATGACGCCTGTTCAAAGTGTGACAATAATGCCGGCGGCATATTGCCAGTTTGACGCATCCAGCTCAAAGTGTGACGATGATGCTGGCATATTTTTGCTTGACGTAGCCACCTTAAAGTGTGACGGTAATGCTAGCATATTTTCACTTGACGTAGTCACCTCAAAGTGTGACAGATGATGCTGGCATATTTTTGCTTGACGTAGCCACCTCAAAGTGTGACGTTAATGCTGGCATATTTTCGCTTGACGTGACCACCCCATAGTGTGACGATGATGCTGGCCTTATTTCGCTTGACGTGGCTAGCTCAAAGTGAAGATACGCTGGCATAAATTCGCTTGACGTGGCCAGCTCAAAGTGTGACGAAGATGCTGGCATAACTACACTTGATGACGCCAGCCCAAATTGAGACGATGATGCTGGCATAACTTCGCTTGACGTGGTCAGCCCAAATTGTGACGATGATACTGCCATAACTTCACTTGACGTGGCCAGCCCAAAGTGTGACGATGATGCTGGCATATCGTCGCTTGACGTGGCCAGCCCAAAGTGTGACGATGATGCTGGCATATCGTCGCTTGATGACGCCGGTTCAAAGTGTGAAGTTAATGCTGACATAACTTCGCTTGACGTGGTCAGCTTAAATTCTGATGATGATGTTGGCATTAGTCCTCTTGACGTCGTCAGCTCAAAGATTGACGATGATGCTGGCATATCTTCGCTTGATGACGCTTGCTCAAAGTGTGATGATAATGCTGGCATAATTTCGCTTGACGTGGTTAGCTTAAAGTGTGACGATGATGCTGGCATATTCTCGCTTGATGTGGCCAGCTCAAAGTGTGACGATGATGCCTAGTATAACTTCGCTTGATGACGCCATCTCAAAGTGTGACGATGATGCTGGCATAATTTCGCTTGATGTGGCCAGCCCAAAGTGTGACGATGATGCTAGTATAACTTCGCTTGATGACGCCATCTCAAAGTGTGACGATGATGCTGGCATAACATAAGCTTGACGTGGCCAGCACAAAGTGTGACGATGATGCTGGCATATTTTCGCTTGACGCTTAATGAAACTACCTCAAAGTGTGACGATGCTGATGCATGGCAATCCGTTTGACGTGGCCAGCTCAAAGTGTGACGATGATGCTGGCATATTTTCGCTTTAATGTGGTCAGCTCAAAGTGCATGACGATGATGCCGGCATAACTTCGCTTAACGTGGCCACCTCAAAGTGTGACGATGATGCTGGCATATTTTCGCTTAATGTGGTCAGCTCAAAGTGTGACGATGATGCTGGCATAACTTCGCTTGACGTGGCCATTTCAAAGTGTGACGAAACTGCTGGCATTACTTCACTATACGTGGCCAGCCCAAAGTGTGACGGTGATGCTGGCATAACTTCGATTGACGTGGCCAGCTCAAAGTGTGACGATGATGCTGGCATAACTTCGCTTGACGTGGCCAGCTCAAAGTGTGACGATGATGCTGGTTTTACTTTTCTTGATATGGTCAAATAAAATGTGATGATGATGCTGGTATTACTTTTCTTGACGTGGTTAGCTCAAAGTGTGACGATAAGTCATGCATGAATTGCTTGACGTGGCCAGCTCAAAGTGTGACGATGATCCTGGTATTACTTCTCTTGATGTGGTCAGCTCAAATTGTGATGATGATGCTGGTTTTACTTTTCTTGATATGGTCAGCTCAAAATGTGATGATGATGCTGGTATTACTTTTCTTGACGTGGTTAGCTCAAAGTGTGATGATGATTTATGTATTTCCTCTCGAGGGCAATTTCAAATGTTGATGGTGTTAACAATAATGAAGATGATTGAGTTGGCTCTAAATTGTTTGAAGTAGGGACAGTTTGGTTTGTTGATTGTGTTGATTTTAATCTAATGAAAGTTGCTGTCACATGGTTTGTGGATTGGGAAGGCATTAGAACTGTGAATGGAATCTTTTTCGTAAGCTTTTGTGGTGGTGGTGGTGTCTTTGAATTTGATGATATGGGTAATTACTGTTTGTTCCATTGGTATTTTTTTTGTTTGAGAAATTTCTTGTATAGGTTTGAAAGTTCGGTATTTTGTTGTTCCGTTCGTTTGCTGGAGTTACTTTGTACGTCACTGAATATCGCCATAACCAGGATGACAT
>JAWDGP010002599.1:0-47369 GCA_033675545.1 Elysia crispata
GTAGTGGCATTGCTGTCACAATTCATGTTACATTATTTGTTTATTTTCATATTGCGCGCTAACACATGATAACGATCGGGTGTCACCTGCGGCATATGACAACCCGTACCGGACGAGACTATCCTGCCAGTCGCAGACCACTCAAAAACGTCGTTTATTTTCTGTCTTGAATAAAATATTGTGTTTCAAAATGATTGATCTTCTGAAAGATACCTACAGTGGGTAACAATTGCCTTCTACAAGAGCGGTGCACGTGCTGAGCTGATGTCCCAAACATTTGACCCATAAACTGGAGTCACTTACTTGCCCAGCTTGAGTGTTTTGCCATAAGTGACATCTTATCTATTGCCTAGCACCCATCCATCAGCTTCTTTTCATGGCTTCATCGTGACTGATATGGGAGTATGGATGTGTTGGTCACTTGCCCAAAGATCTCCCACAGGCTAGCCGAGGGAAGGACTGTCTTATTTTCGCTCCTTAGAACTGGCTCTGATCTGAGAGGTCTTTGGTTCGTTTTCTTAACAATCATTTTAGTTTTGCAGTATCCCATAATTATCTGTTATACAAATATCTAGTAACAATTAAGATATTTGATAGCCTTGATAACCTTACCATTTGTACATAGATCACCCTGATATCCTGGATCACAACCCAGGTCACAAGTACCAGTGACATGATGACAGAGATGTCCTCCTCCAGCACAGTGGTCACTGCATGTCTTTGAACATTCTTTACCATAGTGACCTTTTCTGCATTCTGCAAAATAGATAGGCACATAGATATTCTTAATTAAAAACTTAGAATCCGATAGCGCCAATATTTTGATTGGAAAGTCCTTAAGCAAACCAATGAAAATGTATGAATATAAGTTCTTCCTTGTAAAAGCAGTACTAGTCAAGTTTCAACGAGAATATCTATGAATTTCAGAAAACAAGAAAGTAGATTGAATTTAAACAATCAATTGATGAAAAGAAAACCAATTATTGTTTTCAAAAGCAGCTTCTTTCTTAAATAAATATAGTGCGAATAACGTCTATCTTAACCTTGGCAATATCACAGGCTAATGAAAGAAAGAAACACATTTGAACATATATCTCTTCAATGCGTATAAATATACAATGAACTAAAAAACTTGGATTGTCACATTTTTTAAATAAACGTAAACAATAAAAAGACATTTATTTGGTTATTTTTTTCCTACTCAGTAGCATTTTGTCAATTAATAAATTGTATACCACATGAAAAAAATATGATTTTAGCTGTTTACTGCAGTTTCTCAGTTATCGTAAATTCGTAAATTTTGCGAATTGAATCTCCAGGCCATGAAATTTCTGCTAAAACCAAAACATCTCTCGCCAGTACGAAAAAAAACAACAATTTACTATATATGTTTTAAATCTTTTCTTTTAATTAGAACATAATAAATTGTACGCAATAAGCTCTAACATTTTGCAGTTGTTTTTTTTTTGTTACTTGATTATAAATAATTCAAATAGTAAATAGATAGATTAAGATTTTAAGGGAGAATGGCTGACATTGTTTTTTATGTTGACCAGCGCAAAAAATAACTATCGCCTGGGATTTCCATCTATAGAATAATCTCTAAGTAATATCAACTGGTTTATCATAACAGCTGAACGTGATGTCACCTTAGTTATAAAACATGTTGAATTCATAGGTACAGTTCCATTATGAGAAATCAAAAACAATGTGTCAATGCTATTGATGAATTTATTATGCTTAGATATGACAATGTCAACAGAAAGAGATTTTTTTTCCTTTTGCAACCTGTCTCAATGAGCTTCAAGAGAGCTACCATAAGATACGCTAGAGAAGAAAACCTGCTTTGTGGTATTAACTATGGTGTCTTTATGGTTTAAGGTGCATGGCGTTTTTAAATTTCTATCTTTAAAAAATTGGCGATACATCGAAATATTTAGAATCTACAATCCAAAACCAAAATATGTCAGATGTTGTGGGTACATCAAATGACGACTAGAGTTTTGTCTTAGGCTATGGATTACTGTTAAAAAATAAAGTTCTAGTTACACCAGATTTAAAGAAAAAAGATTAAAATTTGATTTACCTAGATCTTAAAAAATGAAAATTTTGATTTTACTAACTGTATTCTAAGGATGTGCCTTAATTTTTTTTGCGGACACATAAAAAGTAGTCGAGTGACCACAACTGGTAAAAAAGGATGACGAATAGTTCATGAATTTAAGGTTGTAAAAGAACGATCAGTAAGATGTGATTTTACATCAAAGTAGTACTGAAATCCATCTTGATTGCTACTGATTGTGGGATTAAAAAATTGAAAACTTTAAACTTGAAAGAATAACCGGATTAAGGACATAGATCACTCGGATCTGTATTTTGAAAATGCGGTTCTACTACATGACTGAGCTTTATCCCAATTTTAATAGAGTGCGAATTCGATCTTTCATGTGTACTTTATAAACAAAACTCAAAACAGATTCATCTGTAGACGCACTCTATATATCAGTGGATTCTTTCTTTTTTTTTCAATTTGATTTTGATTAGCATAAATTATCATATGACATTGTCATTACCATTATTGTGTATAGTGTGTTTTCAAAAGAATTTGCAAAAAAGCCAAATACTAAAAAAAAAAAATTATATTGTAGAATACGAATTAAATAAAACAGTGCTGTTATATCACAATAAGTTTGAGTTAAGGGGAAAAAACAGTTACACTCATGTTACTTGCAAATTATAAAATTACATTTAATGTTAATCTAATCTTAGATTAATACCACTTTATAAGTCGCAGTCTGACTAAACAGAGATTCCTAAAACCCTGGATCAAAACTACGGTTACATAATTATAATGTCGGCATGTTGACAAGATGTTAAGCTTGCCAAAATAGTGTTCCCTGCATGTCTTATTTAGAATATCAGTTGTAGGAAACAGTTTTGTTAGGATATTAGGTCTCGTAGATATTATCAGATGAGTGATATTAGGGTTTCCACATTTTCTAATTAAGAAGGGTAGGTCAACTGTTGAAAGCACGTTCAATGTTTCATTCTAATGCGCTTCTTTTTAAGATTCTTGTTCGTAAAGCACCATTTAAACGCCCGAAAATTACCGCTCTATCATAATTAAGGTATTTTTTTACGCGTCAGGTAAAGATTTCAGAATGGTTGCATACACATTGCACATAAAAAAATTGTAAGATGTTTTGTCAGTAATATTTTACTCTGCTTTTTTAAAATGCATTACCAGCCATGATAGTCAATTCCAGCTGCAAAACACGTTTTAATATTTATTTTTCCAACGACTACATTTGTCTCACCCTGTATACATAAAGATCCTGTGTACCCTGGATCACAGCCCTGGTTACAAGAACCGTTGACATGGTGACAAGAGTTTTGGTTCCCTCCACAGTGTTCACTGCAGGTTTTGTTACAACCTTCACCGTAGAAGCCCTTGCCGCACTCTGGTTTGAACAAAAAAAGTTGCATGATTAGTAGAATTGCAATGTTGTAAGGCGCCCATACATGATCAATTATTGACAATTAAATTGACCGTGTAAGGGCGATATTGACAACTTGCGCAATATTATTGAGTCAATCAAAATCGGTTTGATATTTTAATGCGCATTACTTAATACAATTGCACAAGTCTTCAATTTAATTGACTGTTTGTGGTGACCGTCAATTATACTGTGCAATAATCATTTTTCTTCCAGATTTCATACCGGCATCATGTCTGGGGTGCAGTAGCACTGATGAACTTAAAATTCTCAAAAGTATTTCCCGTGGCCAAGGGCCAAGTAATGCAGTGTGACTGATAAACGTTCCATAGGAGAGATGGGCTTACGCAAATTGGTTTTCCGATCAAGGGCCCGACCATTCGCAAAAAGCTCATTGTAGGATTCGAAATTCATGCAGAGAAAGTTTTAAAAACCTTGTGGCTCACTATGTCTCAGTTCACTTAGCAATTTTGTATGTCCAAATTTTGAACACTGTGGAAACCAACTTTTTGACCACTTCTCATGTTTCCCTCTTGGGAAATCCGTTTTGATTTCTGCAGCAAGAAGAAATGCTACAGAGCTTGCTGCGTCAAAATCATCCATCCTATCCTAGCGGGTACCAAGACCCAAAAATGAGCCTGTTTTGCGCAATAATATCATCAGTTATATTGAGCGATGTGTGGGCAACCTGAAAATTGTCAATATTATAGCGCAACCAGAATTGGGCAGTATAATCGATCCTGTATTTAAAGATAAAGCTTGAAAGTTGTTTCATGAGAGAAATCAAGACAATTTTTATTATAGAGTATATCAAAACATTTTTCGTCAACCCAACAGTCGTTGTATGCC
Source organism: Elysia crispata (assembly GCA_033675545.1). Classification (NCBI taxonomy): domain Eukaryota; kingdom Metazoa; phylum Mollusca; class Gastropoda; family Plakobranchidae; genus Elysia; species Elysia crispata. The sequence goes on from JAWDGP010002599.1 coordinate 4,347, forward strand.
ACTTATTAGATTTAGTTGTAAAATTTATGATTCCATTTAAGATTCCTCAATATATATGAAATTGAACTGGCGCTAAGGGCTTGGAAAAAAAAATGTGATTGTGAGAAAAACACAAATAAATGTGTTTTACGCTACAACAAAAGAACACGAGTGTATAATATTTGGACTATCTTTTAAGTGTCAACTTTACATGATCAATCCAGTGCATGAGACTTAAGTTTTACAAAGGCAAACGTTCTAATTCACATTACGCGGCTAATTTATTTTAAAACAAAATACAAGACAATCCGGCGATTTAGTCAGTGCGAAATTTGTGTTAAAATAATACATGGGCTTCATAAAAATGGAATTTACAGACACACACACACAAAAAAAGAGAATATTACGCTCAAAACAACTGCAAGTCTGTTCAAACCATGGTTTTGAAGTTTAATAAATGTTTAGATGAAATTATAAAAAAAAAATTAATCGCTGATTCATTGTTTTAATAACGATGTACATCTCTATACAATGATGAATTTTGAAGCTGAAATAGCTAACTGATTAGTAATCCATCTAAGTTGAGAGTGTAGATTCGAATCTGGCGCTGTGCAAAAAAAAAATTGATAGTGGGGAGACACATTGGAGTCATATCCTAGGTGTGGCCCGGTCCCCTTAAAGTGTCAGAAGTTCAGGGCCGAAACCCTCACTATAAGCTGGGTTTCTTTTCTGAAGACTCTCTGTTATGTACCTCCCCAACGTATAAACTTTACTCCTAAGAAATAAGACAAAAAAAATCTGAAATCACAAATCTGTCCTAACAGCTTTGTAACTAATTTTACTTTCAATTCCGTACTCATTTCATGTCATTTTGCGAATTGAATCTGCGGGCCAAGAAATTTCTGCTAATACCTAAACATATCTCTACGAAAAAAAAAGTAATTATATATATATATATATATATATGTGTGTGTGTGTGTGTTTATAATCTTTTCTTTTAATTAGAACATAACAAACTGTACGCAATAAGGTCTACCATTTTGCAGTGCCATGTAGAAACTCCTAACTTACATCCGCGTCCCCCCTCCCCCCCTCCTCTTTTTTCTACTTGATTGTTATTAATTTCAATAGTATGATGGATAGATTTAGATTTTAAGGGAAATGGCTTTCATTGCTTTTCCTGTTGACCAGCTCAAAAAATAACTATCGCCTGGGATTTCCATAAATAGAATATTCTCTTAGGAATATCAACTGCTTTATCATAGCAGCTGAACGTGATGTCACCCTAGCTATAAAACATGTTGAATTCGTAATTCATATGGACAGTTCCGTTATGAGAAATCGAAAACATTTTTTAGCAAAAACAAAACTACATTTGCAAATCCATCTTCAAAACTTTTGAAAAAAAAATATACAATGGAAATACTCACCTCTTCTTTATTTATCTACAACAAGATTTGGTATGCTTTACTGAAACAAACTATGTTAATTATTTTTTTTTTCATTTCCAAACACCATACGTTTAAAGAATGTGCTTTTTAACCGCTATTAAAGAAATGTGTTGATTAAAAAAAAAGGAAAGGAAAGGTTATTTGAAAAATGGACTTTTTGTGTGCAAAGGCCTTGTGCAAACATGACACAAAAACAATGGTATCGATGAATTTATTAAGCTTAGAAATTATAATGTCGACAGTAAGAGATACATGTTTTCTTTTAAAACCTGTTTCAATGAGTCTCAAGAAAGCAACAATAAGAAACGGTAGAGAAGGAAAACTTTTTGTTAAAAGAATGGATACTGAAGCCGGCAGCTCGATCAATGAATTTTAACTTGGCTATAAATACAACCAAACGAAATATTTTAAGAAGGATAAAAACTTGTAAGTGTTAGAGTATTGTCATTCCAGATTACAGGTGAATAGAAATTTTCAAATTTGCAAGTTTTTCTTTTGAAAAATGTTTATGTGTGTTGATTCTATATAGAGCGAGATCTAATTATAGATGCCTAGTCTAATGATTGTGGTAAAGTTAAAATGATGAGTTTATAAAAGTATACTTTGAATCGAAAACATTCTTTAATAACATAAGTGGCATTCCTCTTATCTAATGATCCGACGTGACTTACGATAGCGTTATTAGGAGTTTAGACAGACTTCTAACAGTTATTAAATTATGTTTCTCATGACATATTTATCGGTGGTGCTCTTTAATAATGATGTTGTCAGTTTTGTCTCACCGTTCTGTGTAAAAGTCAGTTCACAATTGAACCAGTCAACAATAGGTGAAGGCGGAACGTAGGAAATCATTTCCTGTTATGATTATTTGTCCTATCAAAGGAGAGTGATCCATCATAAGTTTGTCATATTTAATTCTCAATCCAAAACCTTCTTTAGTTACATTAGTTGCATTCTCTTTATCCAATAATCCGACATGACTTTCAAAAACTGTTATTGGAAATTCAATAAGAAAAAAAAGGAAATACTGCAATGTAGCACTTATCAACATGTTTCCCTTGATACAATCATCGGCGGTGCTGTTTGCTTATGAAATGGCTAGGTAGGCCTAACGGTTTTTGTGTAGTAGTTAGTAAAGAGTTGGAGCAGTCAACAGCGGTGAAAGCGGAACATAGGATATTTTTTTTTTGGTCTTACACAAAAGTGTACGTTTTCAGGAAGAGCAAAGTCTTGGACTGCAATTGTATTAAGATAGTTTTTTGACTCTCTTGTGTTTTTGTGAATACCACTCCTGCGATCTAGCTTAAGTCATTGTAGATATCGGCCAGTCAGTTTAGTATTGAACATAAATGTTATTCTCGTCTAGGTCTTAAAGTAGAAGTAGCAGTCATCATATACTGATCATCAAAGAATGCCTCAATGTTTGTCTCAGATCATTATCTCCAATCTTATGGTTGATAATACTGCGATACAATGTAATAAATATTGAAGTTAAAAACACTAGATTACTCGGTTGACGACATTTCATCTTTTTTTTTAAATCATCTTGCAAATTCTTATTAATTATTGTTTTAATACGGTAATGTAGTTTACTCCTGATTTTTTTTCTTTTATATAAATCTAAACTTTTTCCAACTGCTAAGCATTATATTTTTGTGATTTTTTTTAAATAGGTACGAGGGGATTCCTTATTACAAAAACTACAGCAGTGGATAAAGCAAGCACAACATGGCTGAAGAGATCCAACTTAAGCCCTAGCTCAAGAGGTGGATGGATCAGGCTTCGACACAAAAGAGATAAGAGTATTAAGAAGACTATTGGGGATTTCTAAATTCCAAACGTTATTTAAAGGGGTGACACATCAAATAATATCACCTTATAAGTCTTTGGTTATGAAGTGTTCTCGTTTTTAGATAACCTATGGTTCTGTGGTTTTGCCCTTATTAATTTTTGAGGGCGAGTGGCACCTAAACTGACCAGCGGTTATGTGGTCTCATGATACAAACTTATATGAAGCAAATAGTTTTTTCGGCACATAAGTTGACGAAAATAAAACAGAACAAAAAAAAAAGAACAAGAAGAACTTAGCCTCATTTCCACGGAGTTAGAGCTTGAAAGGTGTGTCAGATTGATTGAAGACGTGCTAGACGGTTTTCGCAGCTTAACTTGTATTCTATAAAATCACGTATTTTGGAACTGTTACAATTTTTGTAATAGCATTGTTATCATGTTAGGAACCTTGAACTTTATATTACTGCTTTAATGCAGCCATTACTCATCGATTTACATTATTTCGTGTGACTTACTTGAAATTGAGATTTAAACAGAGAAGGGAATGTTTTAAAACTGTGTAAAACATGAAAAGGATGTTTAAAGAATGTGTCGCGATTTGGATTTTTAACTATTTATAAATGCTTTTTTCAGCGTCGAATACATTGGATTAGGAAGTGAATAATAACTTTTTATAGCTTATGTTCGATTCCGTAAAGTATTCCGGTATTATTTTTTAAACGTAAAAAATACTAGCCAACAGCAGTTGACATTTTTTAATACTAAAAAATATGTGTCCCAAACAAAGAAAAGTTTTGATAATTCAGCTATAATTACGAAGAGTGCAAAAGCGCTAGATATCTATAACAAGCTCAAGAGAACTTTGGTGAGAGAGTAAAAAGTTAAATACGTACATGACAGAATTAAAAAAAAAATTCTCTGATGATCTAAGGAAGTACGGGAAAAAATATCAATGCAATTGACTTAATATTAATAAGTTAGAACATTCAGTTGGATTCATCGAATGAAATCATTTGCTTTTTTGCCCTCTTCCCAAAATTTAATAGCTGTGTTGAAGAACTAGGTTTTTAAGCACATTGTACTGTTTCGTCGCGAAATTTAATAGTCATGATAAAGAACTTGGTTTTTAAGCACATTCTATTGTTTTAAATCCTGAAGCAAAAGAATACTGAAATTTAATGAGATGTATTCCGATTAGCGATCGGAAATTAATGTTTGGGTAATATAGTTATGTAAATATAAAACTATTCCTTTTCCATCATTTTCGTTTTGTTATCTCTATTTTCTTCTTTAAAATGTACGCGACTCAGAATATTTTAATGAAGTTTTATTTTTTTTAATTATGTCTAGATATAAATCCACTATTAGTCACTTGCTCTAAATAATCTAGATGTCTTAAACCCTTAAGAGCCATTTAACTATTGCTTCATTGACCGGTGTTTAAAGTTTCTCACCCTCTGTATATGTGAACAGATTTAGACAGGTATGACAAAGGTAGTTGTACTGTAAAACTAGCTTCGTCGTTTTATTTTTATTTTTTATGAAATATTGGACATTTTAAAAACAATTTTTAGTAGAACCATTTCTTAAAAAAAAAAATAAGTTTTTACTGCTTGGTAATCCGTTTTGTTCCATGTGTATACATGGAAAAAATATTATCAAATCATTATATATTCATAATCACCACTATGAATCACATGATATGTGAAATTGTTTTTATTTTCAAGTTATTTTATAACGCCCAGTTAACCAATAGCGTAAATTTGAATGCGGGAAGGAAAATCCAGTTGAAATATTTTGGCTTCATGTTTAACCATGCGCCTTTTGAAAGTTTGTTTGAATTCAATAATTTTATAGTCACTTAAAAAGTTCTACTTTATGTTTTGTGGCACTATGAACCTAAATATTGCGTTCCTCCATAATTGTTCAAACATAATAGTCTCGTAAAATAATGTGTTGGGGAAAATTCAGAAAATTTTTCTCTCATCTAGACAGCGCAGTATATAAACCTTTGCACATATGTTTGTTTTGATTGAATTTTTTTTTCAAGTTCCCCGATGCAGAAAAAAAAAAGAAATTGAAGAGTGTTTTACATGGAATGGTTGAAGATTGCAGTGTACACAGCTTGCTAACCAAAGTAATGTTTTAAAGGGAAAATAATATAAAATCTTTATAAAAATTCTTTCAATAAATCTAATATAGCCGAAAAGAGTTAAAACCAATGTTTTTTTGTAACGTGACAAAAAGCTAAGTGTAATGTAAAATAGCGACTTACTCTGAGTACATGAAGAACCTTGGTAACCCTTCTTACAACCATAGGAACAGCTACCGTCGACATGATGACAGGCGTTTCCAACACACTGTTCACTGCAGTTCTTGCTACATTTATCACCATAGTGGTAACTGGAACATTCTAGAGGGAAATAGGACGATATTAGTGTTTTAGATTGAGAGTTATATTCGAATGAAAAATATGTGAAACTGAAATGTACATGTTATTGCGTTTATTGAGTTTCAATTGCGTATACTAAGAGCAGTTGTTAGTTTATGTACATAGTATATAAAACATAAATTACGCTAAGGTCTAGAGATAAGAGCGATTTTGAAATACGTGTATTGATTTATCAAATTAATTGTAAATTATACGATTGCCGAGAAAAGGAAATGTCGATAACGTTATCTTTCGTAATCTTAACAAAATAAAGCAACATTAGTGGAACAAAGAAAAACAAATCCTGGTTCGTATACATGGAAATGTCCTTTAACTTCTCTAGAGCGTTCAACTGCATACAAGCACATATCTTTTCCGACAAGCTAAGGTTTTCTATATACTGCTTTGTGGATATTTTACCTCCTAAATCCTTGACTACATTAGTGCAGATTGTAGATTCCGAAAAAATGACATTGTCATGAAGAATACAATGTAACGCACTCTTAAAACCTGCTTGTACGCCATATTTTTATCTCTTTATAGCAGACTACTAAACAGCCTATATGTGCACACAATCAACAACCTACTTCCCGAACAAAAGAAGTTTATATATATATATATATATATATATATATATATATATATCAAGAGAAAGAGAGAGAGAGAGAGAGAGAGAGAGAGAGAGAGAGAGAGAGAGAGAGAGGAGGGAGAAAAAATACAAAGCAAGAACGAAAAAGTTATAGATAAGGAGATAAAGAATGATGGAAATAGTAATTTTAAGTTCTTTTATAATTAAATTTATCAAATGCAATGCAACAGCTACAAATCTACCCTACATTAGATTACACCATGTAAACTTATATTTCCATTGTGATTCTAAATAAAATTGGCTTAAAAGAAAAAAAAAAACGTTTTTTTTTTAATTTCTGACTCTGTATTTTGTGTTAAGTGTGTGTGTAAAGGTATGATAATGCGAATGCATATTTTGATAGTGTTTTTTATTTATCTTATTTCAATCATTTATATCTTATTTTACTATTTCTGCATATTTTATATTGTTTTTTTTTTTAATCATTGATATTTTATTTTAGTATTTATTCCATAGAAATTTACGCACTAAAACCTGCATATATGTTTTAAGAATACATTTTTTTCTTCATTGATATTTTGCACCATTGAAAAAAAAAATCTCTTCCATAGTTTCATCCGTTTTCACTGCCTTTCTTAACAGTTTTTTTTCGAACCTTTTAATGTCTAAAAATTGTATAAATATATATATATATATATATATATATATATATATATATATAAACCCTATGCATCTATAGTGATATTTATTTAGAGCCATGGGAAGGTTATTGACATAGAAAACCTGTTTTCTATTACTGGAAAAAAACAGCGTCTACCGACTTTAGTGTACTTAACACTTAAAAAGAACTGTTACAACCTTTAGGCGTGTTTCAGAAAGGTTGTTTTGTATACCTGTTATTTAACATTTCAATTTCTTTTGCTCAATATAAAATGACAATTTTATAAACACGCATCAACATTCTTGATGAAAAAATAAAAGAAATTTTACATTTAAGAAACTTTTGCACAAAAACATTGATAAAAGAAAGATATAGAGAGGTAATGGGACAAAAAAAAAACAGTAAGAACGAGGAAAAGTTTTATGGAAGCAAAAAAAAACAATGAAGCAAATAGTATATTTACGTTCTTTTAAAATGTAAAAAATGCATTGCAACAACTGTAAAACCTATCTTAAAAAAGATCTCACCCTGCTTATTTGTACTTCCAACCTCATAATTCAGGAAGAAAAAGAAGAGCTGTTAAGTTATCATTTTACTATGTAAAGAAAATGATCAATACCACTATTTCTTACTAGATACTTACGTTGATTACATGTTTTTCCTTTGTAACCTGGATCACAGCCCGATAAGCAGCTTCCATCAATATGAGAACATGGATTTCTCAGTCCAGCACAGTGAGTACTGCAGCTCTTTTGACAGTTTCCGCCGTATTTTCCGGATGGACATTCTGACCAGAGTAAAAATGGTTTAACATTTGAACAAACATTATTCTTAATAAAATTGGCTTAAAAGAAAAATAACGTTATTTTCTTAAATTTGGGAATGTGTATTTTGTGTTACTGTTTGTGTGTAAAGGTATGATAATGCGAATGCATATTTTTATAGTGTTTTTTATATATTTTATTTCAATCATTAATATCTTATTTTACTATTTCTGCATATTTTATAGTTTTTTTTTGTTTTTTTTATCTTTGATATTTTTTTTAGTATTTATTAAAAAAAAAAAAATTACGCACTAAAACCTGAATGATTATATGTTTTAAGAATGCAATTTTTTCTTCATTGACATTTTGCACCATTGTAAAAAAAATGTCTTCGATAGATTCATACGTTTTCATTGCCTTTGTTCAGATTTTTGTTTCGAAACTTTAAATGTCTAAAACTTGTATATATATATATATATATATATATATATATATATATATATATATATAAAACCTATGCATCTATAGTAATATTTATTTAGAGACATGGAAAAGTTATTGACATAGAAAATCTGTTTTCCATTACAGGAAAAAAACAGCGTCTACCGCTGTTAGTGTACTTAAAACTTTAAAAGAACTGTTACCGACTTTAAACGTGTTTCAGAAAGATTGTTTTGTGTACCTGTTATCTAACATTTCAATTTCTTTTGCTCAATATACAATGACAATTTTATAAACACGCATCAACATTCTTAATGAAAAAATAAAAGAAATTTTACATTTAAGAAACTTTTGCACAAAAAAATTGATAAAAGAAAGATATAGAGACATAATGGGAGAAAAAAAAGACTGTAAGAACGAGGAAAAGTTTTAGGAAAGCAGAAAAAACAATGAAGCAAATAGTGTTTTTAAGTTCTTTTATGATGTAAAAAATGCATTGCAACAGCTGTAAAACCTATCTTAAAAAAGATCTCACCCTGCTTATTTGTACTTTCAACCTCATAAATCAAGAAGAAAAAGAAGAGCTGTTAAGTTATCATTTTACTATGTAAAGAAAATGATCAATACCACTATTTCTTACTAGATACTTACGTTGATTACATGTTTTTCCTTTGTAACCTGGATCACAGCCCGATAAGCAGCTTCCATCAATATGAGAACATGGATTTCTCAGTCCAGCACAGTGAGTACTGCAGCTCTTTTGACAGTTTCCGCCGTATTTTCCGGATGGACATTCTGACCAGAGTAAAAATGGTTTAACATTTAAACAAACATTATTCTTAATAAAATTGGCTTAAAAGAAAAAAAAACGTTATTTTCTTAAATTTGGGAATGTGTATTTTGTGTTACTGTTTGTGTGTAAAGGTATGATAATGCGAATGCATATTTTTATAGTGTTTTTTATATATTTTATTTCAATCATTAATATCTTATTTTATTATTTCTGCATATTTTATAGTTTTGTTTTTTTTTTTTATCATTGATATTTTTTTTTAGTATTTATTAAAAAAAAATTACGCACTAAAACCTGAATGATTATATGTTTTAAGAATGCAATTTTTTCTTTATTGACATTTTGCACCATTGTAAAAAAATGTCATCGATAGGTTCATCCGTTTTCTTTGCCTTTGTTCAGAATTTTTTTCGAACCTTTCAATGTCTAAAAATTGTATATATATATATTAAACCTATGCATCTATAGTAATATTTATTTAGAGACATGGGAACGTTATTGACAAAGAAAACCTGTTTTCTATTACTGGAAAAAAACAGCGTCTACCGACGTTAGTGTACTAAAAACTTTAAAAGAACTGTTACCGACTTTAAACGTGTTTCATTAAGACTGTTTTGTGTACCTGTTATTTAACATTTCAATTTCTTTTGCTAAATATAAAATGACAATTTTATAAACACGCATCAACATTCTTGATGAAAAAATTAAAGAAATTTTACATTTAAGAAACTTTTGCACAAAAACATTGATAAAAGAAAGATATAGAGACATAATGGGAGAAAAAAAAGACAGCAAGAACGAGGAAAAGTTTTAGGGAAGCAGAAAAAACAATGAAGCAAATAGTGTATTTAAATTCTTTTAAAATGTAAAAAATGCATTGCAACAACTGTAAAACCTATCTTTAAAAAGATCTCACCCTGCTTATTTGTACTTCCAACCTCATAATTCAGGAAGAAAAAGAAGAGCTGTTAAGTTATCATTTTACTATGTAAAGAAAATGATCAATACCACTATTTCTTACTAGATACTTACGTTGATTACATGTTTTTCCTTTGTAACCTGGATCACAGCCCGATAAGCAGCTTCCATCAATATGAGAACATGCATTTCTCAGTCCAGCACAGTGAGTACTGCAGCTCTTTTGACAGTTTCCGCCGTATTTTCCGGATGGACATTCTGACCAGAGTCAAAATGGTTTAACATTTGAAGAAATATTATTCGAAATAAAATTTGTTTAAAAGAAAAATAACGATATTTTCCTAAATTTTCTGCATTTTGTGTTAGTGTTTCGTGTAAAGGTATGATAATGCGAATGCATAATTTTATAGTGTTTTTTATATATTTTATTCCAATCATTAATTTCTTATTTTACTATTTCTGCATATTTTATAGTTTCTTTTAATCATTGATATTTTTTTTTAGTGTTTATTCAATAGAAATTAACGCACTAAAACCTGCATAGATGTTTTAAGAATGCAATTTTTTCTTCATTGACATTTTCCACCATTGTCACAAAAATGTCTTCGATAGATTCATCCGTTTTCATTGCCTTTGTTCACAGGTTTTTTTTCGAACATTTCAATGTCTATAAATTGTATATATATATATATATATATATATATATATATATAAAACCTATGCATCTATAGTAGTATTTATTTAGAGCATGGGAAGGTTCATGACATAGAAAACCTGTTTTCTATTACTGGAAAAAAACAGCGTCTACCGAGGTTAGTGTACTTTAAACTTTAAAAGAACTGTTACCGACTTTAACCGTGTTTCAGACTGATTGTTTTGTGTACCTGTTATTTAACATTTTAATTTCTTTTGCTCAATATAAAATGACAAGTTTATAAACATGCATCAACATTCTTGATGAAAAAATAAAAGAAATTTACATTTAAGAAACTTTTGCACAAAAACTATGATAAAAGAAAGATATAGAGAGATAATGGGAGAAAAAAAAGACAGCAAGAACGAGGAAAAGTTTTAGGGAAGCAGAAAAAACAATGAAGCAAATAGTGTATTTAAGTTCTTTTAAAATGTAAAAAATGCATTGCAACAACTGTAAAACCTATCTTTAAAAAGATCTCACCCTGCTTATTTGTACTTCCAACCTCATAATTCAGGAAGAAAAAGAAGAGCTGTTAAGGTATCATTTTACTATGTAAAGAAAATAATCAATACCACTATTTCTTACTAGATACCTACGTTGATTACATGTTTTTCCTTTGTAACCTGGATCACAGCCCGATAAGCAGCTTCCATCAATATGAGAACATGGATTTCTCAGTCCAGCACAGTGAGTACTGCAGCTCTTTTGACAGTTTCCGCCGTATTTTCCGGATGGACATTCTGACCAGAGTAAAAATGGTTTAACATTTGAACAAACATTATTCTTAATAAAATTGGCTTAAAAGAAAAATAACGTTATTTTCTTAAATTTGGGAATGTGTATTTTGTGTTACTGTTTGTGTGTAAAGGTATGATAATGCGAATGCATATTTTTATAGTGTTTTTTATATATTTTATTTCAATCATTAATATCTTATTTTACTATTTCTGCATAATTTATAGTTTTTTTGGTTTTTTTTATCATTTATATTTTTTTTAGTATTTATTCAATAGAAATTTACGCACAAAAACCTGCATATATGTTTTAAGAATGCAATTTTTTCTTCATTGACATTTTGCACCATTGTAACAAAAAATGTCTTCGATAGGTTCATCCGTTTTCACTGCCTTTGTTCACAGTTTTTTTGTCGAATCTTTCAATGTCTACAAATTGTATATATTTATATATATATATATATATATATATATTTATATCTATATATATATATATATATAACCTATGCATCTATAGTAATATTTCTTTAGAGCAATGGGAAGGTTATTGACATAGAAAACCTGTTTTACATTACTGGAAAAAACAGCGTGTACCGAAGTTAATGTACTTAAAACTTTAAAAGAAATGTTACCGACTTTAAACGTGTTTCAGAAAGATTGTTTTGTGTACCTGTTATTTAACATTTTAATTTCTTTTGCTCAATATAAAATGACAATTTTATAAACACGCATCAACATTCTTGATGAAAAAATAAAAGAAATTTACATTTAAGAAACTTTTGCACAAAAACATTGATAAAAAGAAAGATATAAAGAGATAATGGGAGAAAAAAAGACAGCAAGAACGAGGAAAAGTTTTAGGGAAGCAGAAAAAACAATGAAGCAAATAGTGTATTTAAGTTCTTTTATAATGTATAAAATGCATTGCAACAGCTGTAAAACCTATCTTAAAAAAGATCTCACCCTGCTTATTTGTACTTCCATCCTCATAATTCAGGACGAAAAAGAAGAGCTGTTAAGTTATTGTCTTACTATGTAAAGAAAATGATCAATACCACTATTTCTTCCTAGATACTTACGTTGATTACACATTTTTCCTTTGTAACCTGGATCACAGCCTGATAAGCAGCTTCCATCAATATGAGAGCATGCTTTTTTCAGTCCAGCACAGTGAGTACTGCAGCTCTTTTGACAGTTTCCGCCGTATTTTCCGGAAGAACATTCTGAACAGAGTCAAAATGGTTTAAAATTTGAACAAAAATTATTCTAAATAAAGATGGCTTAAAAGAATAAAACCGTTATTTTCTGAAATTTGTGAATCTGTATTTTGTGTTAGTGTGTGTGTAAAGGTATGATAATGCGAATGCATATTTTTATAGTGTTTTTTATATATATTTTTTAAATCATTTATATCTTATTTTACTATTTCTGCATATTTTATAGTTTTTTTTTTTATAAATCATTGATATTTTATTTTAGTATTTATTCCATAGAAATTTACGCACTAAAACCTGCATATATGTTTTAAGAATGCAATTTTTTCTTCATTGACATTTTGCACGCTTCTAACAAAAATGTCTTTGGTAGGTTCATCCGTTTTCCCCGCCTTTGTTAGCATTATATAATTATATATGAATACATTTCTAGCAAGGTGTTTTAATTATACATTAAAATATGGATAAAGAAAGTTTCTGTTTATTTCGCGTCTTGTCTATTCTATTCAGTTTCTTTTCAGAACATTTTTCCCAGTGCGCAGTAAATCTTTTATTTATTCCTCAAGTATGGTGAAGGATCAGTATTTAATTTGTGGTTTGTAATATCTTGATTCTTTCAATATGTGCCATACACAAATGAAAAACTTCAAAACATAAATACTATTTGATTTAACGTTAATGAAATTTCATTCCAATTATTGGTTCATTTGCTTTTTATCCCAAAATATAAAACGTTCCTTAGATATATTATTTTTTCAAAACAAACTCGATAAGATCAACATTATAGATCAATTAAGTGAGTTACAAAAAATTAAGTTCTTCAACAAAGTGTAATCTCTGATATATTTCTGATTTGTAATCCAGTATTATTCCAATATACATTGTCGAAGACGAACATAGTATTAAAACTTCCTATTTTGAAGCATCCAAAATGAGATTAAATATGAGGATACAACAGAATTTGCAAGCTTTTCGTATTTTTCAAGTTATAAAAGTCACCTATAACAGTGATTAAAGAAAAAAAAAACAAGAGGTAAAACTTTTCTTTAAAATTAAAAAAAGCACAAACTGCTGTTTTTTAAAAGAGTTCTGAATTGATGGAATGAATTAGGTTTTTGAAATCTACACATAGTGAATTTTTTAAAATAAATGCTTCAGTAGCTTATAAAGTATAGCCATAAGCGTCCTACAGCAAAATTGGCCTGGCAATGCTTATACAAATCTCGTGCAAGAATAAAGTGTGCCTTCATGTTAAAATGAATGTGTCTCATGCATTTTTTTGTGTGTGAAATTTATTGATTTTAAAAACTTTACCAATAAATTATCCATGACTAAAATTGTAAGTTTCATCAACCTCTTCTAATCGAACAAGTTTGCAATTAAATTTCCATTTTTCAGTTAAAATTTAAAAAAAGGTATATTCCTGTAAAATTTTAAAATTTCTTCCGTAAACAATACTGAAAGTATTTAACATTTCAATTTTGTTCTTAACATAAAACGCATTAACCTTCTGGATACAGGAATAAAAGGAGTTTACATTTAATCCACTTTTGCAGAGGAAAAAAAAGATAGAAAGAATGATATAGAGAGATAAAGGGAAGGGGAAAAAAGAGCAAGAACGGAAAAGTTATAGGTAACGAGAAAAGAAGAAGGAAGCAAATAGTATTTTTAAGTTCTTTTATAATTTATCAAATGCATTTTAACAACTGCAAAATCTATCTTACAATAGATCGCACCCTGCTAACTTGTACTTCCATCCTTATATTTCAAGACTTACCATGTAAAGTAAATAAGTGATCAATACCACTATTTGTTCCTGGATACTTACGTTGATTACACATTTTTCCTTTGTAACCTGGATCACAGCCTGAAGAACAGCTTCCATCTATATGGGAACATGCTTTTTTCAGTCCAGCGCAGTGAGTATTACAGCTCTTTTGACAGTTCTGGCCGTATTTTCCGGAAGGACATTCTGACCAGAGTCCAAATTGTTTAAATTACTTTTTAAAAAACAATAGCTTAAAAGAATGGTACTGTCTTTATCTGGAATTTGATAATTTATATTGTGTGTTAGTGTGTGTGTGTACAGTTATGAGAATGCAAATGCTATTTTTATAGCGTTTTTTTTTTTTTGCTATAAATCATTTATATCTTTTATTAGTATTTATTCAAAAGAAATTTGCGCACTAAAACTTGCATAGATGTTTTAAGAATGCATTTTTTTTCTTCATTGACATTTTGCATCCTTGTAACAGAAATGTTTCCGGTAGGTTCATCCGTTTTCCATGCCTTTTTTTTCGACCTTTTCAATTTCTGCAAATTATATAAATATATATGAATACATTTATAGCAAGGTGACAATGCAAAATAACAATGTAATACTAAAAATACAAGTATTTTTTGTTGTCTTCAAACATTTTAATTATACATTAAATTATTCATAAAGAAATGTTCCGTTTATTTCGCATTTTGTGTATTCTATTCGGTTTTTACTCAGAATATTTTTCACCAGTGCGCCATTAATCTTTTTTTATTCCTCAAATGTGGTGAAAAATCGGTATTTAATTGGTGGTTTGTAATATCTTGATTCTTTTAATATTTGCCATACGCAAATAAAAACTTCAAAACAAAAACACCATTTGATTTAACGCTGATGAAATTTTATTTCAAATATTTGTTTATTTGCATTTTATCCCAAAATATAAACCGTTCTTTACATATATTTTTTTCAAAGTAAACTTGGTAAGATTAACATAATAAATCAATTAAGTGTGTTACAAAAAAGTAAGTTGTTCAAAAAATGTGAAATCTCTGGTGTAATTCTGATTTGTAATCCAGTAACATTGCAATATACATTGTCGAAGACGGATATATTATTAAAATTTCCTATTTTAAATTATCCAAAATGACATTAAATATGAGGATGCAACAGACCGTGCAAGTCTTTCATATTTTGAAAGTTTTAAAAGTCACTTATAACAGTGATTAAAGAAAAAATAAAAAAACAACATGAGCTAACACTATTTTTTTTTAATTTTTATACACAAAGTGCTTTTTTAAAATAGTTCTGAATTGATGGAATGGATGAGGTTTTCGAAATCTTCATATAGTAAAGTTTTTTCAATAGATGCTTCACTAGCTTATAAAGTAGAGCCATAAGCGTCCTACAGTACAATTGCGCAGGTAATACTTATACATATACTTATAAAATGAATGTGTCTCATGTATATCTTTCGTGAAATTTAATGATTTTATAAAACTTTTCCTATAAATTATTCACGACTAAAATTGTAAGTTTCATCTACCTCTTCTAATCGAACAAGTTTGCAATTAAATTTCCATTTTTAAGTGAAAATTAATAAAATCCGGCAAATTTTTCAAATATATTCCAAAATATCTAATTGTAAGTAAAAAAGGAAAGGAAAACAATTAATTTAAATTACGTGCTCTTATATTTATCTATATTACAAGTTTAATAAATTAAAATCTTATGCATCAATAGTATTATTTATTTCGAGCCAAGGGAAAGTTATTGACATAGACAACCGGTTTTCTATTACTGAAAAAACAGTGTCTACCGACGTTAGTGTAGTTAAAACTGTTACCAACTTTAAACGTGTTTCAAAAAGATGCTTTTGTGTACCTGTTATTTAAGATTTCAATTTTTTTTCATAACATTAAATAAAACTTATATAAACCCGCATAAACATTCTTGATCTAGAATTAAAACGTTTTACATTTAAACCACTTTTGTAGAGCAAAAAAGATAGAAAGAAAAATATAGAGAGACAGTGGGATAAAAAAAGATAGAGCAAAATCGGAAAGTTTTTCTTTAAATTGATGCTTCACTAGCTTATAATGTATAGCTGCAACGCATTGTACTACAAGTTGAAATATTTATTTCCTTACCCTTTTTTGGTGCGTAACTTTTGGGTAGCGGATTGACTAGATCTATGTACATTACCTTATTTAGTGGCATAATGTTTGTATTTCAAGCCTAAGAACTTAGTCTTGTTTTTTGAACACAACCCGCACTTGTATGGTCAAGATTATTCTGGAATATCCGACTTAGTTCTAGCATTGTAATGATCTCGTCACCCCTTGTTTACCTATGTTTTGATTGGTTGCTAATTGCTAATGACATGTACCAAGAATATTCTCTTACGATTTATGTAATTCCTTTTCTGGATAATTCGACGAGATTTTGTATAATTAAGAGTCGAAATTATGTTTAGTCAGGCAACATAAAGTCTCTAGTGAGTGGTTGTTAAGTCTACCTACAGTGAGTGTTTATTGAGTCAACCTTCAGTGATTGTAGAGTCAAGCTCTTGTGTTGGATTAAAGTGTTTGCAATTTTTACTTGCGGACTTCGGACTTATTTTCTACGGACGAGTCGTGTGATTGGCTGTATATATTTGCATACCCCCATCAAAAATCTGTTACACTGGGGGCTCGTCCGGGATACAATCTACAAATTCAGCGCATCGGAGAATATTTAGATCTTGAAATCTAGATTAGATGGAGAGCAGATTTAGACCTAGTTTACCAACCATTGTCGGCTAGGATCTAGATAATGGCTTTGCTTGCCTCATTCGTCAGGTCTAAATTTAGATCTAGAGTCGGAGTCGCTCAAGGTCAGCAGTGTGTTCTGCGTAAACCGTGTCGTGTGTTCTTACGTGAGTATTCAAAGCACTTCTCTATTTTCATATTGCACTCTCAGCTGATAAGGATCCATAATGTCGTCCTTTCAAGAAATTAAAGAGAATGCTGAAGAACTGCAGTTACGAGGAGATGAAAAGAAAAAAAAATGTTATTGAACAAATGGATAAATTGCGCAAATTGCAAACTGATAAGGAAGAGCGAGAAGCTAAACTTCAAGCTGAGAAAGAAGAGAGAGAAGCTAAACTACAAGCTGAGAGGGAAGAGAGAGAAGCTAAACTCCAAGCTGAGAGGGAAGAGACAGAAGCTAAACTACAAGCTGAGAAGGAGGAGAGACAAGCTAAACTAAAAGCTGAAGAGAGGTTAAAGATGGAAGAATTGAGGACGCAAGCTGAAGAGAGGCTAAAAATGGAGGAAATGAGGATGCAGTTAGAGTTGGCAAAGATACAAGCACAGGCGAGTCAGCAAACTGAACACTTTTCTACTGGACCGGCTCGTGAAGGAGAGATGCCAAAATTACCGGCTTTTGTGGATTGAAGCGATGATCTTGATTCTTGGCTTCTTCGGTTTGAGCGATTCGCTACAACAAGTGGATGGTCCAAGGAAAGCTGGTGCACCTCATTATCAGCACTGCTGTCAGGAAGAGCGTTAGAGGCACTTTGCCGTCTTTCAGAGAACCAGGCTACGGATTATGATCGTGTCAAGGAAGTCCTTTAAAAGAGATATAACCTAATAGAAGACGGCTATAGGCAGCGATTCCGCACTTGTTCACCAGAGGAGGGAGAGAATCCCAGCATGTTCATCGTCCGTCTCAAGACATGCTTGGAACAATGGATGAAACTGGCGGAAACACTACAGACATATGAGGCTCTCAGGGACCTGTTTGGGAAGAGGCAATTCCTAGACTCAAGTCCGGCTGATTTGTCTACATACCTGCGGGAAGGAAGACTAGCTGACCTTGAAGAAGTGGCGAGATCAGCTGAGCTGTTTCTCACGGCCCGCAAGAGACAGCTGAGGCAAGGTGCTACTCATGGGCAAAACAAGCCTCCCATTTTCAAGAAGAAAAAAGAGCGCATTTGCCACATTAGCAGAAAGCCTGGTCACACTACCCAGAATTGTAAGAATAAAGCGACTCAGGGTAGAGGATATTATCACTGTGGATATTTGACTCATATGAGGAAGGACTGTCCGAAGCTGAGGATGAATAACAGGCAGGTTACGTCATCCAAGAGAGCAGGATCGGCAGCCATGCGGGTTATGGAAACCCACGGACCAGCATCAGAAGAGGATGCGGGAAAAGCGGACTCCATATATGACGTCAGAACCGAAGTCTGAAACGGGTTGCTACAGTTGGCGAGTGGTAAGACAGTTCCAGCCATGATCAACTGTGGAGCATGTGGTGGTAAGGGGTCAGCCGGGGAGCTGAACTTACCGATCTTCAAGGGCCTTGTTGCAGACAAGACTGTCGACGTGTTAAGAGACATAGGTTGTGAGGGTGTGGTGGTTCGTCACGGGTTAGTTGATGATGATCAGCTAACAGGAAAGTGCTGTTTGATTGTCAGGATCGACAATACAGCACTGCTGGCGGAGAAAGCCACGATTCAAGTCAAGACACCTTGTCTGTCCGGAGAAGTGTAGGCGTTATGCATATTGGAGGCCATATGTGATCTTGTAGTGGGAAACGTCCCGGGTGCTCGGAACCCAGATGACCCTGATATGACAGTCATGGTTGGTGCTGTAACGACAAGGGCACAAGCAAGACAGGAGGTCAGCCATAAGCCACTTACAGTACCGGATACACCGAAGCACACAGGAGTGGATCGGAGAGAGCTGATCCGACTCCAGCAAGATGATGAAGCCATCAAGAGGATGGGCGAGACTGCTATGTCTGAAAATCGCGCGGGAAGAACATCATTCTCCGAGGAAAGAGACGGAATCGTGTACAGAGTTTATAATGATGAGACCCGCAGAGGGGTTAGTACACGACAAGTCGTTATCCCAGAAAGTTTGAGGAACTACGTGATGTCATCAGCCCATGAAACGACCACCGGAGGGTAACTTGGAATAAAGAAGACCAGGGAGAAGATAATGAGTAACTTCTACTGGCCTGGCATATACAATGACGGGGCCAGCTACTGCCGCTCGTGTGATATTTGTCAGAAGACGCTGCGCAATGAAACTAGGTCAAGAGTACTCGATTTTTCGAGCTAGATCCGAGATGATCTCAATGTTCCGTCATGTGTGGCCGTAGTTGAAGACTACGACTACGAGGCCGATAAGAGACATGATCAAGACAATTTGACCGGTGATGAACAAGCCTCAGAAGATCTACCCGAAATTGGTACTTGGGGTCAGAAGGAAGATGCTGCGGATGTCAAGTTCGGTGAAGCCCTGACGAATGGCCGAAATCGGGAACTACAGTTGATGGTCCAGAGGTTCAGCGAGATATTCTCAGATCGTCCAGGCGACACTAATCTGGCTGAGCACCAGATCGACCTGACTTTCGACGTACCTGTACATCAGACACCGTATCCTGTACCATTCGCCCTGAAGTCTTCACTCAAGAAAGGGCTACAGCAGATGCAGGACGTATGGATAATACGGAAGAGTGACTCACCATACGCGTCGCCTGTGGTCGTTGTGAAGAAGGACGAGAGTAATCGTATCTGCATTGATTTCCGTAGTCTCAACAAGATTGCAGTCACAGATCCTCTACTAGTTCCTTCGCCAGCCAAGTTTTTCCTTGGTATGAGCGAAGACAAGTAATTTTCTAAGCTGGATTTGACAAAGGGTTATCACGAAATACGTGTGAGGCCCTCAGATGTCCACAAAACTGCTTTCGTGCAACACCACGAGTTCCTGCGGATGCTGTTCGGGATGGCCAACTCGGGCATGACCATGACAAAAGCAGTGCGATGACTTTTGGAGAGAATGGCCAACGTGGTAGACTACATCGATGATCTGCTGGTGCATACCAAGTTGCAAGTCTTGGAGGAGCTCGTCAAGAGGTTGAAAGCGGCCAATCTAGTCGCGATGTCAATGAAGAGTGAACTGGGAGCAACACAAGATTTGGAAGGGGGCCAGTTGGACTTCAGGACTGCAATGGTGAGAAAGTGAAAGACGCCCCGAGACCGACCATTAAGAAAGACTTTAGAGCCTTTTTAGGTTTAGTTGATTATTGTCAACCATTCATACCAAACTTTGCTGCTATTGCTGCCCTCCGATCAGTTATAACTCGTAAAGGTCAGTCCAACAAAATTGTATAGGGAAAGCCCCGGGAGAATGCGTACGCTGCATTGAAGAAAGCTGTAATTAGCAAACCTACACTGATGCTACCTGACGTTAATAAAGAGTTTGTTCTGAAAACAGACGCATTTGATATAAGGTTAGGTGCCACACAGACAGGGATCGGCAATTTTTTTTCCTGTCGCTTACGCAAGCAGGTAGCTTATAAATAAGGAGAAGAGATATTCTGTGTAAGAGAGAGAATGTCTCGGAATTGTTTGGGGTATAAAGAAATTTGCTTTGCATCTTTATGGTAAGCAGTTCACGCTTCAAACAGACCACCGACGCCTCGAATTCCTCAAGGTTTCTAAATTTGATAACCCTCATATTATGCGTTGGGTATTGGCTTCGCAGAGATTTGTTTTTTAAGTAGAACACATGAAATGCAAAGATAATGTGGGAGCTAACTTTCTTAGTAGAGTTCTTATATAGTATTTTGATTGCATTGTTAACAATATTTCGAGGAAGGCAGCTTCTGAAATCCCTGTACTTATTGTAATATTGTGTTTTCCCTTTTTCTAAGTAACGCTTCTATTGTTTGTATTACCAGTATTTCCGGGATATACTTAAAGTAAAGCATGACTGCCAATATGCTCACATCGAGTTTTGTGATGTATCCATTTTATTGATGATACTTGTATCAAATGGAAATCAGTATACAATGCTTTGAAGGGACGAGAGAATAATTTTTTTGGAAAAAAAATATTTTAAGTGGGGGGATGTGTAAAAAATTGTACTATAAATTGATCTATTCATTACCTCACCCTTTTTTGGTGCGTAACTTTTGGGTAGCGGATCGGCTAGATCTACGTACATTATATTATTTAGTTGCATAATGTTTGTATTTAAATCCTAAGATTTACGTCTTGTTTACTAAACACATCCCGCACTTGTATAGTCAAGATTCTTCTGGAATCTCCGACTCATATATTTCTTTTTGTGAAATTTAATTATTCTAAAAACTGTACCAGTAAATTATTCATGACTAAAATGGCAAGTTTCATCTACCTCTTCGAAGAAGTTTGCAATTCAATTTCAATTTTTAAGTTAAAATTGAAAAAAAAGATATATTTTTGGAAATATTAAAAATTTCTTCCGGAAAAAGTAAGTGAAAAAAAAAGCAAATCAATTAGTTTAAACTCCGTGCTCTTATATATATATATATATATATATATATATATATATATATATATATATATATATATAATTAAATAAATTAAAATCCTATTCATCAATAGTACTATTTATTTCGAGCCAAGGGAAAGTTATTGACTTAAAAAAATGTTTTTCTATTACTGAGAAAACAGTGTCTACCAACGTTAATGTACTTAAAACTTTACAAAAACTGTTACGAACTTTAAACGTGTTTCAAATAGATGCTTTTGTATACCTGTTAATTAACATTTCAGTTTTTTTTCCTAACATTAAATAACACTTATATAAACTCGCATAAACATTCTTGATACAGGAATAAAATGATTTTACTTTTAATCTACATTTGCAGACATAGAAAAGAAAGATATAGAGAGATAATGGGAGAAAAAAAGACAGAGCAAGAACGGAAAAGTTATAGGTAAGGAGAAAAAGAAAGAAGCAAATAGTAATTTTAAGTTCTTTTATAATTTATCAAATGCATTGCAAAAACTGCAAAACCAATCTTACATTAAATCGCACCCTTGTAGCTTGTACTTCCATCCTTATATTTCAAAACAAAAAAGATGAGCTGCAAAGTTATCTTCAGACCATGTAAAGTCAATAAGTGATCAATACCACTATGTATTCCTGGATACTTACGTTGATTACACATTTTTCCATTGTACCCTGGATCACAGCCCGAAGAGCAGCTTCCATCAATATGGGAACAGGCCTTTTTTAGTCCAGCACAGTGAGTACTGCAGCTCTTTTGACAGTTTTGGCCGTATTTTCCTGAAAGACATTCTGACAAGAGTCCAAATGGTTTAAAATTAGAACAAAAATTATTCTAAAACATTAGTTTAAAAGAATCATATTGTTATTTTCTGACATTTGTGATATTTTGTGTTTGTGTGAGTGTGTACAGTGATGAGATTGCAAATGCATCTTTTTAATTTTTTTTTATTATTTGAAAAAAAATTGCATAAATGTTTGAGGAATGCAATTTTTATTCTTAATTGACATTTTTCCATCCTTTTTATATAAAAAAAAATCTTTGGTAGGTTTATACTTTTTGCCTGCCTTTGGAAACTTTTTTTTTCCGACCTTTTCAACTTCTACAAATTATAAAAATATATATGAGTATATATAGCAAGGTGGGAACCCCCCCCCCCAAAAAAAAAAAAAAAAAAAAAAAGGAATATAGTTCTTAAAGTACGAGTATTTTTGTTGTCTTCAAACATTTTAATTATAAATTGAAGGATGCATAAAAGTATTTCCTTTTTAATTCGTATCTTGTCTATTCTGTTCAGTTTTTATTGAGAATAGTTTTACTAGAGAGCTATAAATATGTCTCTCATGAACAAATATGGTAAAGAATCGTTATTTAATTTGTTGTTTGTAATATCTTGAATCTTTCAATAATTACCACACTCAAATTAAAAAGTGCAAAAAAAAACAAAAACATAAAAACCTTTTTGACTTAAAGCTAAAAAAGTTTGATTTCAAATATTTGTTCATTTGTATGTAATAACAAATTATATAGCGTTCCGCACAATCGTTTTTTCAATGTAAACTTGATAAGATTAACATCGTAATCGAATTCAGTGAGTTACAAAATGATGATTTGTTATAAAAAATGTGAAACCTCTGATGTAATTATTCTGATTTATAATACAGTATTATTCCAACATACATTGTCGAAGACGGACATATTATGGAATTTTTTTTTTATTTTTGAAGTATCCAAAATGACATGAAATCTGGGGATGCAACAGACAGTGCAGGTTTTTCGCATTTTTCTTTTAGTTTGAGAAGTCATTAAACCATTACGAACTAAAACTATTTAAAATTTCATTTTTCTACACAAACAGCTCTCATTTACACTAGTTCTGAGTTGATGCAAAGGATGAGGTTTGGAAATCTCCTTACAGTGAAGTTTTTTAATAGATGCCTAACTAGGTTATAACGTATAACCATAAGCGTCCCACAGAAAAATTGTGATGAAAATGATTATACAAATCTCGTGCAAGAATATGATGTGGCTTCATGTTAAAATGAATGTATCTCATCTATTTCTTTCCTGAAATTTTAAGATTTTTAAAACTTTACCAGTAAACTATTAATGACTAAAATTGTAAGTTTCTACTACCTCTTTTAATCAATGAAGGTTGCAATTGAGTTTCCAAATTATAGGTAAACTTAAAAAAAAGGTATATCCGAAGAAATTTTTAAAATTTGTTCCGAAAATTCTTGAAAAAAAGCAAAATATTGAGTTTAAATTAGGTTCTCTTATATATATTACAGCAGGAGTTTGTCTCAGATCTAGAACTGGTGGTGAATAGGTTAAGAAGGCAAAAGATTAAAAATGTGTTTATACGGTTAAATTTCAAGGTCTTTTAAAACAAATACTGGATTAAGTAGAATTTTGCAAGAAGAATATCGCCTAAAATTCTTTTGTACAACGTCAATAATGTTTTAATTGTTATCTTTAGAAGATTGTTACGGAAAAAAAATGTCGGAACGAAATGAATTTTGAAAAGATTTAAAGAAAGGTGAAAACACGTGTTAATTCTCTGCATAACGTTTAACGTGTTTCCAAATAAAATAAACAAAAACAACAAAAAATAAGAAAAAAAAATCGAAAGAGATAAAATATACACCACGCTTATAACTATAAAAATAGAGACTCAGGTTATTAGAAAAATCAAAATTTATCATGGTAAGTATTAAAATAATAGACAAAACCGCTGTCGATTGGGATCACATCAACACTGTGGATAAAAACCTGTGCTACTAGAGTCCATGGCTGAGAAGATCAATGTTATTAGGTAACAAAAAAAGAAACATTCGACATTTCAGATATACCTTCCGGGTATTCCCTTTGGCAAATCAGCAAGAGCAAACTCAATGAAGAAAGAAAACAAATGTATGGCCTGAAATTAATCAGACCCATATTTCAAAGTATAAAATATACGATTATTAAGAAATAGAAGGCTTAAAGAGCTTTACATAAAAAATGTAGAAAAAAAGAGAAAATATATTAAAACGGTGTTATCCGTTAAAACATATTTTTTCATAAATAATAATTTTGAAAGAAAATTACCGGTAAATAAGACAATTTTACCAAAGTTAAAAGCTAAGGTTGAGAGACCGAAGGAAATTAAAATAAAAAAAAGAAAGAAAAATGGACAAACAGGTGAACAGACAGAAAATAAAATAAAAATCATCTCTATATCAAGAGAGATAACTAAATCTCTCGTCCATTCTTTCATTTTCCTCCTCAGTTATTTGTTCACTATTTTTACATTTAGCACACGCAAAAAAATATGTTCTATATTCTAGTGAAAACAAAGCAAATAAAGAAATCTGAAAACATGTGCATTAGATGCAAACTGAGCTTTGAAAAACCAGTAAAAGCTATGTAGTTATCTTATATTCGGAAATAAATTTATTTTAACTCTAGTTTAGTTGGTATGTTCTAAGAAAAGTTTTAATTGTTCTGCTATTGTTTCAAAAGGACATTTAAAAAATGTTTAACTGTCTTATCATATTCATTTTCAATATAAGAATTGACGAAAAAAACGATCCACTTACGTTATGCGAAAAAAAAAACGAGGAAGAGAAATAAGGGGAGAAAGAGAGAGAGAGAGAGAGAGAGAGAGAGAGAGAGAGAGAAGAGATAGATAGAGAGAGAGTTTTCCAGAGGGACATTCTGACCAGAGTCAAAATGTTATTAAGCTAGAACAATTGTTTATTTTTTTGTTTTGTTCTTGTTGTTCTCTTTACATTACGTAAAAGTGCGCGTAAAAGATGTTAAGTGCACCATTTTGTTTAATAAATATTTTGAAACTCTTATTACAGTATTAAATTTTTGTCAAGAAATAATTTTGACACCGCAATATGCATCACTGTCTCCGAAATAAATGTCGCATATTTCGCAGATGAGTCTTTCTTTGACCATTTCTTTATACCTTTGGAACATTTGATGGGTTTTTTTTTTTTTTTTTGTGAAGTCATGCTTTTCCATTGATTTCACAAGACATTTTATTGACCTTTATTTATGATCAGCTTTAACAGATTTATTAAATGCCACATTAATTCGAAACTAATGTATGTCCAATTCCAATGCAGTTAATAAGTGAAAAAATAGTTCTATAGTTTTGCTTTAAGAAAACTAAATCATGTTATTTTTCTATAAAAGAATATAGAACAACAAAGTGAACTTACCTTAAACGAGGAACATGTATACAATTGTTTGCATAAGGGGAAAGAAAAAGATCTTGAGATATAGAGATCGAGAGAGATAAAGAGAAAAATGATAGAGAGTGTGTGCGTTTGAAAGAAAGCAAATAGAGTGTCAGAAACGGAGACAGATAAAGAAAGGAACAGAAACAGTAACTCTCTTCTTTCCATTAATGCCAGCCCTGCATATATATTGCACTAGATTTGAACCATAATATTTCAAAACGAAAAAAAAAAAAACAATAACTTCGATTTTATCTTCCAAACATATCATAATTTTCAGGTAATAACGTTTACTATTTTTTTTTCTGAATACTAACCCTGGTCACATGTTTCTCCTCTGTAGCCTGGATCACAGCCTTCAGTACAGGTTCCATTTATATGAGAACAGGTATTGTCTTGTCCAGCACAGTGAACATTGCAGTTTTTATTGCAATATTCCCCGTATTCTCCAGAGCGACATTCTAACAGGAAATTAAAAAAAAAAAAGATGAAACTAAAAACATTTGCTCATTGATAAAATAATCAAGTGTTGATATATATATATATATATATATATATATATATATATATATATATATATATATATATATTATGTTGGCATTACTTTAGTCAATTTAAAAAAAAAACTTTTTGTGCAATGGTGAAGTCATGAATTGTCCGCATTTTGACTACTTACTTTACTGCAGTATGTGTTGAGGACAAAAAATTGTCTCAACTTACATCAGTGTTTCAATCCCAGGATAAAATCTAAAAGTTCTGATAAACTTATTTTATGTTTGTAACAAGATTCTTTATAAAAGAATATTTCATTTCAATTAAATTTCCTAGAAATTAATTGACGTTTAAACTTTTTAGGGTTTGATTGAAATAGATTTGCTGTATTTGTTGAAAAATTGAAGTAAATGATTAAACATGAAACAAGAAATGATTATGGCACTCATTTAGAAACTAATTCAAACAACATGCTTTTGTTCATGTTGTGGGCGAAGAATTTATGAGATTTTAAATGATTTAGCCACATTTGATAATAGACATTTATAGTATTTATTGAGTGTTTCCACGCAAAAAAGAAAATCCGCTTTTTTACAGAGTAAAAATATTTATTTCCTTGTTAAAGATTAAGGAATAGATTAAGAAAGAGTAAATGTGTGATAGAAAGAGAGAAAGACACAGAGAGAGAGAAAGAAAGAGAGAGAGAGAGAGAGAGAGAGAGAGAGAGAGAGAGAAACAGGAACAGACAGACAGAGACAGACTTTGGCATATTTCTATCAAAGTAAGTACACAGGTGAAGTCGATATAAATTTGTAAAAAAAATGCACTTTTTGTTTCTGGTATGGTCTTTAAAAAATTGTCTCTTGCGTCATGCATACTGTTCTTTTTTTCCTGGAAGAAAGAGAGTTTACAATAACATAAGGCTTGTGAAGTCCACTAATTGGTTTTAGTTTTTCTCTTGCATTAAAGAACGTCAAGAAAAGGCGAGAAAAAAATTAGAAGTGTGAGAGACAGAGAATATGGAGAAAAGAAAGAGAGACGGAGAGAGAGAAACAGCAACAGAGAACACTGCACTTTTTATTACAGTTTTCGCCGTATTTTCCAAAAGGACATTCGGACGGAAATTTAAAATAGATGGAAGTTGGCATTACATTACGTACTGTTTTATAGAGTCTTTGTGCAGATGTGAAGTCATGAATGTCCGCATTTTGAGTGATTACTTTGCTGCAGTAAGTGTTGATTTTTTTTCTAAACTACACCAATGTCTCAATCCTAGGATAAAGTACAATGGTGCTGAATAACATAGTTGATATTTGTTACAAGATTCTTTATTATGTTATATTTATTTTCAACTGAATTTCCTAGAAGTTAATTGACGTTTGAACTTATTAGGGTTCCACTGAAATAATTTACTGTATGTGGTGAAAAAAAATTAAGCAAAAAAGAAAAAAAATATTATGACACTCATTTAGAAAATAATAAAAAAAAATCAATGCAATTGTTTATGTTGTAGTTCTAGATTGTTAGATTTTCAATGATTTAGCCACATTTAATACACGACGTTTGTAGTATTATTGATAGTTTCCACGCATTACAGAGAAAAAGATTACTTTCCTTCTCAAAGGTCATGGAATAGATTGAGAAAGAGAGAAATAATGAGAGAGAGACAGAGAGACATAGAGAGAAACAGAGAGTGAGAGTGAGAGAGAGTGAGAGAGATAGAGGGAGAGATAGAGACAGAGAGAGAGACAGAGAGAGACAGAGAGACAGAGAGACAGAGAGAGACAGAGAGAGAGAGACAGACAGACAGAGAAATAGAGACAGAGGGAGAGACAGAGAGAGAGACAGAGAGAGAGAGAGCAATAGACAGACAGACTGGGACAGATTTGGGACATTTCGATCAATGTATTGACACAGATGAAGTGGATATAAATTTTTAAAACATGCACTTTTTGATTCTGGTGTGGTCCTAACAAATATTGTCCCTTGCAATATTCATACTCTCTTTTTTTTTCTTTTTTTTTTCCTCGAGAAAAAAGTTTTACGATAACATAAAGCTTATGAAGTCCACTGATTGGTTTAAAATTTTCTTTCTTATATTAAAGAACGACAAGAAAAGGCGAGAAAGAAAAAAAATTACGAGTGGGAGAAACAGGGGGATATAGGGGTTAGCCCGGGGGATATAGAGAAAAGAAAGAGGGAGCGAGAAACAAGAAAACAGATAGAAAAAAAGGGGAAAAGAAAACTAAAACCACAAAAACAGGGATGCCTCAAACGTCTCTTTTCTTCCAATTTTCTTCTCATATCTCATTGTTCCATGTATTTGAACTAAACAAAACACAGTAAAGAAAAACAATGGCTTATGCCGTTGTGAAAACAAACTATTTTAATACGTCTTAACCAATATGCATGAGGTTCAAATGATATGAGCTTTAACAATTTTAATTAAAAGACACATTATTTCGAAGCGAATGTAATTCAAATTCCAATGCAATTAGTAAATGACATCATAGTTCCATAGTTTAGTTTTTGCTTAAAGAAAAATAAAAGAAAAAAAAATTCTATAAAGGGATATAAGACAAGAAAGTGAATTACATTAAACAAGGAACACATATACAACTCATGTGGCTAGGACTCAATTCATAAAAGTCAACGCAAATTGCTTTCCTCGATTTCCCCAAAATGCTTTGCTTCGTCAACATAGAGTTACTTACGAACACAAATTTCGCGCGGTATGCTGTCATTTTTTAACAACGCAAGTCTTTCTCAATCGACTTGAGGGGTAGATCAAAGTTGAAACAATTGCCCGGCTAAGAAATCCCGCAAGGCAGTGCACTTTTACTACTTAACGTGAAAATTTAGAGCTTTCTAATGAGCGTTTAAAAGGATCTAAAGAACAGATTGGCAAAAAAAAGAATAGTCAAATACCTTTATTCCAAAAGAAATTAGGTTCTATATCCAATTTGTGTGTTAAATTTATCGAGGAATCTAGATTCTAGGTAAAGATACATAGTTGGAGGTATTTATTTGGATCATGTAAGAAAAAAGGAGGGATTTCAAGACCATTTAAACGCCTCTTTAAATACACACTAGCATTCTAAGCCCCAGCAAACACCAGAATCCTATTTCTAGAAGAGGGTTTTTAGCTTCCTAAATATAAGCAATATTTGACATATCAGAGACAAACTGTAGGAAACATACTAAATGTCCCATTTTTCATCTTTCGCACCAACAACTTGCATTGCTTCCTATAATCTGCAACACGTTTTTTTAGCTCATGAAGTCGATACAGATTTTTAATGATTATAAACCACCACTGATTTTTATGAAGTTTACAAAAAAACTTTATTACTCATCAGAAAAAAAAAGAATTATCATTAAGGCAATGTCTGTAAGGAACAGGCAGTGTAAGGTCCATAAGATGTGAGTAATCTAGCCTATTTATTTCAGTTTAATTACTTTGGGTTCTTAAAAGTGTATCTTATAAACTGATACTAAGACAATCTGCTCGTTCTTTTTTAAGGCAGAAATGTCAAGTGGAAATGAATGTCCAAGTTTATAAGCGGATGCTTCATGTTTGTTCTTCTCTTAGTGCCTTCATTCTTCTATTTTCGGAATCAGCGGACCAGAACAGATACAGATGATTTAATATAAAATTATCCGACTTCAATTTAATGTTTGAATACGCAGTATCCTAACAGCGCGTAATAAGAAAAATTCATTAGAGTATATGATAGAATAGTTTGTATTAACTTATCAAATGGTTAATGGTCTACTGTGATAATTCCACCGGGTAGAACGACGGTCTTAAATTGAGCTTTTAGAGGATAGGGTTCCATGCTCTTGCAAATTTAACCCAGTGTTTGTAATGAGGAAATAGATGAGTAAAAAAAAGGGTAAGAAAAGAGACAGACAGAAAAAGGTACCAATTAGAGAGAGGAAGAGAGAGAGAGAGAGGGAAAGAGAGATCATATCTATCATTCCATCCCCCTTCTATTCATTTGAATTAACTTGCGTCTAAAACAATTGAATAATACCATAAGCGTGAAAATTAGAAAGCATGTTCAAAGCATATTAAAAACTAAGAATGACGTGTGCTTGCAATATTATTGGACTTTACATCATTTTTTTTTAATTTAAGTAAGGGGTATATTACATTATTTATTTCATGGCTCGTGAAATCTAACAATTTTTACGCTGACGCGGTATTTTCTTTTTTTTTTTCCTTAAACTTTCAAAAAATAGCACCCTGCTCACCTTGTTATCGAAGACAAAAAAAACGCAGCATTATTTTGCTGTATCATAAAAGCTGCTTTATTCTTGGTAGTGACAAATTAAAGGAGAAAGAGTGACTGCTAAAGCTGCTCTTGACCATAACCCTTGGAGCAGATTTTCCTCTAATTCTTGTTTTGAAAAGCATTTTTTGTTTAACGAAGCTTAAGTTTCTTTAAGGCTTATTCGTTTTTCTAAAGCTTCTAAACATCAACAATAACAAATTAAAATTGCCGTGAGTCACGAAACCGTCTGAAGTGACTACCTTTTATCTTTCATCAGTTGGCAATTTATGCTAAAAGAATTAAGTTAATAGTTTAAAACTTCTTTAAACATTTCAAATTTTTAAAAGGCACTACTCTAGGATAACTGCTTACATAACTCAAGCTAGAAGATTAATCTCCTTATTGTTGATAGATTTATCTTCTTGTTCTGCAGACTAGGGATACATTTAGGTTTCTTATATGTGCGTCATATCCATCGCTTCATATTTTGCTCACAAAGTTTTTGTGGTAAAGAGCAGGTGTGTGCCATATGTGCTCTGCAATTGTTTCATGAATCTATAGTTCCAACGTATAGTTTTTCAATTATAGACATAAACTATAAATATTTGACGCATCCACGTTTTTGCTTTCATCGATGTTAATGATCATTATTTCGAACATTGTCTGGCGGAGAATAAGAAAAAAAGAGTGATAAATGTACATTGTAAAAAAAATCAAGGAAACATCTAAATGATATTTAACAGGATGCATTATTTTTAACTGCATAATGGACATTGAAATATTTTCAAAATCATGATGCGAACCATTCTGTTATTTTCAGAAGCCAAGAGCCAATTACATGACTGTTGCCTCCATGAGTAATGTCACTGAGAAGTGCAAGGTATAGAGAGTTAAATTAAATATTGCTTGGATCAAGTCAAGACCACAATGATCCACTCTTACCAATGCCATTAACAATAAGACCTTAAAATCAGAAATGTTGATGAGGATATTGTTTTGTTTTTTTAATCCAAATTTACCAAATGCTAATAAAGCTGTCACCATTTTTTTTTATAGATGTGGGTTATATATTAACCAACTGCCCTAAAACGGAAATAATTCAAGATTGATAGTTTTTTTTCTTTCCTTTTTCGATTGTTTTTGGACGTCAGAAATTTTGCGGAATATGAAGATAATTCCCTATTTTTGTTTTGTTTTCAGAAAAGATTGACAGGATGACTCTATGTCAGGATTATTATTGTTATCACTTGAAACTTTCTGCCATAAGCTAAGTTCATGATCCTGGGGCACTTGTAACCATCTAGACCGAGACTTCTTTTCTCTTTTTTCAATTTTTTTTTGCTCCAACCATCCTCTTTACACTCTCGCTCCACCTTATAAACCACCTCTACGCCTACAAAAATTAATATTAATAAAAAAAAGTACGTTCACATTCAAAAGACAGAGTTCCGGATGCTCTAAACACTTAAAACGAGAAAACAAAACAAAACAAGCCAGTGGATCCTTTTTTTCAGACGAATGCAGCTGACGAGTCGTAAATATATTTATCTATTGCAAGTATATTACCACATCTATTTGATACGGCTGAGAAGTCTTTCCATTCTGGATAAAGTATCATTAAAAGTACAAAAGGGCCTGTTAAAACCCTACTGAACTAGCTGCGTGATAAAATATCAACTACTTTTAAAAAAATACAAATGTCGTGATCCATGATAATGGATACTGTCTGTAATGACCACTTGATTTTTTATTTATTTTTTTTTTATTTTCTAACAGTTTTTATTAAAAGTAGTATATTGATAATGTGAAACTTTTTTTTTCTATAACCCTAATTTTCTAAAATGTACAGGTTTTTGTTTTTGGTGCTCTGTTCCATAACAACATTTTTAGTTTAACTTAATATAAAAGATTAAACTTATTGTTGGGAAAACAAATTTACTTTCTTTTTTAGGAGTTATCAGATGAGGTGAAGAGTTTTTTTTTTTTGACTGATATATCCACTACCTCATCCCTTTATTTACTTTTTTTTTTACTTTTTGTTTCTTTTTTTTGTTGTGTGTGGTTTTTGTGTGTTTTTTTTTTTGTTTTTTTTTGGGGGGGCTAGTTGGCTGTATATGTTTAACATTTGTTGCATCATTCTGTAATTGCCAAATATATTTTTTTCCAATAACAATTGGACGCATCTTCTTTTTTATTTTATTTTATCGGTAGTGATAAGAGTTATATCGGTAAATCTTTGGCAGAAAACAAGGAGAAAAGGTGTTTTCCGTTTTTTTTTTTTTTTCAAAACCGTTACATCTGTTTCTGTAAAGCGCATCACTCAATTGTCCACCTGGCAATAAAAGAGCAAAAGGCAAAGACATTTATAACGGACGCGGTTTGTAAAGAAAGAAAACAGAAACGCAAAGTTACCTTACTTAAATATAATGTTCGATGATCTTACCTGTACTAAGGTAAAGGGAACACAGTCCTCTAGTAGCTTTTCCGTTTATCGTTACAGTTACTTTTGTTACACTGTCTGCTGTGGGACAAAGAATGTCTTGAATAGTGTCGCTTATGTTGACTTTAGGACCTGAACATTCCATGGACTTTTCTTTATTCTTAATGTAATAGAAAAGTTTAACGTCCCGAAGGCGTGCTGAAGAGGAAAAAAATGGACTATCATGAAATAAATGCAGCATGCAAGAAAAGACTGAAGGGAAATACAAATTGAATGAGACTATAATTTCCGCTATCTAACTATTTTTATACAAACCTAAAAGGGACAGGATAAGAAATTTCATTCCATAAAGACGCTTTTTACAATGTTGGAGAAAATGGGTTATGTCCAATAAATAGAAGCATTAAGAAGTACTTCCACATTCACGCGGAAGTATTGATATCTTGCCTATTTCTGAGTGACGGCATGGTAGCCTCATCGCTTTTATACTTATTAGGCTCTTCACAGCATACACAAGCTTTAATTGGACAAATGTTCATGCTCTCGACATTTTTGTTAATTTTTGGATGCACAAAGAGACGAATATATTTTGCGCTTAAACTTATATCGAATTAATACCATATAATACGTTTACCCTACCCGAATTGCGGCTGTTAAGAAAGTGCATTTTTGTTCTAATCCTAGATAATGTTATAAAGGCACATTGTAAAAAAGAGTTCAAAAGCTTTGAACCCAGGTCTGTCAAACCAATTTAGTAAATCCAGGTATCTGTCTCTGTCTGTCTGTCTGGCAGTCTGTCTCTCTCTCTCTCTGTCTCTCTCTCTCTCTCTCTCTCTCTCTCTCTCTCTCTCTCTCTCTCTCTCTCTCTCTCTCTCTCTTTCTCAAACATACACACACACACTTGCACTCTTTCTCGTTCTCCCTTTGAATCTTTCTCTCTTTTTGTCTCTCTCTCTCTGAGGCTGTCTTTCCATTTATCTATCTACCTATATCTTTCTCTCATTATCTGTAACACACTTTCTGTCTTTAAACTTATCTATTTTTTCTCCTACGTATGCATTTATGTACTCACCACGTTACGTTGTTCAAGAAAGCTAATTGAAGTCAGAATTATATACATAATCTTAAAAATTGCAAAAGGAACCCCCCCCCTCCCCCCACTCAAAAAAAAAAAAAGAAAACCGATGTAATACTATGTTTTATAACTTTCTGAAAAATGAAAGAAACATTATAAGTTTCTCTTTAAACTTTTTTGGGATTGCTATTGTGAAGATGCTTACCTGGGATCAAACAATAGAAAATAGCATGATTTGTGTATCTTATGCTCTTCTTATTTTAACCTACCTGAAACCAGCTAAAAGAGGAAAAAAACTGTATTTTTCCTAGCTGCATATACAGGGAGATCAAAATACCTGGACTGCTGACTACAATTCGGCTCCACCCTAGAGAAATTGGTTTTTTCAGTGTCAAAAAGACTGGAGTCTCTTTAACATCGTTACAAGTCGTGTCGTTCTGGTCCGTCAACCAATCAAGTGCTGAGTTTTCCAAAACTGTGAATCCTATAGATCCTGAAATGAATGGTAGAAACATAAAGGATAATTATATTATATGATGCATAAAAAATTATTGGAATTAACTAGCATTAGCCTATGGTGTATTAAACCTAATTAGGTCTTCTGTAACATGAGTTTCACAGACAATTATCAAAACAATTTTGTTTTAATTTTCAAATGATATGAACGTTTGTATATAATTATATAGACTGATAACACTCAGGATTGTTGACAGTGACAATGGGGTCGAACAAATAAATATTTTAAATTTAAAATCAAGCAAATTAGTTTATCTCAGTTCTTTATGATTATGGACCTTACAATAATGAGGTCAACTTTGTTTCCTCAAAGACAATAAAGGATATATCTATTTGCCTATGTAAGTGTTGAACTAAACTGGAAAAAAATGTTTAATTTATTATACCTACTATCTATAGCTGTCTGAGATAGCCCAGTGTACACAGGTCCCATTCACTGTCAAGCTCGGAAGATTTGATATGCTATTCTCTCCTTCTATCCTCTTTGTTACTGCAGTTGGATGATTCGGTTTAGTGTTAATGTTCCTTATCTAGTTCTAGATGATATAATTGTGTCGAACGAAAGTATCATCTTTTTGTATCAATGTAACGTGCATGTCAGTCATTTCGGCCCTACAAGTGACTGTTTTAGTACCTGACCTTTTCTTGGCCCTTTTAAAGGCAGAATGATGAAAGAAATGATTTAAATCTGTGAAGGCTCTATTGCAACTATTATAACATAAGATTTGCCTAACTAAATATCTGAAAGAATTATTGTTATTCACTCATTAAATTTTTGTGTCTTTATTTGACGCCAATGGGATTCTTAGGGGAAAATAACAAAACAAATTGCTCCCTACTCAACTTTTTAGACATTGAATGATCACTCCTGGTATTTTGTTTCATGAATGAACTTTTGACTGCTCACACAATAGTTTCGCATTGTTTACTTATGTTTATATATATAAGCATAAAGCATGAAAATAGATTTATTTAGCGAATGGTTTAATTTTTGAATAGCTCCGGCCGGTTGATTGACCAATTGGCATAAACTTTAATAGTAACAAAGCAGTTTACACAAATAGGTATATCATTAAGAGTTTCAATTACTCTAAACAGTAAAACAGTTAGTTTGAATCAAAAAGTTTAAGAAGAATTAGTTAAGAACAGAAAGTAACCATTTCGAGTTGTTATAACTATATTATCTATTTCAGTAATAATAGTTGGATTGAAAAGCACCTCATGTCCTCAAAACATCGATGTTACTACCGGTTGTGTGACTTATGATTATCCCGTGACACTGATTGCACGATACATGATCTTAGCATTTTAAACCCAGCAACAGACAGTTACTCTTTACTTCTTGTTTTTAGATAAAAGACTATGTAAGTAACTTGAGCACAATAGCTGTTACAGGACAGCTTGAGTTTCACCTCTGCTCCTCTCTCCCTCATATTAAGAAAAATTTAATACTAAAGGTACGTTTGAATTATTAAAATAAGAGATATCTCTTGATCTCGACTCAGACAATTTAATAGATTGTTTCAACGAATACCGACTTTTCCTGACTTCAAAGACAATTAGAATCTTAAGCTTTTGTTTCCTTTGTGAAATCTATATTTGTATAGATTATTTCAACAAATAATTTTCATTTAGACCCTAAGAAGTAGACAGCTATATATTCTCACAAAACAGTTTTTCCCCTAAAAAGTTCTTATAAAGATTTATGGATCGGTCAGAAACACCTACATAAAGACGAGTAAAGTATATTCTTTACTGTTTTCTTGAGCAATATCTAATTGATATGGACCGAACTTATAGGAGACAAATTTGAACAATAAAAAAATTCACCATATTGACAGGCAGCTCCAAACCAGCCCTTCTCACAGCCTGAGCTACAGGAACCATCGTGTCTATCACACGGAGCAGACCCAGCACAGTGACACTGGTACTGGCAGCTGGGACCATACCTACCTACGTGACATTGGGCTGTTCAAGTAAAATGAAAATACTGGTGCTATTAGTCACTGATGAGTCCCAATTCATATCCGTAACAAAATAATTCATTGCGTTAGATCAATAGCAAATATGCTGCTTATCGTTGTTGATCCATTGTATTGGCAAATCCCGTTTGTAGTTCTCTGCCATCCTTTATTCACTCACTCTTACCATACATAATTCTGTTCTCAAAATCCAACATATAAGGTAGCATATTCATTAAACTTGAGAAGTTGTATTTAAAGATCACCAAATGATTTTTTTTTAATATCGCGTAATAAGCTCTGAAACGATTATTGTTCGTAAAAGTTATAGTTTTAGAGATTTCTGGCGTTTTTTCAACTCTCTTTGAAATTTCAGAAGTGGGCAACAACAACAGCAACAGCAAAAACAACAACAACAACAACAACAACACCCCAAAAACCACTGCAACAAGTAAAGTAAAAGAGGCCACTTTTAAACTAGATCATGATCTATATGAACATCCTGCAGTGTGACGACGGTCGTGTTAGGAATCAATCGGTCGAAATGAGCCGAGCTAAATTTGATATTTGTTGGGAGACTATATCAAATCAATCACTACCACTCTATTCAAATATCACATACATGCTTCTAATATTCCAAACCAACTATGATTCTGTATAAGGTTAAGTTGAGTGAATGAAATAATAATGAAAACTGATGAAAGCTATCAGTCACCTAATGAGCGTAGAAGAGAAATGAGGGTAGTGGATAAATATATGTATATATATAAATATAAGAGGATGGAGAGAGATTGATAAAGAGAAAGACAGACAGACGGATAAAGAGAAATAGTGTGTTGTGTAGAGGGGGTGGAGAGATAGAAGGCGTATAATTATGCATAAATGCAGAATGATAAAATTGAGGAAAAACACAACAAAGTAAAATATACGGAAAATGTGTAAGGGACAGAGGGG
Source organism: Elysia crispata (assembly GCA_033675545.1). Lineage (NCBI taxonomy): Eukaryota > Metazoa > Mollusca > Gastropoda > Plakobranchidae > Elysia > Elysia crispata. Next base: position 41,848 of record JAWDGP010002599.1, read on the forward strand.
AAAAAAGAGAGAGAGAGAGAGAGAGAGAGAGAGAGAGAGAGAGAGAGAGAGAGAGAGAGAGAGAGAGAGGGAGACAAACAAAGAGACAGAGAGAGAAAGAGACAGAGTAGCGAAAAGACAGGAATGAAGGGGGTAGCTGAGAGAAATGTGAAGAGGAAGCAAAAGAGAGAGAATGAAACAAAGGTGAAACTAAAGGTGGTGAGAAATTATATTAAGAAAAACCTATAGTAAAGAAACTAAAGAGGCTTCCTCAGTATCAATAATAGAAATATTTAATTATCGAATTATGTAAGAAGATAAAAATACAATCCACACTGACAATTGGAACTTTTGTGAGATATAGGGAATACTGGTGAGCAGTACAGGGTATATTGGTAAACATTTATTCAGAGAGACAGACATAAATATATTTGAACATTTTCTTATGTTTTTTACTAACACGATATCATATAATTTTGAAAAAGAAAAAAAAGTAGGTATAGAAACTGTTTCCATTCACAGAGTAGTTGATACAAACGAACAAAGAGATTGATGCTTGTGGTAGAAGTATTAGTAGCATCAGCAGCAGTAGTAGTAGCAGTAATAGTAGAAGTAGCAGCAGTAGTAGTAGTAGTAGTAGTAGTAGTAGTAGTAGTAGTAGTAGTAGTAGTAGTAGTAGTAGTAGTAGTAGTAGTAGTAGTAGTAGTAGTAGTAGTAGTTGTAGTGCCGATAGTAGAAAAGTATTAAGTGTAATTGTTATAGTTATTTCTGAATGAGATTGTGTTTATGCGTATATGTATTGATGTATATATAATCAACTCTGAACGATCTATAAAACAAAGAGAATAGATATTTCGTGTAATTTGTATCCTTAATTAAAATGGAACGAAACATAAGATACCTACATTTAGATTGAACGTGCGAAGCGACAGCTAGGAGAAGGAGATACGCTCCGAGAACATTGACCATAATCGTTTTTGTTCTGCACCCACCAACCAGCACAATTTGAAATCTTTTTTTCTTCTTTTTCTTTTACACACAGTAAACCATTATTAATCGCTATACTAAGACCACAGAAAATTGTTGAATTCTTAATTCTGAAGGTCACAATTTGAAAGCAAACTTTATAAACTACGTTATGGTGAAAACGAGTTACAACGCCACAATCGCGTGCAAAACGAAATTTAACACAACACAAAATATCCGCTCACTGAAATATTGGCTAAGACCATCATTGTCACTAACCCATACCTAATTGTGGTTAGCCTAAGACAAGGCAAATATTCCTTTTTTTAAACAGCAAGGATGTACATTATTTACCTTCCTGGATTATCAAGTCACAAAGTATCTCATTGTTCTGTGGTTTATTATTTCCAATAAATGGCACTTGAGAGTCCATGACTTGACCATGTTTGGCGGGATTGCGGTACATTAACGCCTTAGCTTGCTAGGTTAAATTGTCTCGCATTTGTTTGATTACCTCCCGCTTTATAATTGTTACTCTCTTCATATTGGTTTGCAAAGGAAGAAGAGAACAATTAAGGCCACACATCTTTACAGTTTTAATTTACTTCTAATGCCCAACTGAAAAGTAAAATTTGCGCTTGTATTTGGTAGTTACAGATTCACACACAGATAATCTGGAAAATAAAAACGTAAAGAAAAAATATGATCACTTGAAAGGGAAAAAAACCCATAAGAAGGTAGACTACTAGAAAATGAAAGAAAGAGTAAAAGTTGATAAGAAAGTAACTGGAAAGAACGAGAGAGGGGGGACAAGGGAAAGGAGAGCACTCTTAGTAAATCTGTCATTCTGAGATACTAATGAATAAAAGCAAAATGTATTTCTATAACTGTCTCCCGTATCATGGAACTGTCCACTTGGTTGCTCAGTGTTCCTGTCTTTATAAGCCTGTGTATCTGTATTCCTGTCCTTTTCTTTTATTTCGATTTCTATCTGTCGGTCTGAATTGTTCTGAATCACGATCTATGTTATCCTTTTATCTGCCTCTTTCTCTGTATCCCGGCCTCTATCACTTATTTCGGATCTCTCTAGAACACGATATCTATCCTGACTCTCTCTGTATCCCGGTCTCTGGTTGTCTGTCTTAATCTCTAAACATCTCTATATATCAGTCTCTTTGCATCGCAATCTCAATAATTATATGCCACTTCCCTAGCTACACTATATTTGTCTTAAAATAGATGTTTTTATTAAATGAACATGTCTGCGTGTCTTCGTGCCTCGATATTTATCCGTCTGTCTTTAAGTATTGCTCTATCCAAACTTTATGTATATGTCTGTCTCTGTCCTTATCCCGATCCTTTCTGTCTTTTTCTCTCTCTGTGCACCCAACAATCCATTTAATTTTTTGCCCTGTCTCTTTGTCTGTCGTTTTGACCTAGTGTCTGTCTCTTTTTTCTGTGTCTGGGTATCAATCTTTCTCTCCATCTCTATGTATGTAAATATGTCTATCCCTTTTATTTCTTCATCTATGTTTTGTCTTTTTTTCTGCATCCCTATATCAGGGAATTATGTATATGTAATTTTTTCTCTCCCTGCCCACACTCTCCCCATCAATTTATCTTCCTCAATTCGCAAAACCATAACTGACATCTTCCTGCTTGAGACAATTATGCATGGTTTTCATGACCTACATTTGTCTTTGCCTTTTTTTTTACACAGAGAGAAGGAAGCTTACTACTGAATGAAGGTTTTGTCTTCACCAAGGTACTTGGGATAGCCGCAAAACATTGTTTTTATCTCCATTGCTTTAATTGTCGCAGCCTTTTTTTATTTTTGGTGCACTCCTCTTCGCGATAGATTTATTTATTTCTTTTTTCTATCTTTTTCGATATAACTCACTCTCGGTCCCGCTCTTTTTTTTTTTCATGGTTCCTGTAAGTTCTAATGCCAAACAAATAGATAGATAGATAGCTCTCTCCGCATCGTTTCCGCTCTCTCTCTCTCTCTCTCTCTCTCTCTCTCTCTCTCTCACTCTCTCGCTTTCTCGCTGTTAAATCCGGTTAGATCGAAAGCTAGACGAAGAAAGAAAACGAAAGAGAGAAAAGAGAGAGAGAGAGAGAGGAGACAGCATAAAGAAAACAAAAGAGATTATTGTCATTATAAGTCGAAACGTCCAAGTTAAATATTTCTGTTTTATGATCATTTTACTTTGTTTTCAATTACTTTTGTTTTCCTTTCACGTTGTTCCGTAGGTGACATTCGCCAACATATTTTATGGTTTTAGAAAAAATAACAATATTTGTAGTTACATGTATAGCCTCTATCAGCAAGAAACACCCTGGAAGTTAATACTATGGGTTTTTTCTTGAGTATCGTCTGATTTGAGTCAATAAAAATTAGCCCACCTCCCCATCTCCCACTCCATCCACTGAAAGTTTAAAGTCTGTGTCGAAGAAGTTCCACAGTGACCCTTGCATGTCACGCCTGGGTTTTAACGAGTGGCCACAGTTTTATTCTCAACAATTGAAAGTAATCAAACTTAGATGCGGAAGAAAAATAGATACACCTACCGAAACAAGGAAACAAAAACACGGACAACCTAAAAATAGAAAAAAAAAGAAACTTATGAATTCTTCACCCTGTAGCATTTATCAGGGTTACACAATTTAGATGGGAAGTGTTTCAGTTATGAAAAGCAATATTACTTGACCGAATTGCTTGTCTCTAATTGCTAAACAAAAGCGTCCTGTAGTATGAACCTTGAATCAAGACAATTTCTCTTATAGACGCACTGTGCCATGCATTACACGATACAAAGAAACAACCGTGTGAGCATCATTAAGATATCGAGGAAGTACAGGACTTGCCTAAAATAGATATGAAAGAAAGGCTAATGCATATGTACGATCACTTAGAAAAGGTTTGTAATGGTTGAAGAACGCTTATTTATGGAAAAGAGGAAATTAAAATAGGGGGGGAGGGTGCTGGAGGAACATACACAGATAAATATGACTGTGTTGCTCTTCTGTCATGGTTTAATGTCCTAGTTTACGACAAAAGCTATTCTTGTGAATTTTGTCCAGAAGATTTGTCTTCGCTCTATACACGTAACCCTCTCGTGCTTTACGGCCCAAGTCAGATGTGATAGGCACCGCCAAATATTTCTGGTTAACAAACGCAGGCAAAAAAGCTGGAAAAAATGAACTGCGATAAACGCTTAATTTTTCAAGAGTGCTGGTCATATGAGTTACAAAGTTTCTTGAAACAGTTTAGGACGTTTTTCAATCTGACAATTTTTGTAAAATGTAAACTTTCAGTTGAAACTTAGGATCCTGTTAATTCTTAATGCAACATAAAATGTATTTTTTCCCCAGAAGTAATATATAAAACAGAAGAAGAATGTACAAACATAAAATATATTTTAAAATTGTTTTACTCTCTTTTTTCTTCGAATGACCCTGATATACCTCTCTTTCTCTCTCACTATCTATCTCTCTCTCTTTACCTCTCTCTTTCTCACTTTCTCTCTTGATTTTTTTTAGTCCCTCTATCTATATTTTTTCATTTTACTTCAAACTGCCTGCCATGTCCTTCCTCATCTCAGACTGTCTCAGACTGTCACTCCGCTCTGTCTCTCCTTTTTCTCTCCCTTTCTCTCTCTCTCTCTCTCTCTCTCTCTCTCTCTCTCTCTCTCTCTCTCGATTTTGTAATTTACCATAGTCTTCTGCCTACTGTAGAAACTATGTCTGATGCTGATTCATTTTCAATAAAAAAAAAAAAATAGAGAGAGAGAGAGAGAGAGAGAGAGAGAGAGAGAGAGAGAGAGAGAGAGAGAGAGAAAGGCAGAGAGAGAGAGAACAGACATAGTTGAGAGAGAATAATAGAGGCATAATAGAGGAAAAAAAAGAGCCACTTCACCATGAAAGATGTATTCGCACCACTTTAGGTATTGAGAACTTCCTGATTTCGTCGACATGCATAAACATATGTATATATATATATATATATATATATATATATATATATATATATATACAGAGAGAGAGAGAGAGAGAGAGAGAGAGAGAGAGAGAGAGAGAGAGAGAGAGAGAGAGAGAGAGAGAGAGAATCAGTGTGTCTGTTACCACTTCTAATTCATCACAAAACTAAACCAGCCAAAAAGAATCTCAAGTGTGCTTATGAAGATAGCGCAGACACCAAAGTCCTTCCCAAGCTTCATTCAGCCTCTGTCTCGTGCATTATTTTCTAACCAGCTTTAAAACCAAATTGTGATAAATCTAGGCTACTTAAAATCTATTCCTGTCTATCACACTGGTTTCAAAATTTGTTTACACATTAAACTTGTTGATTGAATAGTTAGATGATATAAATCATTGTGCAATGATTTTATTAAACGAATAGATCTAGTACTCCAACACGTAACTGTTGCAGAGCCTAATCTTGTTTTGAGCTTGGGCATAATCTGGGTCAAATCTCGCTAGATCGTCTTCTTCAATTTTCTTTTTTTCATCTAAGGCAGTATACATTTAGAAGGGAAAAAAGAGTAGCAGATAACCATGGAGCTAATTGTTTTCTT
>JAWDGP010002600.1:0-10000 GCA_033675545.1 Elysia crispata
GACCAACACCATTAATACTCTCTACTTGACCAACATCATTAATACTCTCTACTTGATCAACATCATTAATACTCTCAACTTGACCAACACCATTAATACTCTCAACTTGATCAACACCATTAATACTCTCTACTTGACCAACACCATTAATACTCTCTACTTGATCAACGCCATTAATACTCTCTACTTGATCAACGCCATTAATACTCTCAACTTGATCAACACCATTAATACTCTCAACTTGATCAACACCATTAATACTCTCAACTTGATCAACACCATTAATACTCTCAACTTGATCAACACCATTAATACTCTCAACTTGATCAACACCATTAATACTCTCAACGTGACCAACACCATTAATACTCTCAACGTGACCAACACCATTAATACTCTCAACGTGACCAACACCATTAATACTCTCAACTTGATCAACACCATTAATACTCTCAACTTGACCAACACCATTAATACTCTCAACTTGATCAACACCATTAATACTCTCAACTTGATCAACACCATTAATACTCTCTACTTGATCAACACCATTAATACTCTCAACTTGATCAACACCATTAATACTCTCTACTTGATCAACACCATTAATACTCTCTACTTGATCAACACCATTAATACTCTCTACTTGACCAACATCATTAATACTCTCTACTTGATCAACATCATTAATACTCTCAACTCGACCAACACCATTAATACTCTCAACTTGATCAACACCATTAATACTCTCAACGTGACCAACACCATTAATACTCTCAACTTGATCAACACCATTAATACTCTCAACTTGATCAACACCATTAATACTCTCAACTTGATCAACACCATTAATACTCTCAACTTGATCAACACCATTAATACTCTCAACTTGACCAACATCATTAATACTCTCTACTTGATCAACACCATTAATACTCTCAACTCTCTGTTCTACTCCTCCACTTTACTCCACTTCCCGTATATCGTTTTCCTCTGAGTCCCGGCCTCACCCCTCACCAGGACAGTAGAACTTCTCCATGCACAGCTGGATTCGAACATTCTCGTAGTCGTTGAGGTCACAGTCGTCACACACCCTCGCCCTGGACTTCCAGCCGGCGCCACACGTCACTGAGCAGGGAGACCACTCTTGCCAAACAATGACGTCATTTCCGTCGTCTGGTCGCCGGTATTCGTGCATCACGTAGTCTGTAGAGGAAACGTCGAATCGAGTTTTAAAAAGAGGCTGAATTTCTTTGATATTTTTTTATAATAATATTGTGGCCTATATTTAACGTCTATGCAGGGATAAATTTGTGTCCGAGCCCAAAATGATTACTCATATAAGATAAAAAGGTTCCATCATTATACAAACTAAAGTAAAATAGTGCAAAAGACTGGTATATATACAAGCCTCGTTCTCGTAAAAAAGAGAACAGACCTGTTGTAAGTCAGTGGCAAAGTAAAAAAAAAAGACTTACTATAAACTGTTTTTGCTAATTATGAGATCTTTCTGTCGCCAGCCGAAATGGCAAGATAATAAGTCCTTAGGAAATCAATGAACTTAGTATTTATATTTCTCACCGTTCCATTGTCAAGCTCTTATAAACTTCCTATTATTATATTTATTCTTTTTTTCTCCACGTCATATTGATGTACGGTACCTCGTCTTTGAGGAGTCGGCCACACGTACTCTGAGGTAGATGCTGATGTTGAAGATGTCGATGACGACGATTTAGTAGTTGCAGTTGGTGATGGTGAGATCTTTCCGGACTCCCGACCACGCCGTCTAGAGCTGCCGGAGGACGACGAAGGCGAAGATGAAGATGGTGATAATAATGATGATGATGATGATGAGGATGATGATGATGATGATGGTGATGATGACAATAAAGGTTCTTCCAACAGGTTAGAACACGGCGTGCATTCAAATCTGTTCTTTCCCAGCTTCACCTGGGGAAAAAAAACAAACAAAGGAATAAGGCCAAGCTGCTATGTCGAATTTTTTTTCTAATATAATTATATATATATAAGTGAAAGGTTATAATTTTGTCATGATAACAGAAAAACTCGGCGATAATGATAGTAGAGCAAAGCTTTATACTTTCAGTTCGCCTTTTTTCACTCTTTGATGTCTTTGTTTACTAAAAGATTTTGTTTCACGATGATCAAGCACTCCTCTGTTTATAAAAATGAATTATTAATTTTTTTTTTAGTTTTTTTTAGTTTTCACCCGGTCAAAGACGACTTTGGCATTTTAAAATTGAAAAAAGATAGGTTATACGGCATGAGGGGATTGGGGGGGGGAGAGAGAGAGAGAGAGGGAGAGAGAGAGAGAGAGAGAGAGAGAGAGAGAGAGAGAGAGAGAGATAGGGAGAGAGAGAGAGAGAGAGGGAGAGAGAGAGGGGGGGTGAGAGATAGGGGGAGAGAGAGAGGGGGGGAGAGAGAAAGAGAGAGATAGGGAGAGAGAGAGAGAGAGAGAGAGAGAAAGAGAGAGAGAGAAGGGGGGGGGAGAAATAGGGGAAGAGAGAGAGAAAGAGAGAGAGAGAGAGAGAGAGAGAGAGAGAGAGAGGAGGTACAGATAGGGAGAGAGAGAGAGAGAGAGAGAGAGAGAGAGAGAGAGGGAGGATAAGAGAGAGGTAGGGAGAGGTAAGGTGGGAGAATGAGAGAGCGAGCGAAAGAGAGAGAGAGAGACGGATGGAGGGAGGGAGGATGAGAGAGCAAGCGAGAGAGAGAGAGAGAGACGGATGGAGGGAGGGAGGATGAGAGAGCAAGCGAGAGAGAGAGAGAGAGAGAGAGAGAGAGAGAGAGAGAGAGAGAGAGAGAGAGAGAGAGGGAGGATGGATGAGGAAGATGGAGATTGACCCATTATCAGTAACGTCCCACAATTTGGATACATCGCTTCGTGGAAAATAATTTCTCCTTGAAATCTAAGTTTAGCACAAGTTAGCGTTGTGTACTATAATAACACCCTTTAAAGACAATTGAAAAGAAATTACTATATCTCATTATCTTTCTTTCTATCTATATGTGTCTATCTTTCCACCGTTTTCTTTCTTCATCTATCTTTTTAACTATATATCTATTTACTTATGAATTTGTCTATCTCTCTATCTATCTTATTATTATCATTTTTAGCGCTCCTGATATTGAGCACTATTACAGAAGGCAAGAATAACCATCAAGCATAGTATCTATCTATCTATCTATTAATCTCCTTACTTATTACACCTAGCAACCTATCGTTACATTTTATTATTTCATTGACTGATTGGTTTGTTTGTTTGTTTTTTAAATTAATTTTTTTTTAATCTCAATCTTCAAATTGGGTAATCACCGTATCAGATTTATGAATGTAAAACTATGACTTTCTATTAAAAAGAGAAACCCAGTCCGCCTCTCAAATGCCTCTCTCCGCAGGCGTGGAATGTCAAGATGTTAGATTTTAACACGGAAATGTGAATAAGAAATGAAGAAGGTTATGAAGTTCAGATTCTTTTGGAAAAGAAGACGCCACAGACACTACACTGCTAGATTTACCTGGAGGACGAGACATACAACGATCACAGGAATGCCAGTGTTTTAACATAATGCAAACGAGTTGCCGTCAATTTAGAGCAGCACCCTTCGACCCTACCCAGTGGAAGCATGGAGGGGGATTACTCTTAACTTTTTTAAAATTTTATTTTCGTTTTGTTTTCCACGTCCAAGACGAGTCTGATTATAAGAGATTTGCAAAATGTGAACAGCTATAAAATCCTTGTCTCTTTTATCTCAGTCACGATAATCTGGTATGAATGTTGAGCGTAACTTTCCTTTACTAAAGGATAATTTGCATAAAGTTCCTTCTAGGAACTGAGGCTTAAAAGAATGATGATTAATTATAATTAATTCAAGGGATGAAAAGAGCTGAGAATTCTGAATAACTTTGAAATGAATAATTATACTTTAAATCAACGCATTAAGTTTTGTTCAAATGTGTTCTGTAAAGCTACATATCTAGCTTCATTTCTGCGAGTTGTTCTAAGACAGTTTTTAGCAGTCGCCCTTCGTGCAAGATACTTCAAATGTCATAAAAAAAATGTCTACTCAGAGCAGTATTCAAACTTCTCAAGCTACCTTGTGGGTGATGTTTCACAGTCGGAATCTATCAACAAGCTTATTCGTTTAGTAGAATATGTCTTGGCACACTGCATTACATTGAAGATCTGCGGAGAGAGCTAAAGAGTGCATGCTTTCTTTTAATCCTGTACCTGAACAATGAGACCCACACGGTTTTATCTGCTCCCAGCAATCTTGGCTGTCCAGGTGGTGTCACAAGACTCACATTATAGATATTGCGGAACTCAACAATCTTGGCTGTCCAGGTGGTGTCACAATACTCACATTATAGATATTGCGGAACTCAACAATCTTGGCTGTCCAGGTGGTGTCACAATACTCACATTATAGATATTGCGGTACTCAACAATCTTGGCTTTGACGAGGTGCAGGTGGTGTCACAAGACTCACATTATAGATATTGCGGTACTCAACAATCTTGGCTGTCCAGGTGGTGTCACAAGACTCACATTAGAGATATTGCGGTACTCAACAATCTTGGCTGTGACGAGGTTCAGGTGGTGTCACAAGACTCACATTATATATATTGCAATACTCCACAATCTTGGCTGTGACGAGATTCAGGTGTGTCACAAGACTCGCATTATAGATATTGCGGTACTCTCTTAACTGTGACGAGATTCAGGTGGTGACACAATACTCACATTATAGATATTGCAGTACTCAACAATCTTGGCTGTGACGAGATTCATGTGGTGTCACAAGACTCACATTATAGATATTGCAGTACTCAACAATCTTGGCTGTGACGAGATTCAGGTGGTGTCACAAGACTCACATTATAGATATTGCGGTACTCAACAATCTTGGCTGTGACGAGATTCAGGTGGTGTCACAATACTCACATTATAGATATTGCAGTACTCAACAATCTTGGCTGTGACGAGATTCAGGTGGTGTCACAATACTCACATTAGAGATATTGCAGTACTCAACAATCTTGGCTGTCCAGGTAGTGTCACAATACTCACATTACAGTTATTGCAGTACTCAACAATCTTGGCTGTGACGAGATTCAGGTGGTGTCACAATACTCACATTATAGATATTGCAGTACTCAACAATATTGGCTATAACGAGGTTCAGGTGATGTCACAATACTCACATTATAGATATTGCAGCACCATACCAATGACTCAAAAGAGAAACGTGAAAATCTCGATATTGCTTTTTATTTTACTTCCTTTCATTGACTGATTCTTGCAGCGGAAATGTTTTCTTTTTGGTCCATGGTTTTCTGAACCTCTTCCCTGCACTGGAATACGCGTGATGTAGATTTGTGTGGGGATGTGTGTGTGGGTGGGTGGGTGTAGATAAAAACAAGAACCATTCCCAGTAGAAATAGTAATGTCATATTGAAGGTACTGCACCATAGTAATTACTTTTGAAAAAAATGGAAATTAAAGGAGGGAAAGCAAAAAAAAAAAAGAAAAGAAAAAAAAAGAAAAGAAAAGAAAAGAAAAAGAAAGAAAAAAATTTTCTATTACCTTTTTACCTTCCCCATACAATTCTGGCAAATTTCCTTTTCGCCGGCGAATATAAAATTTATTAATGTCGATCGAATTTTTCCCTACCCAACCAATTCTTATTCTTCTCATGTAACATCCTTGATGAAATCCATGGACCAATTATTGTCCTGTTCTCACCAGTGAACTATTATTATACATGTACATCTCTGTGTTTCCCGTTGTACCCTCTGTGGTTTCCCGTTGTACCCTCTGTGTTTTCCCGTTGTACCCTCTGTGTTTCCCGTTGTACCCTCTGTTTTTCCCGTTGTACCCTCTGTGTTTCCCGTTGTACCCTCTGTGTTTCCCGTTGTACCCTCTGTGGTTTCCTGTTGTACCCTCTGTGGTTTCCCGTTGTACCCTCTGTGGTTTCCTGTTGTACCCTCTGTGGTTTCCCGTTGTACCCTCTGTGGTTTCCCCTTACCTTGCGATCAGCAAAGCCCACGCCTCGCCATCTACAGCAGTGCTGGGCGTCAGTGAACCTGGTCTGTCTGATGAGGCCCCCACACAGCCCGCCCCTCTTCCTCACTCGCCGGAAGCAGTGGAGACGGCCTGGCGACATAAACAAAATGATTAAATCCGTTTCTTTAACTTTCAAAATTCACTCCTGTTGTTTTTCTTCCCCCATAAGCTTAATGGGGCAGTGGAGAAAGCTGGAGATAGCGATTATATATGTATGTGCCGTGCTATTGTTTGTCTGCTTTTTTGTTGGCTTTTTGTTATTGTTGTTGTTATTGTTGTTGTTGTAATTCTTGTTCTTGTTCATTTTCACACGATCTCTTTTTTCCTCCTCTGTTGCTGATCTTGATGTTATATTTGTTGTTGTTGCTGTTTTTTTTTTCTTTTTTTTTCCTGCGGCTCTTCTTCTTCTTCTTCTTCTTCTTCTTCTTCTTCTTCTTCTTCTTCTTCTTCTTCTTCTTCTTCTTCTTCTTCTTCTTCTTCTTCTTCTTCTTCTTCTTCTTCTTCTTCTTCTTCTTCTTCTTCTTCTTCTTCTTCTTCTTCTTCTTCTTCTTCTTCTCTTACCTCCCACCATTTACTACTACCGCTACCACCACTACCACCACCACCACTACTACTACTACTACTACTACTACTACTACTACTACTACTACTACTACTACTACTACTACTACTACTACTACTACTACTACTGCTGCTGCTGCTGCTGCTGCTGCTTCTATGACAATTGCTACTGCTACTATTACTTTTTCTACCAACAAAACCATAACCACTATCACCACCATTATAAATGTTCAAGTTGTTTAATTTCAAAACTTTTACATTTTATCAAAGCATTATCTTCTTCGGTTACGTTTGGATTAACCAGATTTGGCTCCGACCCAAGCAGGCAAGTCTCACTACTTAAAGAAAAACACCGTGTACGCACTCCGTCAAAGGTAAACAGATGAGTGTTATTTTTGCTTATGGTGCTCCAATGCCTTAGAGCATATATAGATCTACATGGAATGTGGAGTTAAAACGATGTTATGTGGATAAAAACGGTTTGAAGTGTATCCAGGTGCCTCGAAGGTCGTTATGAGTATCGGAAATAGGGCGTAGCTTGAAAAGATGAGAATCACGTAGAGGGAAGGGGAAAAAAAGGTGTGCGTGTGTGTGGAGAGGGGGGGGGGGGAGGAGAGAGGGAAAGGAGGAAGATCAAAATACTAAGTTGTGTGTTTTCATGCCAGATAACATATAAAAACCAAAATTAATGCAGTAGCAGTTTTTTTTTTAACACATCTCTTACATTCTCAGTCTATCATATTCACAGATCATAAGAACTTAGACAAAGTCATTCTCTTTGATCATGGTGATCATCGTCATCATCAACATCATCATCATCATGATCATCATTATCCCAATCATCATGATCATCATCAACATTACCATCAACATCATCATCATCATCATCATCATCATCATCATCATCATCATCATCATCATCATCATCATCATCATCATCATTATCCCAATCATCATCTTCATTATCATCATCATCATTATCCCAATCATCATGATCAACATCACCATCACCATCATCATCATCATCATCATCATCATCATCATCATCATCATCATCATCAACATCAACATCAACATCATCATTATCCCAATCATCATCATCACAATCGTCATCATCTTCATAATTTTTCATTTTTTTCCCCATTCTTTTTGTCTTTATCAATATGAACAGTTTATATCGCAATCTTTTATAGTCTTTATCACCAGAGCTCTCATTTTTTTTCCACATTAAAAAAAATGATTACAATGGGTAACGAAAGCTTCACAATGCTGCATTAATTTGACGTATCTCCATTTATAGCATCAATTTTATTACAGCATAAATGTCGTGCTAGATAATACACTCACCACTCGTGACTATCGGGCCAACGGCCAGAACCATAATTAACACAGATGTCAGAACCCTGGATGTCCTCATCGTCAATCCGACACATATGCTTTCGATGTAATTATTCTCTGATCTCTACGAAGCTCCGCGTAAATGAAGAGATAAAAATCTTGTCTTCTCTTTTTCTTTCTATCCCGTTCCTTAGTGTTGCGTGGCTCAAAACCAGTTCATATTTTATTCGAGTGTAATTATTTTAGATGGGGGAAGTTCAGTGTCAGGGTTGATTTGAGTGCTAGTTGGTCCCATCCGGTGCCATCTGAAGATCAAAAGGAAAGGAAATTAGTGTGTCATTATTGGTGTCAATATATTTTATAATTATCACTCTCACCAGCTTGCGTTAACATCCAAGAGTATGTTTTGCCTCACCCATTGCATTCTGAAATTGAAATACACATATGTTGACGTACTATAATAAATAACCTTGTGTCTTTTTTTCTAGTAAGTGAAATGATTATTTCAATCAAACATTGAAATAGATTAACGGCAAGGCTCGGCATGAAGTTTTAATTTAATAGCATGATAGAATTTCGTTATTGGCGGGCAGTCCCAGACAATCAATCCAACAAATAACTTTGGCGGTAGATTTGTATTATTTCCAACACTCCAGAATGGGAATTACCTGTAGATCTAAATTATACCGGTGAATATTCCATAGATCCGCTACAGCATAACTCCAAGTCACTATGATCATAGAGACTCAAGTTAACTTTACTATGATCATAGAGACTCAAGTTAACTTTACTATGATCATAGAGACTCAAGTTAACTCTACTATGATCATAGAGACTCAAGTTAACTTTTCTATGATCATAGAGACTCAAGTTAACTTTACTTCAAGTGGAACCATGGATAAACACCGTCAATAACAACTGTAACTTCAAGTCAAGATGATGACATGCAGACCTGCAGGTCAATTGGATCAATCGGAAGCAAAATTTTAAGTCATTTTGATTGTCCAAGTAAACTTAATCGATCACAAGTAGAAGTCCTAGTAAACTTAACCGATCACAAGTAGAGGTCCTAGTAAACTTAATCGATCACAAGTAGAGGTCCTAATAAACTTAATCGATCACAAGTAGAGGTCCTAGTAAACTTAATCTATCCCAAACAGAGCTCATAGTAAACTTAATCGATTCCAAACATAATGCTAAATAAACTTAATCGATCTCAAGCAGAGCCCCAAGTTAATTTGATTGATTACAAGCATAACCCCAATTTTACTTGATTGATCATGAACATAAGAACTACATTTCAACTCGATTACAAGCAAATCTCAGTTCTCGACTGATCAGAGCAAGATCGTGAGGTCGATTTGATCATATAAGCAGAACTCCAAGCGAACCTGATCAGGCACAAACACACCTCCCAGCCAACCTGATCAGGCACAAACACACCTCCCAGCCAACCTGATCAGGCACAAACACACCTCCCAGCCAACCTGATCAGGCACAAACACACCTCCCAGCCAACCTGATCAGGCACAGACACACCTCCCATCCAACCTGATCAGGCACAAACACACCTCCCAGCCAACCTGATCAGGCACAGACAAACCTCCCAGCCAACCTGATCACAAGCGAGGCGGATCTTGTGTTGGTATCTGTTTCGATGCGCTACCCTCGTAAAAAAAAGTATAACTACCGATGTACTTCAACGTTCATTAAATCTAATAAATTTATAATGTTCAAACAAATCCACGTAGATTCAAGCAGTTTTGCCCTTCTTTTTTTCTTCTAAGAGTCACAGTAAACCAGACAAGCGCATCCCCTAAGGTAACTCCCAACCTGGTAATTATTCTTTCTTCTGTTCGGACTAATAGTGGAATCCTAAGTATACTCTTAGTATTTCCCTCGCCCATCAGGGTGCCACAAGCTGCTTTCCGAGTCGCGGTTCTCTTTGGTATTTAGACCGTTAAAGTAGCAAGGTAATTCCATACAATCCGGTAGCCCAGTTTAGTTTAGTTATG
>JAWDGP010002600.1:15000-17500 GCA_033675545.1 Elysia crispata
TAAACTAAATACACGTAAAATATAATACATTTTCTAGGTTTCTTCTCCCTCATGTTCTGATTAGATGAACTCTGTTCTATTTTAGTCCATCCGCAACAGACCGTCTAGGAATAGTTCTTTCAGATATCATGTTTGGTGTCCTAACACACGGCTAGCTACTTTTTATCCATGGCTTCAATCATAGAGAGGTTTTATATGTAGCGCACAATAGAGCTCAGAGAATTTTTCAACCGATGGTCACCAGCCCAGCTGCCATTCGGAAATTGTGAGGTGGCCTGGGATTTTCAGGATCATGTCGGAAATTACTGTTTTGAGCTATTGGGCTTCAAACATAAAAAAATCAATTTTTCAAAGTTTCCCACTTTTTAGCTTCTTATGAACTATCAACTATTTTTCTATCTTGTCAAAAAGTATCAAATCCCAAAAGAAACTTTAAATATGCTTCATGGTGTTTTTGTGAAGATAACTGCGACCCTTAATGAAGACTTTCCCTAACTTTAAACACGTTTTTTTCTTTCAGTTTCTCATTCCCCAGCCTTGTGTTAAGTTTTGGGTTATATCTCAGCCAAATACTAATATATTTTTAAAATTTCAACTGTTTTATGCAGAGAATTGGTTGGGCTTTCAAAAAATATGGAAATCAGAATTTGTCCAAACTAGTCATTGAGCCTAAACATTGCAGGCCACCTCACAATTACCGAAGAAAGAGCGTAACCTCGCAGTCTCTCATGTTCCCAAATTTTTTACTCTTTTATCACCTGAGCGACTTAAGAAAATGTGTATAATGAACTTTTTTTTCCCAGTAGTCAACTTGGTGCTGGTACCCAGTTCTGATTGATCATAAAATCGATTCTCTAGCATTAGATAATAAGAATTCGAATCATGTTTCGATGAACATTTGTTTTAACAATTTTTTTTTATCTTCCATGCTTTATACAAATAGGAAATTTATTTGAGTCTCGATTTAGATTAATTTATTTTTTCTTCAGAAAACACTGCGGTGGTGAAGAAGAGAAAACTTTAACCAGTTTATGTTTTTCATTAATCATTACAACGTGCTCCAGCCAGGGAAATCTCGTAACCCTAACCCTAACCCAAATCGCCCATTTGCAGAACATCTTGCAAAATACAGAGAAGCGAACCAGAGAACCAAAGATAAATCAGAATTTTGCAAAATTCCAACGTCTGAAATTAGCAAGTTAAGGCATATCCAGGTACTTTCGTTGACATGCCTTTCTATACATATTTTAATTTGATGAACAAAATCGAACAAGCTTAACGTGGAAGGGCATTACTGTACCACAGGCGAGTGGCTAAGATTTCTGCTTTTTCTCTGAGAGGTTCGGATGAGGGATGCGAGCTACGCCAAGGTCTTGTAACAAGTTAAGAGCCTCGCCCTTTTAGCCATACCCTGCGGATACGGCTTTTATTGGCATTAGATTACTACGCACTGGAGGGACCAATTAATCAACCAATCAATCAACAATCAATCAATCTACTTGATCACCTTGCTTTGGCGAGTCTACAGTCTCATTGCATGTAATTTACATCTTCAATTTTTTTTAACGTTGTGGGTATAGTAATGTTTACTTTTCACTGAATATATGGAACTAATTACATTCGTAAAGAAGATAACGGAGCTCTCTTGAACTAAATTATTGCGTTTCTATCTGGTTGTACACAAAGAAAGAATTATGAGTCTTGATAAAACGCTTATCGATTTAGCCGTAAAAAAAAAAAAAGTAAAACTTTATTTTAAATATTTAAGTACAAATCTTCGCTCCTTTACTATCTAATTTATCTTAAAGATCAAATTGGTAATTTCCTCATTTTTATTACCGTCTCTGCAAGACGTAATTATCAAAGGGGGATTACTCCATGGCTATATTGAAGCACCTATTCCTTAAGATCCATAGGGACCATTTATCAAGGACCTAAAACGGGGTTACATCGTCAGTGAACAAGTATTTTGGATGCCCATCTTTCTCAATGCGCCCAATCGTTCTAAACACCATTTTTTATGTGACTGATACCACTCCTGTATGGACGTGCTGTATCAATCAATCAATCAATCAGTCAATCAATCTCGGACATAACTCAGCAGATAAATAATGCTACATGTGACTACAGCCTGGACAATGCAAACACTTTGTTGTTGAGTTCAAGATTAACCCGGATTGTTATTCACCTAAACATTGGCGCTCCTAGAATTCAAACACCTGTTACGACGAGTTTTGTTTGCCATCAGTCTCTGTCCTTCTCGCCTAAAGCCAAAAGCCACAGAACTGTGCAGTTTGCATTTTGGATTATACTATTGGACCACCCAGATCAAGATTTTATTTTCCCCTTTTACATCTGTGTTTTCTAACTTGAATTCTTGCTTTGGTTTTAATATTAAGCATCATTCTGAGCTAGCCCAAAAAATGGAATCTATTTTTGTGACAATAGACTCTTTCAGGCCCACCAAAAAGGAAAAAGGGTGTGTATGCGGGGAGGGAAT
>JAWDGP010002600.1:22500-92500 GCA_033675545.1 Elysia crispata
GAGAGAGAGAGAGAGACAGACAGACAGACAGACAGACAGAGAGAGAGAGAGAGAGAGAGAGAGAGAGAGAGAGAGAGAGAGAGAGAGAGCAATCAATATAATTATTTAAAAACAAAAAATGTTTTGCGCACTCGGGTTGAGCGATAAGTGGGTTATAAAATTCCTTAGCGTTCTCAGCGATTATAATCTTTCTTCGCGTTACGGCACGTTTGAGCTTTGTGAATACAAATCTGAAACAATTAAATATTTTATGGCGGATTGGCAGGCGCAGAAAACAATCCGATGCCAGCCTTAGTATTCCCGGAATCGTTCAATAACGTTGCCTCGCCGATCAGACACATCTAGATCTGTCTAGGTCCATTAAGCTTTTTCGAAAGAAGTTGTGCTTTTCAGTTTTAGGCATCGCCCATTTGGTATTCGTCAGCAGCATTTTTTTTCTTTCTTTTTTTTAAGAATCCCTCTTTTCCTCCCCATTTGCGCGTTTTATATAATCTTATCAGCATTGGAAATAACATCAGCTTTCCTGTACAGTTTAGATTTTTCAGTGCAGGCCCTGGTGCTTCGTGTAAGTTTACTAGCTAGCAAAAACTTAACATATGAGCTCACATTCACACTATGTGAAATATCATTTTCTCTCAGCATGATCATTTATTGTTATTCAATTCAAACTAAGTTTCTAAATCCACTCATTTCATAACAAAGACAACACGCCGAACAAAACCGAACCTAGAATCTAAATGAAACGTGGATTCTGAAAAAAAAAATCAATCTATGTAGATCTAGATCTACATTTAGTTCGAGTAAGATTGGGAAAATCAGATGAAAAAATAACATAGATACAAAAAGTAAATAGGCTTGAGCTAGATAGAAGCCCTTTTGAAAGCTCTGCAAAAAAATTGAAAGACCTACGATCCAAAGAGGATTTAGGCCTCCAATTTAGGTTATCTTGTCACCTCTCGGTAAATGATAAATAATTCTGCCAAAACAAGTCTTCAATCATCTAACGCTACCAATCAATGAGAAGTAGGTAGATCTAGTCACAAATCGGTCGATTTTAAACCGAAGCATTTACACAACGTTTAGATGCATCATGCACATGCGCTACCGGAAACCGGTCATGTCGAAAATGACAACAAGTTGAAAGATCACTGGCTTTTCACCCAAATCTGGATCCATAATAGGCTCAATAACTCCTTTGCAACTTTTTCGAGAGCTTAAATTTTTTATTTAAAGAATCTAGATCTTAGCTTTTGCAATGCATTCAAATCTTGCAAGAGCCTATTCTAGCTAGCGCTTATAATTAACATGGCCTCTCTTAGCTCGGGTTCATCGAGGGAGGCGAAACCTGGATTTTGGAAGAAAAACTCTAACAACGTTCCTCTCCCTGGAAGGTATCTAACCCATTAGCACTGTTCTACTTCTCCATGTCCATGAATTCGAGGTCAATAATTAGAAATAACTCCTACTCAAGTAGACACACATTTAAACCGTTGCAAATGGGTCTTATTGCTGAATTGCCGTTACACCTGTCTCTTGATACTTGTGAAATTTTCTTTCAGAAATAGCAAATGTTTTGAGTTGTGTCACTCTAGCAGTTTGTTAAAGGAACATTAGTTATATGATGGCCCTTAATTTGCGATGATATTTATGTGTTGTTGTATTCAGAGGCATAGGTATATAGACAATACTTAAATAGCAGTACTTAGTTAGCATTTATCTATTTTGCAACAGGTCTCTTCTTCAGTTTGAGACCCCTTACCCTGGGCTTTCATGGTTCTCTTGTTATATGAAAGCCATATTGGATACAGCACTGGAAAAAAAACAAAACTAGTTGAATAACATTTCTTAATTTTGTTTAATGTATTTCTTTTTTTACTCTTAACTTTTTTTTGTCTTTAAAGTTTAATCAGTATAGTACTTGAGACCAGTCACTAAGTCAGTAATGATCCGATTGCTCCTAGTATCCAATATGTGTGTGACTGCCATGGAAACAAAAAAGCTGAGACTGCACAGGGTAAGGAGACCTGAGAATTCTAAAGTGGCCCTGGAGTAGATATACGGAAGGATTTATGTTTATATGTCCTTTCAACTCTAACTCTCAAGACTGACTAGAACTAGAGGTAGCAGCCAAGAAAACCTGCGCTTAGCTAGAGAGAAATATGATTTTTTTTTTCCAGGTTACAATTTAAATGCGAATCTAGAGGGGTGCAATTAAAACTCCCAAGTCCAATTAACCAACGCAACTGCTGACATCATACCTTTTTATGAAGTTGAGATGAAGATTGCTTCTTTCAAAGGACATGCAGTTTTTTTCTACTTTATTCCTTTTTTCGTCATTTGTGAAACATGTTTCTGATCGTACCTTTTGTCCCCAGCATAAAACCAGTGTATGGAGCTCAGCACCCACCACCTTATACAAATGTAACCACGTATGTGATCATTATATTGAAATTAATTTTATTTTAGTAGATCTAATACTATTTTCATTTTTTTTTTAATTATCACCTATCTTTAACAATAGAAAATTTTGAGAAGCGGTAAATGTTCAAATGCATGGAATTATTAATTTTAAGTTTGCTACTAGACCTAGCCTTGCATTGCTTTTTTGTTGTTATTCTTGGAATAGTGAGTGTATTTAATTTTTTTCCATATTTTTTAGTACATTTTGCTGTATTATTATTTTGGTCTTGCTTCCAGGCCAGGCTGGCCTCAGAAGAAAGATGATAAGAGCAAGAATAACAAACGAGATGCTTTCCAAGAATTTGAAAATAAAACTTCGGATGCTTGGGATGATGGGGACGATGATCTCATGGAAATGGCAAACTTACGGTTGTCACTAAAGGACGTGCACTCCTCTGCTAGGGTGGTTCTTGACAACCATAGCAAGAAGACCCAGGCAGCGAACAGACAACAACAGCAAGCATCCACAGCAGCATCAAAAGCACCAGCACCTTCAAAAAATAACGGTTGGTTCGGTATAGACTGGGAATGCAAATTTCACTTTCATTGTTGAGCAAACTAAACTGGATATGTACATTTGCAAATCTATGAATGTGCAGCTAGATCTATATATATTTTAGAATTCAAAAGGAAGAAGCTAATTGCCATGTTATTTAAGTTAAATATTTGAAGTCTCTTTTTCTAAATAGAATGGTAAAAATTCTTCAAGGACTGTGAAAGAAATACATTTCTCTAATTTTCCATGGCAGGGATTAAAAAAATAAGAATTATTGATCACTTAGAGGTTATATGGATTTAAAAAAGTCCAACCAATTTATCAGTATTTAGCATGCTGTTGTAAATTAAAAGACACATATGTGCCTTCTTTTGACACAGGTGCCAGCAGCAGCCCAAGTCCCCCACCAATTTCGCCTTCCCATGTTCCTCCACACCATCACCCAACAGGGCCAGGTTTGGGAGTTAGGCAGGGAGGGGGAGGCTATCAGCCACCCAAAATGACTTCTATACGTTACGTCACAGACAAACAGCCAGACAGAGAAGCCAGCAAAATCGAAAAGTTCAAAGCTTTGTTCAAGGAACCTTCTTTAGACTTGGGTATTTGTTGTTTTTTTTTTTAAAACTTATTTGCGGCATTTTTCTTGAGGTATCTATATTATTTACTAGAATGCTGGATGGTTAAAAGTTATTGCATGTCTCAATTCTTAATTGCCAAAATTTTTTTTTCCTTTTTAGGTTTCATTTTAAAACTTTTATGGAGCATAGCATTTTATTTCTGTGCCTTGCAGATACTTAGTATTGTTTTTTTATTTGAAGTTGCTCTGGTTCAATAATTTGAAACCAAAGTTATCATTCGCTTTTGCCTTTATATCACGCTCTTCTAAATAAATACAAGAAATGAAACTGATTTTCTGTTTTATGGTGGTTTTTTTTGTAGAATATATTTTTCTTGCCTAAATGTTAAGACCATGTTCTAAGGAAACCTTGTCTGTATTTGATTCTAGGTGATCTTCGAAAGCTCTGCTGGTCAGGTATCCCAAAAGCTGTGCGTCCAACGGCCTGGAAGATTTTATCAGTGAGTGAAGAATTACATAATTGCATTACTTTTTAATAGAATAATTTTGTGTAATCTGTCAGTTCAAGTCTTAAAAATTGAATTTATCCAATTGATAAGAAAAGTGGAATGACATGGAAAATGTAGGTAACAGGACATTCATTTTATTTGGATATTTGATGAGTTAGGCTCAGGTCTCTTACTTTTTTTCTGAAAATAAAAGACGTCACAAAGTCTTTTAAGATCCTCAGTCTTTGTTTTAAAACAAGGACACTTTTTTGATTCAATTAATTTTGATTTTTTTAGATGTTTGGGTTATTTTTTTCTACTTTAATTACAGTTCAAAACATTTCTACAAACTCTGTAGAGTTTGATAAGATTCAAGATATTTGTTAAAAGTCATGATATACTTACAGTTTATTCTGGCATTTATTCCCAACACAGGGTTATCTTCCCACAGCAGCAGACAGAAGGCAAGAGATCCTGGAGAGAAAGAGAAAGGAATATTTCGGGTATATCGACCAATATTAT
Source organism: Elysia crispata (assembly GCA_033675545.1). Taxonomy (NCBI): domain Eukaryota; kingdom Metazoa; phylum Mollusca; class Gastropoda; family Plakobranchidae; genus Elysia; species Elysia crispata. Next base: position 27,044 of record JAWDGP010002600.1, read on the forward strand.
GAGACCAGATATCAAGAATTACATGAAGAAACATTTCGACAGGTTAGCTTTTTCTGTTGGTATATTTTACCTCTATGCATACCAAGTACTTTTTTTTTGTTTTAGTTTTATAAAATGTCTAAACTTTCGTTTTGGTTGTATAAAAAGTCTAAACTTTTGTTTCAACTGTATAAAAAGTCTAAACTTTCAAAATGCCATTTTTAATAATCCAATTTTCACAAGCTTTGTTAGCCACAAACACTTGAAAGTCTATGGTGAAAGTTATTGCCAGAGAAAACTTTTTGAAAGCAATCTTACACGAGTTGTTTTTAGGAATATAGTGTTAAGTTATCATTACTTTTCGCTACTTTTTCAATATTTTAAAATTTAATTTTGAGAGATTAGAGCTAACCTCATACATTCTTTTTCCTCTGTATATTTAAGAAATCATTTTCTGATAATTGAGAATATCTTTTCAGTACTGAACGTTTAAATTACTGAAATAGATCAGATGCTGTATAAAGTCTGATTTTTAACAGATCAAAGTAGAGATATCAATGGTTACATGATTGTTGCAGATTTTTATATCTTGGACAGTACAATTAACTGAGAGCAAAGCTGATGATCTTAATTCATATCATCTCCCTATTCTTGAATGTACCTTTGTATCATTTTGTTGTCAAGGGAAGTCATTAGCATTTTGCGGTCAGCAGGTAAACTGAGACAATTGGTTTAAATATAATTAGTAAACTTGAAAAGCTTATTTAACCCTTTCCTGTATAACCCGGCCGAACCCGGCCAAAATTTTATCACAGCCTTCTGTTTAACCCGGCCAAATACGGCCGCCCAACACACCCCTGGTCACTGTTCAAACCGGCCAAATACGGCCTTGAGATTTCCCTTTATAAGAGGGTTCTATTTTGGACCGAAAGGTGACTTAATCAGTTAAAAATAGAATCTTACTTTATTCTAAATATAACAGAATGATTCCCGACCCAGAATTCCACAGGATTCCCCTTTCCAGGGAGGCCCTTGCAAGCACAAAGGCTCAGTCTTGCAACACGCTTGTTCTGTGCTACACTAGTTTTTTGCTCTTGTTTAGCGATCGTACCAAGTCTTGTTTCTTTGTCTTTGCGTGATGATGGCTGATGTTAATAGCGATACGGAATTGGACTATGAATCTGATGTTGATATCAGCCCGGAAAATGACTTCTTTGAGGTATGTATCCCATCTAATAATAATAAATTGAGTCACAGGATAGAGGCCTCCGATATCTAGATCTAGAGATTTAGACTAGTCTTGTATCTTTGGCCATAACAAAGCCAGATGGTGGATCTAGATCTAGATTCTAGATCATAAAAGAAAAAAAAAGATAAAAACTTATTCTAAAGCTGTATTCTGGATTCCGTTTTTTAATTTTAAACTGACTTTAGCTGACTAGATTTAGATTTCATGGGTACAGTATTTAGATCAAGGACTATGATCCACGATGGCTCTCAGCCTCATCCTGTTAAGTTTACTGTGTAGTCCTACTATCAACACGCATCTCATTTCTTGGCCCAACAAACCGCCTAGATCTAAGCTAGATTAGCTACTTACTTAAGAAATTAGCTAGAATTAATCTATACAAAGATATAGATGTAAAACATTAAGGTGTTAGCTACAATAATTTTTTTTTGCTCTAGTCTAGTTCTAAAGTTAAATCATATAGATTCTAGAGCTTTTATATCAGAATGTAACTTCCATTAATCTACATGCATGACATATTTTTATTTCATTAATATCATTAATAGGGATTTTCCCTCTATATATATAAGAATATAAATTATAATGAATTATTAATTTGTCCAGTGTATGTATGAGAGAGCTAGAGAGAGAGAGAGAGGAGTTAAGCAAAGAGGAAATTTAGGTTAACTGACTATCTTTTTTTTTTTTTTTCATTTGACAGGATGTTGAGCCTGATGACGATGGTGCTGAAGTTGCTGCCGCAGCCACTCAGCCTGCTCACGCTGCTGTTCCTGCAGATGCTGCACAGGTTGCTGCACCTGCACTCAATGGAGAAGATGGTGACTGGAGTCCAGAGGCTACTGACATCATCATCCAGGATTTCACGGAGCACACTGGGCCTCGGCACAATCTTGGACCGCACGCATGTCCTCTTGACTTTTTTTGGCTCATGTTCCCGATTGCTCTCCTCACTATTCTTGTCGAGGAAACTAATCGCTATGCCCAGCAGTGCATCATGAGAATTACAAATAGCAGCTGGTATGACACCGACATCAATGAGATGAGAGCTTTCCTCGCAATCCAGATCATCTTTGGAATTAAACAACAGCCACAACTGTGGATGTATTGGAGTGAAGATAGGCGCTTCAACGACGCATGGGTCTCTGGAATCATGACAATTCAGAGATTTAAAAACCTCAGTCGTTATTTCCACTGCAGAGATACCTCTGCTACACCCCCTAGAGGCAGTGAAAATTATGATCCACTTTTCAAAGTTAGAAATGTGATTCAAACAACGCAGAGGACTTTTAATGAATGTTTTCAAGTCTGCAGGGATCTGAGTGTCGATGAATGCATGGTTGCCTTCAAAGGACGGCTCAGTTTTAAGCAATACATGCCCGCTAAACCTACCAAGTAGGGTATTGAAATTTGGTCCGTTTTTGACGCACGACTTGGACACTGTTTAGGATATGATGTCTATACAGGGAAAGCCAGCTGCAAAAATCCAAGAAAGCCACTTGGTTTTGAAGTTGTGGACTCTTTGTGTAGTCCTCATTTTGGCAAAGGGCATCACGTCTATGTTGATCGATTTTTTAACTCTGTGGATTTGGCAGAGCATCTGTCAGAGAATGGAACTTATCTTTGTGGGACAATTATGTCTAACAGGAAAGGGCTGCCACCTGCCATGAAGAGAAAAATGAAAACAAAAGGGGAACTAATGCAGCTCCAGAAAGGAAACCTTGTAACCACTGCCTTCCACGACAAACGCACAGTCCATCTTCTGTCGACCAACCAAATCATGGGGACTGCTGAAGATGGCCGACCGCTTGTCCTATCAGACTACAACAAATATATGGGAGGTGTAGACAAGTTAGACCAGCAGCTCTCATACTATCCTGTGGGTAGGCCAGGGAAGAAGTGGTGGAGATACATTGTATGGCATATCATCAACACTGCTGTGTATAACGCTTTCATAATTTGGAATAAGTCTGCTCACAATTTTCCCATCTTAAAAACATATGACCACATGATGTTTCGGTGTGATATTGCAGATGGCCTTATAAATGGATTCTGTTCCTGTAAACTTCCAGGATTGGAAAGCTACGCGGCTACAGGCCATACCGGAGGGAACAATAAAACACCACGTGATTTCAAAAATTGGTGGGCGGAAAAGGAGCTGTGTTCTGTGTAGTCTAGAAAAAAGGAAAACACCCAAAGGATACCCTATAGAAACTTCATTTATTTGTAAATTTTGTGATGTTCCTCTGTGTAAAAAGCTAAGTTTTTCTAAATACCATGAACTAGGAATGAACATCAATGAATACTGTGGCTAGTTGTAAATTAATAGGGTAGTGAATTCTGTTTTTTCAGTTTATATATGTTGTAAGCTTGATCTAGGTTAAAATAATAAATGTGTGTGTTTTTTTTAAGTGTGTGTAGTTATTTAGTGGCCAAGAAAACAAGGAAGGAGTTAGTATGCAAGTTAAGTTTATGGTTTCTGAAAAGGCTCATGAAGCCATGTTCTGGATTAAATATAAACAAATGCAAAGAAACGTAAGTTGGACTCTTCCTAGTGTTATAAATTAACTTGTTTCGTCTTTGTCTTTTTTTTTTTAAGTTTGTTTCATTTTTTTTCTGTCTCTACATGTCATTTGTTGCTGTTAAATTTGTGTTTGTTTAAAATTTCCATAAAAAATCAAGTAATATCCCTTAAAAAACTTTTTAAAAATCAGAAAATATCTTTTTCCAAGGCTTCATTATTTAGAACGTTCAATTTTCTGCAACTGAGGGAAATTTCATAGGCCTTGGAGTGATAGATGCTGAGTAATAAGGCTTTTCCTCGAACCCCTCTGCCCAGCCCTCATTTGGCTTAAAGAATGTAAACAAACAAGGCAGTTCCTGTTACTAGGAATCTGAACTTAGTATCCAAGATGGCCGCCGCCTATTTAAAACAGGAAAGGGTTAAAATATAATTGTTTCCTCGGGTATTGTTATAGTAAATTGGTGCGCTTCTTTAAATTTTTAGTCAAATGCTTGCTTTTCTCAGATTTGGTCTCAAAGCTGTGCTCTAACCAAAAAAAAAAGGCAACAATAAATGCCAAAATATCATAATTCTCATTGATTCGCTAATCTCACAAATTGAACAATTTTGGCAATACTTTCTAGGTAAAATTAAATATATTTTTTGATTCAAGGGGTAATTCTCTGAAAACGAGGTGACTTATCTGATTGTTACCTACAACAAATCTCTGTTAAAGTAAACCAAATGATTTTAGGCCCCAAATAATTTTTTCTTTTCAAAGGCCCCTGGCTAATCAAATATGCTTAGTTTAAAGCAAAATGATTATTGAAGTCCAGAGAGTTTTGGTTTAGCAACGATCTGCTTTATTTGTCCATTTTGTGGATGAAAATTAAAGATATTTATCGTGTCAAAATGTAAGTGCCTTTTTTTTTTCTGAGATGATTTCACAGAAATCAACTCAATGATTCCTTGTGCAGCAATCATTCTTCCCTCCCCTCTCTAGTTCTGGTTTTCAAAATCATTTAAAGCAGCCTGCCAGGTCAATTTTCTTCTTATCTGTATTCAAATTTCTGTAGTTTTATAGTATCCTTCACATCATTTCCCCGTAGCTTGATTTATCTTAAGTTAACGATGGTGCAGTAGAACCTCAATATTGAGAAAGTTGAACAAAATATGAAAAATTTTCAGGAATCAAAATAATTTCTTTATTAATGGTAACCCTCATCAGAACAGGTTTTCAGATGATAGTGGAAAAGTTTGTGATAAAAAAAAGTGATAGTACAAATTCTGTCTATACCACAATAGCATTAAAAAAAAATCATAACAAAAAACAAACAAACATACCAAATGAGCATTATGGCACTGGCCAGCAATACATCAGTTATGCATTTCTGTTTACTCAAACCCCTCTCAGTCCTCTCACCTTATTCTGCCTTCTCATTTCAAGTGGCCTCACATGTTATTGTTTGCGGCAGATGGCCGCTTGCTTCAGGATCTCTATGGGAGAAGTTCGAGGAGACAAAAACATGAATTTTGTGCTGTGCGCAGCAGTGGAGGCTCCTCACATGCAGCAGTGTTTTAAGTGTTTGATTAATTGCAATTTATCACATTGTTGCAGACCATGATTAGGACCAACAAAGGTGATAAATGACCAGCTGTTCATAAATCACCTGACAATTGACCAGCTTTTTGTAAATCACCTGATAATAGACCAGTTGTCCGATACAATGAACCTTTAATACTGAAGTGATATAGAAGTGTGTCGAGATAAAACCAAGATATTCTTTTTGTCTAATGTCTTTGTCACTACCCTTGATTAAAAACTTTTTTATTTAATTTTTTTTTTCAATCTGTGAATCATTGGAATTTATTCGAATCTGAGTTCCTTATCTGTTTTTAAGTGTCTGAGAATCTTTCTGCCTCTCTCTCTCTCTGACGTGTGACATTGTTGACCAATGCATCTCTGAACTAAACTGTTTCAGATCCACATCGACATTCCACGCATGAACCCTTTAATACCCATATTTCAACAGCTTATTGTGCAGGAAGTGAGTAGTAACGCACAGGACCCACTTCCGCAAAAGCTGTTTGTTGATTGGTCGACATTCTCATTTTTGCCTTTTATGTCACCATCATCAGTCAGCCTTCTCTATTGTGTGGCTCATGTGCCTGTTATGGATTTTTTTTTCTTTTTTTTTTCTCTTGTTTTTCATCCCCCTTGCTATGGCTTTGGTATTGACTGATCCACTGATCCCATCATATTGTCATTTTCTGCTCATTCAGAAGAACATTTTTATGGCTTTGTTTTATTTGAAACTGTTTTGTCCCAGCATCTCCCGTTCAATAACCTATTATAACTTCTTTTTTTTCTTTCTTTCTTTCTTTTTATTTACATCATACTTCATTATAATTTGTCCTTTTCTTGCACTTTCAACACAATAGTTTATAAATTCCAAGGAATGAGAAATATATTTGAATGTATATACGTCAAAGTACAATAAAATGCAGCTTACACTGAGGTTGGATTAAAAAAAAAAGTTTTTGCTTTATGGTTTTTAGACTCCTTAGATCCCAAATTGCTTCAGTCTTCCATTTATATGCCATGTGCATATGTTTAACAAGGGGAACAAATTGTATTGTATTATTCTTTTTTTTTTTGTCAGTTGTTGTCTTAGCATTTCTTTAAAAAAGTTTGATTACAATTGCTTAGTTATGTGGAGTACATTCTAAGCAATGTAAGCATTCAGTCTGCCTTTTAAAATGTCAAAGGAAGTTTTTTAATGAAATACATACAGAAGCAACTTTGATTGATAATTTTTTTTTTACGTTGGCATGTGCAGCAATGTTTGCCTTGTTGGATGTTATTTATTTATTTTTTTGCTGTTTTCGTTTTTGACAAGTATTTCGGATATTTGCTATGTATTCAATTACTATTTATATCGAAAAGTGATTTTTATGCAAATAACATCAACTGCTATTGGGAAAACTGTATCTTACTTTTGTCCCTACCTCATGCCTTCCTTCTCTCTATGTCTTCTCATACCCACATAAGCAGCACTGGACTGAATATTTTTTCTAACTGTCTTGCTTCCAGAGCCATACTCATGCAATTTACCAGTAGGAAAAAAAAGTTATTGTAGAAGGCCTCTCCGTACATTGCCGATGCATCTGTGAACTTAAGATAAGACAAGAAATGTATGTGTTGGTAGCAAGACATTTTGAAATCCTTCCGTTATAGTCTGTGCTTTAATTTTTTTTCAGCTGTTTCTTTTTTTTTTTTAATTTTGTGAGCAATCCCACTAGTTTGGGTCATTGATCTGTTTTTGCAGATTCTTAAAGATATTCCCCGCATGACCTCGTTAGCCCACTTGTTCCAAGAGAAGCCAGTACAAGAAGTGAGTATCTAGTCATGTTCCTGAGAAGCAGCTTTGGATAGAGGGGTTAGCTACAACAGCTTTGCATGGCAACAGGCGCTAAAATGTTGTTTTACCCTGAAGCATGCCATGTGCTTTATTCTGTATGAAGCCTCAAAGGCAGTTAGATACTTGTATCAGCATATATCCAAATCAAAGAGCTATTGAATGATGATATGAATAGATTTACCTCCTACTTTAGTACTCGCCCATTTTATAATGATTTATCAATCTTATGAATGTGAGAAGTTTGAATTTGTTCTGCTATATACTCTCAGTCCTTATATTTGACGCTAAAAAAGTTCAAACCCTGCTACATTGCGGTGAATCATTGCCACTTGTCATGATACCTTTTTCTTTTCTTATCTTTTTTTTTTTATATTTACATGATTTGGAAAAAGACATGTATTTATCTTTTTGTAGAATAGACAAAAAATGTTTCTAAGGCATGCAAAGTCTTTTCTGAGGTTACCCTTTTGGTTAGTGAGAATGATTTACGTAATCTTGTGGTGGCTTGGTTGGTTCCTTTTTTTCTCCCTGCATGCATTGTTTGCTTCCCTTTGATCTCAAATGTCTCTTTATCTAACAGTAACATTTGTTATGCATATGCAAAGAAAGTCAGTCAAAGCTTTACTGTAAAATGCTAACTCATTAGCTTGTGTTCCTACTTCTTGAGATACTGGATATTACTTAATACAAACATTTTTCAAAATATTTTTATTAATAGATAAAATACCTTTGGGTATTTTGTTATGGCATTTGAAAATCAACACAAGCTTTTACAATACTTTTTAAATTTGTTATTTATATGCAGAAATAAACATTCTCCTGCAGCCAATGAGATGTCTAAATTTCTTCTAAGCCTACAGTGAGAGGTAGTTAAATATTATTTTGCAATTGAGAGTCAATTATTTTTCAAAATTCTCATAAAGTTGTTCTTTGGAATCTTTTATCTAACCTTATACTTTCAGATCTTTGAACGGATTCTATACATTTGGGCCATCCGCCATCCAGCTAGTGGATATGTGCAAGGGATAAATGACCTGGTCACACCATTCTTTGTTGTTTTCCTGTCAGAGTATATAGAAAACGGTAAGTTGACTGTGTTAGACATTCAGGTTTTCATTACTGTTGTCAATGTGAAGGTCACATGTGTTGTGGACCAAGCACTTTGTTACAGATATGGTTAGGAAATGTTTTAAAATATCACATTTTTCCCTCCATAGGTATCTTATCTTACTTCAACAGAGCATCTTTTTCAATCAATTGTAATGTGTCAAATGGCAATATCTTTAAATTCAAAGGGGTCAATATTTTTATTCTGCATGTTTTCTGACCTACTCATTTGTGTAAAAATAAATAGTCCCATACTTAGTCTGAATACTGGGAAAGAGTTTTGTACTTGTTGTAATATGTTAAAAAAAATTTAAAAGATAAGAAAAGCAAAAAATTTTTTTTTAGATTCTGCTTACCAAATAATATTAATATGGACATCTGTGTCATTCCAAATGTTGATTATATGTATTCGTGTGATGCAATATGTAGCTGGGTCACATTGTGGATTTATTAGTTGTTACTTGTCTAAGTTATACCTCTTGGTCAAACATTGTATACATCAACATTGCAATATATATTCACACTTATGAACCTTCCACCTGGCCTTTTGTTTTCTGAATAATCCAATAAGAGAGTGAAAATTCGGCTTGAACTGATTAGTTAAATCGCACCCAAAAAAGTAATATAGTTTTAAACTTTTCTTTCGTACTTACATTTATTTTGATCTCTCGATCACAGATATTGAGGTGGAAAACTGCGACCTGACAGAACTGTCGCAAGCCACGCGTGATGTGATTGAGGCCGACAGCTTCTGGTGCATGTCCAAGCTGTTGGATGGAATCCAGGACAACTACACATTTGCTCAGCCTGGTATTCAGATGAAGGTGAATGCCTTGAGAGAACTAATCAAGAGGATAGACGGTGAGATCTCAGCTTAGTCTTCCAAGGAATTTTAACATTGCTTTAAAGTTATTTCTTTAATCACTCACCTTGTCAGTTTTAGTTAGAAACTGGTTCGTAATACTTAAAGAGTATTCGGAAAAATTACAAGGTTTCGTAGGTCACAAGTATTATCACATCTTGGAATTTTATTCCATCCCTTTTTTATTTTTAGCTCTCTTCTATGTTGGTTTTTTTTTTTTTTTTGGTCCAAAAATTTTGTAAGGTTAAATTTTATTTTCAAATGCCTATGAATTAATCGAAATTTTATTTTTTTTTTTTTTGTACAAGAGACAAAGAAAAATAAATCGACAAACTGACCGGATAACTCATTAGTTATAGCATTAGTGCTGTTTTGCTGTCAAGTCGAATGTTCAGCATTTATTTATTGATATTTATTTACCCTGACAACATTGCTGATTGTCACAAGAATTACTCTAACTTCAATTTGCTAAACATATTCATAAGAGAACCTAAGATATTTTTATCATAAGGGATTCTTTGAAGCCCGAAAGTAAGGAAATTTTAAGTAAACTTTTTACAAGTTTTAAGTGGGAAATTCAATAAGATTCAAAGGTAACACAAATAAGTGGGCTTTGATAAATATATCCTATTAAAGACTTCAGTACTAAAAGCACCACCATCGTTATAAAATGATTGTGTTTTTTGCCTCCCTGTGCAGCCCCTATGTACAACCATTTGGAGCAGCAAGGCGTGGAGTTCCTTCAGTTTTCCTTCCGTTGGATGAACAACCTTCTCATGCGGGAGATTCCACTCCGCTGTACCATACGACTGTGGGACACATATCAGGCAGAGGTTAATGGCTTTGCGGACTTTCACCTCTATGTGTGTGCTGCCTTCCTCAAACGCTTTTCAGAAGATGCCTTGCGTGAGCATGATTTTCAGGTACAGTGTGAAATTGAGCTGTTCGCGTTGATAAATTTTGATGCAAATTCAAATTGCATAAAGCTTCTTTTGAAGCTGTACTATGTTTGAAGATTAAAAAGAATAGTATGTTGCTTCTTTTGTTTACATTTGTCCTTTGAATCTTAGCGGCAGATAAACCTAGTGGGCACTGGGTGCATTGGACTAGGTGACATTGAGGGGTGGGGGGGGTTGAAGAATGGTGACTAGAGATCAAGGGCTAGGGTGCCTGTCAACAAATTGTTAAATTGTTTCTTCTCTTTGAAAGTGAGAGGTAGCCTGTACTTGTTTGAAGAATAAAACCAGCTGTGTAGAACACTTAATCAAAACCTAAGATCTGTGAATATGATGAGAGAATTTTTTTAAATCATGGTCTGGTCTGTCAAATTTCCTGAGAGGCTGACATTTTTTTCAATTATTGAGAACTAATTTTTTAAATACTTCGTGTTATAACTCTGAAACAGTTTGACAGAAAGGTAGAAACAACAGGGAAATAAAAAGATAATTAGAAATAAAAAATGGATGAGTTCGAGGGATCTGTGTTCAATCTTAACCTGTTGCACTGTAATTGTGAAATTCTTCTAAATATTTATAAAGATAAATGCAGTTCACATGTTTCATAAATGTGTTGAGACTTTTTTTTTCACTTCTTTTATTTATTTTTTTTTATCTAAAAATTGGTCTGTGACTCTTCTGTGTTTGTAGGGCATCCTGATGTTACTCCAAAACCTTCCCACACTGCACTGGCGGGACAAGGAGATGAGTGAGCTGCTGGCTGAAGCCTACAAGCTCAAGTACATGTTTGCTGACGCACCGCGGCACCTACTCCTGAAGTCATGACACCAGTGGATCACAGCCTCAGCACAACATACAGTTATACCTTGCTCATCTCTGGCCACTGTAACTAGGGAGAGTTGACATTGTCGTTACCCTCAATCTTAGGGATCTTTGCTTTTTCGGTGGCTTCAGGATTGGTTTGGAAAGAACGGTTGTGGGTTTAATTGTAATAGATCTAGAAATATGGGGGGGAAAAGGTAGGAAAGTAGAAACTGGCTTTTTTTTTTCTGGAGATTATTGTAAAACATTTACTTAAATCAAGAGGCTGAAAGAATTTTAAGAGGGTTCAATTCTCTTCAAAAACTTTGAGGTGATGAGCTGGTGAGTGAAATCGTTTTTACCTCGTCTTTTATATTTTCTAATAATCGAATTAAGAGTTTATATTTTATATTGTGTTTCTTGGTTTAAAAAAAAGTGCAGGCAGAATCTTTGGATCTCACACTCTGTATTGTTTGTTTTTTGTGTGAGTTGGTTGGGTATGTTTTAGCATTGCACATTATTTAACCTCAGAAAGAGAAGAGAAGAGGTCTGTGTAGAACATACTGAACTGCTGTAATTTATACTCTAAATGTTTAAAGGATTTACTAATAATGGCATGGTTTTTTGTTTGTTTTTCAAATTTATTTTTAGCTGGAAAATATTTAAGATACTGCGCTGGTATTTTTGTTTTGTTTGTAAAATCAGATGGAGAAAAGCTTTTTTATTTTTTTCAACAGTGTATGGTTTTGGTATAGCAGTGTGGCTAGCAGGTAGATCCTCTGATTGATGCCAAAATAAGTAACCTTCGTCTACCTTAGTCCACTCATCAATATCTGGGTAAAAGTGTAAGCAGTCATAATTTTTTGGAATGTTGATAGTCTTCACCCAACAAGTAGCAATGCCGCCAGTTCACTCTGGTTACAGTTGAGCAAACAGCATGAGGTGGGTGAAACAAGCCAGGAAAGGGACAAGCAGTAAAACTTTTATGACCAAAATATTTCAGCCAGGCACTTTGGGAGTTCCTGAAAGCACATCAAGTCTGTCCATACCGGATTGGCCTTGGATCTTTCTCCTCGGCACAGTGTTACAGCGCACACTAAGATTGGCAGCTGCTCTAAGCTGGTTTTCTCAGGTGAATAGAGGCCAAACAAACATATAAATCTTAAAAATTCTGTAGGGCAATACTCAGGTGTTTCTTTTTTGTTTGAATGAAATTTAAGTAGTTGCTTTGTATATAACGGCATGCTATATGTTTTGTTACCAGGAGTTAAAAACTTTGTGAATGTATTTTCAGTGATAATCATTTATGTTGAAATGACAAGAAAGCTACAGTCACTTGTAAAACGTCAGTTTTTCCTTGCAAATGAAACATTGGAAAGTGGTTCATTTTAAAAAACTGAATTAGACATGTCTTACTTATTTAAGTAGGTTTATAGACTTTGTTGGGAATTTTGCTTCAGATTATTTTAACCGTTAGGCCTTATTTTTTGAAGTCTTGCTGGTGTTTCAACTAATGCAAGCTTACATGGAAAGTCTTGCATGTATCAAAGGCCAGTCAGCTGTTAGTGAGTGCCATCATGACTGTTCAGTCATGAGAGATATAAATTGTGCCATTTAGAATAATAAAAAAATGGTTGTCTTAAGTCTCATTTTTTCACTATGAATCAATGATTTAAGTGGCTCAAGATGTAAATAGTTTGTCTTCAATCTGTTACTGAATGACTTTTACTAAGACTCGTTATCAAAGACTCAAAAAATTATGTGTGTGACCATCTTCAACATGTCTAATTTGAATTATTTGTATGCACCATGTGTTATCACAGATGCACTTAATATCACCTTTTTTGATGAATTTTCCCCAATTACATGTAAATACACTAATTAGAACATGTCCTTATGGTTTAAGTTGGCAGAGGCCAAAGATCTAATTTTTTGAATGAGAAACAGAAAGAAAGGAGGAGAGAGAGAGAGAGAGATATGTAAAAATATATATATATATTGGTTGCTTTGTACCAACCGGACTTAACAACCATTTAGTTGGAGTCATTTTATATTTTGTTTTCACAGGATCTCTTGATATCATCTATGTTTTGTTTTGTAAAGTGACCTTTCATATTTTTTTTTTATTTTCAATCCTTTTTAAACTCTATTCCCTTGATGCCTTTCGTCTCCCTGTTACTGTTTTTCTCCCACAATGATTGTTGATATTGAAAGATTTAAGTATTGTTTAATTGATTTTTATTTATTTTTTTTGTGATTATTGTGATTTTCTATATTGAGACATTCAAGTACCTTAAAAAGGCCAGCATAATTAAGTATTATGGGATCCTATACAGCTGAAGTCTTTTGTGAAAACTGTATTTTTAGCTGGGATGGTTAGTGAGCAGGTGAGATTTTACAAATGTTATCGTTAAATCAAATGCTTAGTTTGATTGGGTGCAACAGAAACAAAATTTGGAATCGTCAAATTGCCAGCAGCTTTTCAAGGAGTGTAATAGATCTCTCCCTTCTTGGATAGTACTTGCCAAGAAACTCTTAGGCTCGGCAGTTAACAAGGATCTCTTTCGGAGCTCTGAAAAGGCCATGGTGAGGACCAAACAAGAAGCAAGACTATGCAGGTAACCATGCTTCAACTGCATTATATAAGAGTTGTTTGAAAGTGGAAAATAGCATTAGCCCCATGCTGCCTTTGAATAATACAAAGAGAATATAAATTGTATGCTGTTAACAAGTGTGTCCCGTAAATGGGCTGTTTCTACTGATTATCTCAATGAATTAATTGTAAAGAGCACCCAGCACAGACCCTACACTCTAGCTTGTGCCACACCACTGTCTCTCTGTTTATGAGACTCGTTCTGATGTTCAGTGTCCTGAACTGCAATGCTCACAGTGACACTCATTGTGTTATCTCTGAGGGTTGGACTAGGTCTACAGATGTTATGAATTTTCAACCACAAAGGGTTTCAGGTTGTGTGAAAAGTAAAAGAGAGAGAGAAAGAGACTTGTTTAATGAAGTTTTCTGTTTTCTCTAATCAATTAATCTGTTGTCAGTACTATCTGTGTTCAGGTATCAAAATGTTTTCAACTTGGCTCAATTCTCATCTTTGTAGTAATAAAATTTGTATGTCCTGTGTTGGATATTTTAATTGAAAACACAAATATTGAAAGTAGTTGTTCTTCATTTCCTCCATTTTTTCCGAGAGGGATCGTACTTGCAAATTTCCTGTAATTTTTCATAAGAATCAGGAGTGTGTATTGCTTTGAATATCGATAAACATCTTTAACTCTTTGCAAAATTTTTAAAATTCAACCCATTATTACTGAATCAGACACATATAAAACCTGAGTCTTTTATTGTTTAGATTTTTGCCTAGTAGATATGTGATAAAAATTACTTTATCCTTTTATAAAATTAAATTCAGCAGAGGAGCATCTAGCATTCAGGGTCTATTCAAAGATGTATATATTACATAAAGGGAATTCAGACTAAATATCTAAATTTTTATGTCAATTTCAGTACCAAAGAAAGGGGGAAAAATTATTTTATATCTTCTGTTATGGAAATTATGTTTAGAAAAAACCCACTACATTTTTCCTCCATATGGTTTGTACAAATACCTACTTCATCATTTGATTTTTGCTGAAGAGATTGTTTTTATTTATTTATTATTATTATAATTGTTTTTTTCAGTTAAGCTACTTTTTTTTATAAGTTGCAAGCCTTGGTTTTATAGATGTATATGTGGTTTAGAAAGATTTTCTGACTTGTAAATTTATAGAATGCCAAAGTGGAAACATAATTGATAAACATGTAACAGTCTCTAACATGTAAGATGCATTGATTTCGACCCCCCCCTCCCTCCTTTTCATTTTGACTCGGCTCATTTTAAATGTAAGACTCCTGTTCTGGGATATACATGCCTTGGTGTGATAATTGTTCACCGTTTGTTTTAAACATAATTATGTTTGTTCAATTTTAACCAATGTTTCAAATGTGTAACATCAAAATTAGTGGGAGCTAAGTTGGTTGTGGGATGTTCTTTGTCTTGAGAATATATTTTTTCTTCTTATTAATACTCATATCATGTTTGTGTGTGAGAGATGGGACAGAAACGATTATGATGAGGAAAAAAAATGTTTTTATTAGATCTGATTTAAGTATTTTAAATTTATCATGTTCATTGCTTTTCGGAGACTAACTTACTTTACATTTTGTTTTTTGCATCGTAAACATTAACCATGATGATTCGGCTCCTTCCCTTTGCAAAGCCTACGCCCTATGGTGGAAGTTGAAATTTCAAGAAATCCTTACCTGGGATGAGATCATCCCTCTCAGGAATTACTTACTTCAGTCGTTCTATCCATTTTTCCATATTGAAACGGTTTTCTCTTTTCTTTCTTTTTTGTTTAAGATTTCGCTTCACAACCAAGGATAAGGGCAATAATTGACCTCAAAATGGACACATCAAATTTTATTTTATAAAGGAATGGCAATTGACACAAGAAAAAAATTAAATTTTTCTTTGCGTGTTAAAAAAAACCCAAAAATGTCTTGAGACACATACGGGGGGGAGAGGAATTTAAGACGAAATATTATAAACCATTTCCTGGCTGAAAAGCTGACATTCGCCTTTGCCAAATTTAAGTTCAATACTTCTTCATAGTCTGAAGACTACGAGGGCATATTAATTTGATAAGCAGTTATAGTCTGAGATTATCTTCTTGGGAGCAGCTTGTTCAAAATAGGAAGTTTTTATAACAGCTCATAAGGTTAAGAACAAAGAGTCAAGCCTGCCACTCTGTAATTGTCACTGTTTGTTTATTTTCAAGACTGCATGAACAATCTTTATGAAAGATGGACTTACACCTTGTCAGAATGATCAAAGTTATTAGTTAAGATGTATCTTAATTCTTTTTTTCTTTTTAGTAGAGATCATGAGAATTTGAGAAAATGTGAGATACAAAGGAAATAGACATCTGCGTGTTTAACATCTCTGCCAAATTATTTGTGTGTGTGAATATGGATTTTTTTTTTAATTGATGAACTAATGCTTTAGTTATACCACGAGAGGTTATAATTACACTGGGGTTGATATATAACAATCTTTTTTTTTTCGTTTGGTATGTATTATGTATTGCTACCACAATTTCATTCCATTAGCTTTATCATGGCTGTGTTGACCTAATAATGCTTAACCAAGGAATAGGGAAGGAAATTTTGTGAGCGTTATAAATGCTCAAGGAATCCTCACTGTGAAACATATGTGTTACTTAAACTTAAAGCTTTCCTACACGCAATTGAACATAAAACACTCTGGTTTTAATGTTTTTTCGTTGCATTTCCAAAACTAATATAAAAGTAAAGCAAAAAAAAAAAAACGGAAAACGTTTAAAACACTTAAAATTTGTCTGGATTTGGGGAGCTGCTCAATTTTAACATACAGTTGAAAATTTTTCCCCCCTAGGGAAGAGAAGTACATCTAGAATTGGTGAGAGCTGTAGGCTTTTTTATGCTAGTACCATCTCATGATTTAAAGTGTCCTTGTCAGTGCTCCAAAGTCTGAAATAATTTAACCATGCATAACCTGCATTAGTTGAACTGCTTGGCAATAGCTTTTATAGATTTCGCCAGTCTTATCGTTACTCTATTACAGCTTTGAGCTATTGAAGTTTCAAATTTATTTGATTTCATTTCTTGGAACTGCACTATATTTCATGGATTCCTTGAAGCATGGTAATTCTTGCGAGACCTTATTCCTGGTAATCACAAGAAAATGTATAGTTTGGAAATACCTCTGCCTCACAGGATGCTTGCATAACTGGGTTGAAAGTAAGCTCTCACCTTACATGTAATACTAGCAGCAATCTGTGTGTATTGTATTTTTAACATGGAATGGTGATACTTAAAGTCTTTTGTGATGAATATTGTTACCTAGAGAGGTCATATAAAGATATACACATCTATATATCTAGAACTCAATGGCATTGTCTGTTAAATGAAGAAAATAAATGTTTTAACTGACCATCTGATTGTTGTTGTTTTTTTATTTATATATTTTCAGTTTTGTATTGTCGACTTAGAAATATATTTTAAAGTGTGCTCTGCGATCATTTTATAGCATTCAAACTTATTTACCTGTTCAAATAACTGAAAAATGTGTAGCTTAAGGTATGCGGATGTATAAGTGAAACAAGACCCAATGCTACATCATCTACAAATTTTGCAGCAACTGTCTTTATTTATCAATCTATATTTGCCTTTTCCAAAGTTGGCAGCTATGATTTTGTGTATAAAGCTTAGAAGAGGAAAATCACCAATATCTGCTGGTTGGACATGAGATACAACCTAGTCTCACTCTCCGTGAAAGCAAAAATCTTAAAATACTATACCGTACATGAAATGTTTAGTAACACATAGTGAAAAACAACAGCAATCGGATTTTGGGTTTTCAATTTTTCTTGTGTTTAAGCATGCATTTCAACAGAAGGTAAAAAAAAAAAAAGATCAAAATCTTTGAAATAAATCAAATGGATATAAAGATCAATTAAATAGTGTGGTTATAGCCATTATGTAAGTCATATAATGAGAGATATTTTTTCATCCTATTTTGCTCTACATGGAAGCTTGATAATATTTATGATGATAAATATAATGTGGTCTATTGTAAATAAAATAAATTTATTTCGCCTCTCCTGAAACTGTTTACACCTTTTTGACCATTGTCCATAAACTAATGGAGAGAATAAATTGTATTAATTTTCAAATAAAGTTTTGCGCAATAAATGCGTTAGGTTGACTTGATCCTTACACAACATCAAGGGGCTATCAAATTCAAACACTTTATGTAATAAATATTAGGCTTAAGTCACAAAAAAATCTTGGTAACAAGTAGAAACTAATTCAGACATCATTTCTGTAAGGTTTGTTAGCAAAGAAATTTAACTAAATGATGAGACGATCGAAATAATGTTTCTGTAAAAAAAACAAAAACAAAACGACCAAAAAAACCCCATTTATGTCAGATGTTTTCAATATTAAGAGATCCTTGCTCGATATATGCTGCTGATAAATTGACTTTGTAAGAAATCAATCAATTGTGCGCCTTAAACAAATAGATCATACTATACCAGATAGTGTGCCTCTAGTCATATTTTTTAAAGATTCAACATATCATTGGGGTGTCTATGTTAAAAGGATTTACATGTATAGAGAATTAGCCAAGTGCAGAATATGAAAAAAAAATTATAAACAAAATAAAAGCTATTAGTGGTTTCTTGATGTTGAAAATCGAAGCTCGGTTTAACATTCATCGAGATTCTTTAATAAAAAAAAAATCATTGTGAGCGAAATAACTTGACTGGAAGCAAGTACAGAGATGCAAACAGATCTTGAATAGAGAAAAAAATATGAGAGCCGACAGCATAAATTGTTGGTCTCAATAAATTCAAAGTTGATCACAATGACTTGAGTAACCAAATCATACAAAATACAAATTTATAGACTTATTATTATGCAATTTTGGCAGGCACTAGGCATCAATAAACAATAACATCAAAAGAAAGACATGACATTTTCAATAATTCTCAAGCTTACTTATGCAACATCTCTCAAGGTATTATATTGACATGATATACCTACCCAAGCTCGAGTCTGGAGGGATACAATGACATGATATACCTACCCAAGCTAGAGTCTGAAGGGATACAATGACATGATATACCTACCCAAGCTTGAGTCTGGAGGGATACAATGACATGATTATACCTACCCAAGCTTGAGTCTGGAGGGATACAATGACATGATATACCTACCCAAGCTTGAGTCTGGAGGGATACAATGACATGATATACCTACCCAAGCTTGAGTCTGAAGGGATACAATGACATGATATACCTACCCAAGCTTGAGTCTGGAGGGATACAATGACATGATATACCTACCTGGAGGGATGATTAGTCTCTATGGCAGCCATGCTTGTTAACAATTTAATCAAAATTTATATATTTCAACATGTCTGAGTAGTCATCCAGTAACATTGTTTGGTTGGTTAAATAGCCTTGTTTCATGCAACCCGCCTATGTCTTAAACATGATTTAAAATTTTCTTCACAATGAAAAAAATAATAACAGGCCAAGGATAGCTTGGATATTTAATGTCACAAAGACTCAACAGATTTAGTCCTGATCAGTACACTAGAATTGACTCCTTAGTGTTGTGATAAAATGAAATTTACGTACAAAATATACGTGCAGAGAAAGGTATAAATATAATACCAAAAGGCAATAATAACGACAGGACTTTGTTAGTTTAAAAAAAAAAAATGTAAGGACATAACATTGATAGTCAGTGTGTATAAAAACCATTATGTCTTTAAAATGAAAACCATAAAAAGAGTTAAACAACATGTATAAATATAAGGATGTTGTTCTCCTCCTAATGACTCGGTTGTTGTACTAGTCAGGAAAGGCTGGAGACTACCCTGAGGCCGTTAAATGTTTGAAACTAGAGGTGTTGTTGTACTAGTTAGGAAAGGCTGGAGACTACTCTGAGGCAGTTCAATGTTTGAAACTAGAGGTGTTGTTGTACTAGTCAGGAAAGGCTGGAGACTACTCTGAGGCAGTTCAATGTTTGAAACTAGAGGTGTTGTTGTACTAGTCAGGAAAGGCTGGAGACTACTCTGAGGCAGTTCAATGTTTGAAACTAGAGGTGTTGTTGTACTAGTCAGGAAAGGCTGGAGACTACCCTGAGGCAGTTCAATGTTTGAAACTAGAGGTGTTGTTG
This sequence comes from Elysia crispata, assembly GCA_033675545.1. NCBI lineage: Eukaryota > Metazoa > Mollusca > Gastropoda > Plakobranchidae > Elysia > Elysia crispata. The sequence goes on from JAWDGP010002600.1 coordinate 46,702, forward strand.
TACTAGTCAGGAAAGGCTGGAGACTACCCTGAGGCAGTTCAATGTTTGAAACTAGAGGTGTTGCCACTAACACATGGCAAACAATGAAAAAGAAGTAGAACTCAGTTTCTGAGGATCAACTGAAAAACTGGGCTTGATGCTCACTTTCAATAGCAGTATTCACAATCTTTTGAAAGCTTAAATCACTAACGCAATTAGTTGCACTGCAAGTATATATGTATCGCTTTTAGTTCCTCAAATCCACTGCTTACAATATTATTTCAACCTTTTCAGACTGTTGAAACAATTAATGACAAACTTTTTTGCAGGCAGTAATTACTTAACAAGCTCTCAACCACAGAAGCTTTAAGCGTTACCTAACTGACAGGATTTTTTAACTTCTCTTTTCTTTCCTTCTAAATACTCCCTCCCCTTTTCTCCCTTTATTCCTATCATAGACTTCAGGGACTCTAATTTTCAATGAAAGGCAATGAGAATAAAGTCAGCTAAATTATATAGTACGGCAGAAAAGTTACAGGCCATCAAACTGACGTCTTTGTAAAGTAGGCTGCATTGTTGCTATCTAAATCTTGAATAGTGTAGTGGTATAAGGCATGAAGGTGGCAATAATGGTTTAACAACAATAAATTGACCTATGACCTTTTCACAGTAGGTCTCAGTCAAGCCAAGGATAGTATTCATTAGAAAAGATCAACGCCTTCTGTTCAAAGACTAAGCTTTCATGTCAAATGCAATCCAATCTTGTGAATAAGTTACTTAGGTGATTTAGGAAATTACAATAAATGCAAGACTGTGCAGACTAGATCAGAAACTGTTTTAGAACGGATGTCTTCACCGGAGGGTTCTGGGGTAAAGTAAGTTGTAGTGCCTCATCACCCGGTTACATTCTTAGATCACTTTATTGCCATAACATTATAAATACTGTGTATATGAACAAACATAAGTTTTGTAAGGATATCAATCTAGTCCAGTGTTGAGAATTGAAATTTTGGAATAAATAATTTTAAAGAAAAATTGTAACCATTTTTCTTCGTATCTTACTATTGGTATATTTAAGTTCACATCAGAAATTTATGAAGCCCTATGCCGCCTTCACAATCCAGAAGCTATAAAAACAGATTCCTTCAATGTTTTTCAATGCAAAAACAGAAATATCTTAAATTTTTAGACTAGGTATAAGACATCAATTTCAACAAGACAAAAAACAGTGAAATTCTAACCGTTGAAATGAAGATTTTGTTAGATCTTATGGAGGTTAAAGATTTTAGAGAATAAAAAGTTAACGCATATAGCTTGTCACCACCTTATTTCCATTTACAAAATATGAAACATTTTTAATTTGAATCTTTTCCCCTTCAATGAGATTCTGATCTTGGTAAGTTAAAATATTCCAACTAATCTGATTCTCATTTTTCAACTTCTTTGAAAAAAAAATGGTTCAGCCTTTGTGCTGTTCTCATAGCTGAAGTTGAAAGACATATTGACATATTCAAAATTTAGCATGATTTAGGAATTAAAAGGAATGTTTTCATAAAAAAAAAAAAATCAATAAAAGGTGAGTAAATCTGGAAAAAAAATCTTTGCACAAAAATAATACAGATACAAGTCCAAAATCTTAAATTTTGGCATATAACTATTATTCCTGTGCAAGAAAATGTAAAAATAAATTAGACTAGTTAATTCATGAAACACAGAGTGAAATCTTAAATTAATTAACAAACAGTTTTGAGAACTACAACAAATCATGTCTCTCTGGTCATAAAATATGTAAGTATTTTAAATGCCAAGATTTCAAAAGTACTAAATATTTTACCACATTACCATATTTAGCAAAGTTAAATGAAAAGGCAAAAATAAGCTGATTCAGTATGTTATATAAGCATCTAAGATACAAAAAAGCATTTTAGGCACACATTTAGGACTGAGTTTGTCAGCTGCCAATAAAATTTTGTTCATTTATCAATGCAACGAATTGAAGATAAATTTAACAACAGTTGTGCGGAGATAGAAACACTTGTAAAAATTGCAAGAAGGCCCAAAGAGTCTTCTAGTATGTGGGAAGCTCTTCTACCAAATCATCAGCTGCCTTTTGCATCTTCCTTGCAAAAAAAAAAATATTTAACAATTTTCAAATAATGCGAGCATCTGCACATAATCATTATGTTTGTTTCTTTAAAACTTAAAATTCTTAAATTTCCGTTGTGGACATGAGCATTTGATTGAGTTTGTTTTCAAAACAACTTTACTAATATTTTCCGTATCTCAGGCTGGCATATAAAGTTCTGTGCTTTCTAAGACATTCTGAACAATTTGAGGCTGAGGCGTAGAGTTCTGAAAATTTACAGCTTGTGCGGCCACTTGTAAGTTCCAGTGAAAACAAAGTTTTGCTTGGCACAAAATTCATCACTCTCCTTTGGTCCCCGTCTGGAAATAAAAGTAATCAAGAGACGCACATTGAAAATTAAATCAAATTTCACAAAACATTCCAACAATTTTTTTTTTCTAAGCTTCTATTTGAAGTAATATTAAGAAAAAAAATTCTATTTGAATTCAATCTTAAGGGGCAAAGCTAAGAAATACAGTTGAAAAAAATATGAAAAATATAATTTAAAGTAGAATTAAAAAATTCCCAAGATACAGTAACGTGCATTATTATCACAGAGACATGAAAATAACATGTTTAGATTATGTATTTGTTTTGACCATATATCTCATTTTTTTTTTTTAATTTTTTTTTGTAAATTATTTTTAAAACCTTAATTTTGTTGCTAAGATAAAGACTGCGTGATGAGAAAAGCAAGATCTGGTAAAGGGTTTAAGACTTTTATAGTTATGGGCATGTAATAAAAAAAAAAAAAAACAGTCGAGAGAAAACCAGTTGAATTCATACCAAAAAAAAGTTACTTTTAAATTTATCACTGTAGGATTTTTTTTTTAAATATATGGCAATATATTTTAAAATTTATCAAAACAGTTTATTTATTCTGAGAAGTATCAAGAAACCCTTTAGAACATTAAAAAGTGTAACTCTTTTATATTATGAGAAAACGATGCCGTGTGTTCAAATAGACCCAGGAGGCTCAGTATTATGAAGCCGCAGAAGTTAAGGCTTCAAGTGATATGTAAACATCCAACCCATAAAGCACAAGGGGCTATTAGCATGCACATCAAGGTGTTATTATCCAGCGATAGTATGACAAAAACTTTTCCTTTCTCTTAGTTTTGTGGTGAAATAAAACCCATATATGATGGAAAAAATGCAAGATGAAAAGCAAAGCTGGAATGCATAAAATTGATACGAGTACATATTTATAAAACATGTGAAAAAGCAAAATAAGGTTATATCATGAGGAAAATATTTGCAAGGCCAAGCTAAAATCAGCAGAGACATAAAATATAATTTACTTAAGTCTATACTATTTAGAAAGAGACAAATCCAGTTATCAATATTTCAGTGAAGGTAATTATAAATAAAAATAACTAATTGGGGGCTCTGGGATGATTTCTTGAGTTACCCGTCAACTTGACTTATCCTTTGCACTTAAAAAATTTTGTGTCAAAATCGACAGTTCATTATATAACATATTAAATGATGGTATAATTTTCAAGAAATAAAAAAGGGTTGGCACATGGGGTTCATTGCAGGTATGTAATGTCAACAATTTTATCGACTAAAGATACTAGTAATATGATTGTGGATGTTAAAATAAAACAAAAAAGTGTCCAATAGGTTTCATTAGTTTAAATAATGTTTTGTCAGAAAGCACAACCTTATTTGAACAAAGGCCCAAGAAAGAAAACAATGACAGTGTCTCTGAGATGGGAAAAATACATGTAGAGACTGTTCAAAAGACACCCCACAAATGAGTTATTAGCTAAACCAGTAGAATTCTTTATGAAAGGAAAACAGCAACAGCAATTCCAATAAAGTATCCCAAGCTTAAAAACCCTTGTGGATTTTAGATTTTTTTTTTTTTTTTTTGGTTGCTTCTTTCAGCCTAGTTCCATATATTCAAAGCATACGTTTGAAAAAAGTCACCTCATCAAAGATTGTGCGATAAACTTTATAACTGAATAAAAAAAAATAATGTTCTCGAAAAGCTTGAATATGGAGAAAAAATATATGTGGACAAAATTGTAAAATCAACTGGTAGCTAAATTAGTTAATGCATGAGATAGAATCTTTAGCTATTGCCACTTCAAGATTTTCAAAACTTCCCCAACTAGTGATTGGCTCTTTGTATTTGTTTTACTTATCTCATTGTTTTTAAAATACAAAATATATATTTCAGGAGATGAAATAATGTTTGCCTGTTTTGGCATCAAAGAAAAGTCAAAACTCTTTTTATCTTCCTCTTTTTCTTAAAGGCTCATGACATCATAAAGACTAAAGCATAGACACAAATAACGGAAGGTTATTGATATGTAAAGCAAAAATCTGGAATAGTGAAGCTGACAAATACTACTTGAGTCTCAAGTTGACTTAATAATTTGTGATCAAAAATAAAAGGAAGAAATCAAACATGCAATGTGTGATTTTTTTTTATATTTTTTTGCTGATATAAAGTTGCAAAAAAGTTAATTCATCTTTCTGTTATATTTGTTAACAATGAAATTTTCTACAATCAATCTGAATGCATAAAAACGCAAAAAAAAATGTTATCTTTAGAGTTGTTCTTGATAGATTTGCTGAGCACAACAAAATAAATAACATTCCAAGTCATGAACTCCAAATTACATTTTTGTTTTCTAAATCAAATGCTTGAGAGATGAAACAAAGATTCTTCAAAAACTGCCTCTGTTACGGAGACTATAAAGATGAAAGACGGAAAATAAAATTAGCGAAGGTACCAGCATATTTTTGGCATGTATGAATGTACATTAAAAACTTGCTATTCTGAACATCGGCCGAAACTGGAGACACAATATAGGACAAAATGAAAACCAAAACCGATAGAGATTTGAATTGTCACAGCAAAATCTACTAAAACTTATATAGTTTACAAGTGATTTAAGACACTGTGTTTTGCAAAAAGAGTTTAAAAAATAAAGAAAAAAAACAAAAAAAAACAATTGCTAATGGGGATAAAAAATTGAAATCAAACAGGAAACATGGCGTAGGTTGAGAATAGTTTGTTATATTGTTCTACATAGAAGCAAAGCGTCCCAAGAAAAAAATAGATACCGAAAGGGAAACTAAAATAAAATATGTGAGAATCTCCAACAGATGGAACGTAATACAGATATCACTTGTGGGTGTGACTGTTGATTTAAAGTTGTGTTATCAAGCAAAAATAAAAAGCAAACATTTATGCGAAATGAGCACCATCCTTCTTTTGACTATTTTTTTTATTATTTCTACCTCACTGCTAAACTGAGACTCCATGGCCATGCATGGGCATATTAAAACTCGTGTACTAAACGTGGCTTTAATTATTCCTCATAAATTTCGACATTGGATTCATAGACCTTAGTTTTTTTTAATTAACATCTTTCTCTAATTATATGATTAGAACTTGTTTTAAATTCCTTTTTTATTAGATAAGAAGTTTGGTTCTTTTTTCTTGCTTATTAAAATTTGGAAATTGAAATTAAGTACATGTATAATTTTGCTATTATTTATGCTAATTGAAACATTTTGTCTTTGTTCCACATATAGTGAAGAATACAAATAAAGCTGAAGAAGAGCAAAGTTTACAGAACTAATCGTGATAATCAAAAGACTTTGACTGTTCTGATTCCTAAGCACGTTGTAAATGCCAGATTTTTTGCCTATTCATCATGACTTACTTGACTTGACTTATCGCCGTTCCGCATCGTAGTCGTCAGACTGCAACGCCTCGGCTGCCTTTTGTATTCCTGTGCATAGTATCCTCCACTGATCCCTCTGTTCTGCGATCTTTTTCAGGTTTTCAATGTCTTTGAAGGTTTTAAGACCATAAGTATTACTTTTTAATCGGGACAAGTCGTTGTTCAAGACCACTGGCAAAGTAGTGATTGGTCTTCCCCTGTATTTGTCCCCTTGTGGGATAAAGAATCCTTCCATGGCTTTATTGGCTGGGATTTCTCTGTCGCGTCGCAGTATATGTCCGAACAAACGCCGTCTGTTTTCCAAAACATACAGTGAAAGCGGGCGTTCATTGCATTGCTTGTAGAGAGCCTTGTTTGTTATCTTTACTGGGTATCTTATCCCAACAACCCGCTTCAGCTGTTTTCTGTGAAACGCATCCAATTTCTTTTCTTCAGCTTGTTTTAGTGCCCTTGTAGAACAATTGTAAGTTAAGACAGATTTGACAAGTGTTCTATACAGCTTCAGTTTTGTTTTCTTCTTAAGTTTGTCGCCTCTTACCCACACGTTCTGTAATTTGGCTAGGGCTGCGGTGGACAGTTGCTTTCTTCTCTGTACATCCTCTGTGTCTCCAATTAGGGTTCCGACTTTTTTAGTGTTTTTCCAGCTTTTTTCATTTCTGTCCAGTATTGTATATTCTGTTTTATCGACATTAACTTCAAGATTGTATCTTTTTAGAACCCTATTCATCATACTAAATGATTATTTTTTTTTGTTTCTAAAACAACATACAAAACTAAATTATAAATGAACTTGATCCTTCAAAAAGCTCAAGACATGCTTTACATGAAGTATATTAAAAGTTAATGAATTATAAAAACTCGAAAAAGCAATTCTGCTTTTCAAAGGCAAAGATACATAAATATTGTATGTATGTCACAAAGTATTCAAAATCTCAACTCAAAAATGACAAATTTAACGAGGTTTTTTTTGTTGTTGTTATTATATGCCTCAGTTTCTTTACATATATACCTTTTTTCTAAACTTGATTGTTTAAACTGGAGTCCATTAATGTTTATGTGTTCTTCGTAAAATGTATGGAGTGGGGAAGAGTCAAGTTTAACAATTTTTCGGACAACTGTGGCCAAATCTGAAAATAAGATATCTAGATGAAAATCAGTTTTAAAAAAAAGTCTTTTTTTTTTTTCTACAGGAAGCTTAACTAAGAACCCAATAGTAAATGATTGTAAACACAAGCTAACTGCGCTTTTTTTTTTTTTTTTTGGGGGGGGGGGGGGGGAGGGTCACAGGAGATTGCAAATGGGTTGCCATATTCAATTGAAACAATGTCCACTTTCTAATTCAAACTAGTTCAGCCATCTGAACATTGCTTAGGATTTCTTTCTCGGCTCTTTTTAAAATTCACCCCAAAGGTATATAAATAAGAGGAAATCATTAAGATAAAAATTATATTGTGTATTTCACTCTCAAACAACTAAAGGTCACTTACATGTTTATTGCATGCTATTATGATTTTTTTTTTTCTAAATGATTTTTACAGATTCTGTGATTGCCTTGCTATTCATTAAATCAGCTGATACTCAGACAAGTATTTGTTTTTTTCATCCGTTATTCTTAAGATCCAACCCTGACCCTGCAAATAAGAAAATCCATGAGACACCACAATCAGAACATTATTCTAAAAATTGACTTAGCATGTGCCTAGCACCTCTGCCATAAGATTTAATTTTCAGTTTAAAGGTTTCTCCATACAATGTTACCAAATCTTATGACTTAGCCTTCACCTACAAATAGACAGATTTATACACAAATTGACCATAACAAAGACTGAAACATACGTTACAGTCGTATTGTGGCATGCATCAGCATTAATACAAGTAATGTAACAATACAGCAAGAAAAAAGGCAAAGATCAGGTTGTCAAATATAATAATGTCAAGTGATTTTATTCTGATATTTCAAGTGGCGATGCTTATAACTTAAAAATATCCTAGAAGATAGTGCTAATGGAGAAGTTTTAATAACATTCTAAGAATAGTTGAAATTTTCAGAAACATTTTTATCAACACAAATTTTACTCAGACAGCAAATTATCAACATTGCATAGTCCTTGTAAAATAAAAACTAAAACAAATTATGGGAAAGGATATTTAATAGTTGATAGAGAAAAAGAGAAAAGAAACATTATGCAGAATATTTAAAAGCTTTTTTGCAAATGAAACATAAAAAATCTTGCACGTGCACATTGAAGAAAACTGGTAAAATTGTAAAAAATTATTAAAAGTACTTTTCATACGCAAGCAAATTAAACGTAAACTTTTTAAAATTTTGAGGAATTAAAACAAAGCATTAGCAAAGTATTCCACACAGAATCAATTTTAAAACAAAAAAAAAAGACAAGAAAAAAAATCAGTTACATATCTATCATGTAAAAAAACTTGTATTAAAAAAGAAAATTGTGTTTCTCGATTTCGAAAAAAATTTGTACACAAAAAAAAAAGAGGAAGATTCTCCATCTAGTTCAAGAAAAGTAAAACTACCTTTGTGCCAGAGACTGATTTGATGTCATGTCCTTACTTTTTATATTAAATCATTGCCTCAGAAAAAGATATCACAGGAAAAGAATATAAACAAGGATTATATAACCGGATTGGCATGTGTCAGGTCTTTTTTTTTTCATACATTCGAAGGATCCATCAATGGAACAAGCAAAAGGTAGATGTGGAAAACTTGTTATGCGAGAAAATTCAAAACAAGATATCAAGAATGTATTTAGCAAATATTTGTCATTTTAGTCAGTAACAAACAATTCTGCGTGCTTCAGTCAAACAGATCAGGAAGAACAAATAAAACTTGAAACAAATGAAATATGAAGACTCTGTAGCCGCAATGCAATAAAAAATTCTATTGTCATTTAAATATGCATGGGCCGCCTTGTTTATTTATTCCTTACATTTGCAAATTTTTGCGGTATGGGCTTCAATATGTAGTGAATTATTTTATTTTCCATGTATAAAAAAAAATGAAGTCAATTGAACTTCAAATAATAAAATTAGGCATTTTTTTAAAAATCATATTCTTAATCAAAGAATATTCTAAACACAAAATAACAAACAACCTAAGCAATAGATCAAATGTAAAGAACCTACAGATTAAAATATGCAAGCCGATAAACTTAAACATAAAAGACGACAGTAAAATAAGTATGGTATTTTTACAAATTGCAATGAAAAAATATGTTTCATACCAATTTGATATAAAACTAGTGCGACTGAAATATTTGATCATTCACTTCGAAATGTGGTTTACAAAGAAAAAGATATTTAACAAGTTGAGGATCAGTTAAAATAGAAAAACGAAAGATCAATTAAAAAAAAAAAAGAGAAGAAACCAAATTTCAAGATACCAATGTATTTGATAAGGAAATCCTTATCAATTACTGGTTTCCAAAAATTAACATGTCCAAAAAGAATTTTTCTTTTTATTTAAATAAAGCATACATATTGACTATGACACTTTCATATTTGCGTAATGTACTTTAGACAATATTTAATGACAAAAAGGTTATCCTTAAAAATCACTTCAATACTTTTATACTTTAAAATTTCACAATCTTTTTAAATAATTTTAGTTTTTGGTTACTCAAGAGCTCATGCCTAAAATGTATTTATTAGATTCCATTCCAATACATTTGTAATGTAAACCAACAGAATTTTCTATATTTGCTGCACCCAACTTTCATCCCATCTATAATTATATGTAATTGGCAGTCATCCAATTTTGCGAATATGAATTGCAACCAGTTCGGATGCTCTTGTAAACACACATGAAAATATCATTGTCATTAAATAAGTAAAGTAAAGGAGACAATTTATGATTTTATGATATTTTTTTAGCATCTTATTCTCAAAAAAATTCTGTAATTTTTTTTTTTCATATTTAAGATTCCTTTCAAGTGCGGCAATCATTCTGCGATGGTTCTACAACCAAATTAAATATATATCACTTTATTTCACTATGATATTGTGGAGCACATGATTATTCTATTTTTCAATCAAATTCCTTACATCAATCTTTCAGAAATAATAAATTGTGAGTTATTTGTTATTATTATTATTATTATTATTATTATTATTATTATTATTATTATTATTATTATTATTATTATTATTATTATTGTTATTATTATTATTACTATTATTATTATTATTATTATTATTATTATTATTATTATTATTATTATTATTACTATTAGTATTATTATTATTATTATTATTATTATTATTATTATTATTATTATTATTATTATTATTATGATTATTATTATTATCATTATATTTATTGGATTGTATTTTTCTGTTGTTTTCATTATCATTTTATTGCTGGTATACTGAATTTTTGTTGTTGTTGTTGTTACTGTTTTCTTTTTATTACTTGATAACTTTGAAGATAAAAGGAAAAAAAGATAGAATGATTGTTAACAACAGGTGGAATTCTTGAAAGGTAGGACTAACCCTAACAGAAACAAACGTTGGCTTTCTTTAGGAAGGTTGATGGAACAGCTGATTGGGAACCTCAGACTATCTCTAACATAAAATATGTATTTGGCTTTGACCCTAGACGGCAACAAGTGACTCTGAATTTCAGAGAAATAATACAAACATAAATATACACATAAACAAAAACATTAAAAAAATAAATGCAAAAAGAGGTGGTTTTATATATTCTGTAGAATACTGATATGACGATCACGGATTATGATTAAGCCATAAACGAACTGAATATATATGCAAGATATGTCTTGTTTATATATGTTCAAAAAAAAAAAATTAAATAAAAAACTAGAAATTGAAATAAAACATGAAGATATGATTTATTATTTGAAAAATACACTGGGTAATGCTGAATAGTTCACAAATGAATTTTTTTTTCTTCCTAAGGGTCAATTGGATAATGCTGGATTTCACAGACCGAATTGGTAGCTTCAGTCTTCAATGACTCATCATAATGGGCGGAGAAAAGATATATGGCAAGCTATTTACTGAGTATGTGTATAGCAAGGCTGAGAGTACAGTTTCTTGGCAGGAATTTAAAAGCTGAATATTATAAAAAAAAAAAAAATAAAAGGTATTGACTAAAAAAAATTTTTTTTTACAAAAATAACTCTACGTACGCATACAAACAGAAGAAAATTGTTCTGTGTAAGTTTTGTAGTAAGACTTTAAGAGCTGGTTTACATTACCATAAACATACATAATTACACATGAAATCTGTTTTGAAACATAACATACATTGCTGTGGGAGAAAGAGGAGAGGAATACAGACAGAAAGGCTGATAGAGACAGTGAGAAAGAAAAACAGAAAGAGACAAGATTCAAAAAAAGGCATAACAAATGGAATTATAATTTATATGACACAAATGTCGTTGAAAAGATTGAAAAAAAGCAGAGGGAAAAAGAGAGGCAACAACTGGTAGCAATGGTAGTCTATTTGACGGAAATGGATTCACAATAATTTGTTTTCATTTTCTAGGGGACAGCATTAAATTAAAGCTGAAGAATAATGCATATGCTTATAAAAGACTGAATCCTTTCTTCAATGATAAATTTCGATAAAAATTATGTATTAAGCTGAAGGGACTGCCATTTGTTATCTAGAGGCTTGGTTTGGCAGGCACTCCGGGCTTCCATTTATATGAGCCTGTGTACATGAAGTCATTCTTGTTGAGCAGTGCGTCCGACTCGACTGGGCCACGGCTGGGAGAAGGAAGACACACATACAGAACACACATATTGAAGAGCTACACCAAAGCCAAGGAGACATCTAACTAGATAGAGAGAGCAGCAGCAGTTAAGCTCAAGATTCATTGTACAATTTGTATCTGTAGTAGCTTTATAAAGCTGCTCAACTGGTTTGTTGAATCATAAAGGCTTTGACTTGTTTTAACATAATGGTATACTGGTGCATGAGAAACTCAGGAACTTAACATCATTAAATCTGTCAGCAGCGGGTTTGGTCGTCAACAGTACAATATACAAACATTTAGTTAAAAGTTTTCTGGCGATAAGATGTTTTGGTCATTAAAGTATTTGGTATACATGTACTTTTGCATACAGTAGTTGTCCGTGTACATGAATCTGAAAGAGACTTTAAGGTTTAAATGATGTGGAGTTACATGCAACAAATGCCACACCTACTATAAGGAGAACATCTGTCTGACCAACAGATGAAAAACAACAACATGGAAATAATAATCTCATTCAGAACCTACTTCAAAAGGATTTTTTTCATTTACATTGCCCAACCTTGGTATTATATTATTATAACAAAGCTGAAAGCTTGAAATGCGCCATATAATCACATCTTAGATCAATTAACAAATGATAGTGATTTGTTCAAAAGGGCGCAAACGTTGTATAATTATGTTGGATTCTGAGGTAATTAATTCGATAATGTTGCTCTTTCTTGAGCTGAGATTTCAAAAGTGTTGAACGGAAAGAATTTCTATGTCCCAATTTTTTTTTTTTTGTTACGTGAGGGAAAAACATGCAGGGTGTGTCACTCCACTTCAAGACAAAAATAAAAGAGGAACACTGGCATGTGTCTGATGAAAGAAAATTAAAGTGCTCTGTACATGTAGAGAGACTAAATTGTGTGTAGTAAGAAATGCAATCATAGTTCTTTTTCATTTTTTTCTCATAATCTGTAATCTTGGATAGCTCATGATGTGCCTTAATATTTTAAACTGTCTGACTGTCCCTTTTGAACACTAAATAAGCCCCATTCTGTGAACCATTATCACACATTATGTTGGGAAAAAAAAAATCTGTTACCATGAAACTATTTCAGAATTTGAAGAAAACTATTTTCATCGTTGTTTTACCTAGTTAGCAAAGCCATTTTGTTAGAGGATGGCAATTTGCTAAAGCAGCAAAATATTTTTCTTTCAAAATATTTTTTTCATACTAAATCTAAGTAATTGTCTTGCTGTGAACCAAACAAGTACAGGACAAAAAACTCACGATTTTATAAAATCCAGTTTCTTATCTATATATTTTTGGCACTCTTCTAGAATCAATGCCTACAAGCCCAACAAGAAACATTTAACTTTGTGAGTTGTATACTTTATTAAATATAACTTTATACCGCTTTTGCTGAGCACACTTGTCACAAGGGTAATCTATTTGTAAAAATTATTCCCTACACATAAACAATGAGCAGCAACAATATAAAACTGAGATTGTGTTTATGAAAAGTCTAGCAAGCAGCCAGAAGGTATTGCATGTTTTTCAAGTGTTTTCAGGCAATCATCTACCAACTATTTGTGTGCGTAGTGCTAACATTCGAGGGAAAGTGCTGGATCATAGGACAGTATGATTCTCACAGATGTTTACAAGACTCAATGAGGCAGGAAGCACTTGGTTGCAGGAATTCCTATGTATAATTACTCAGCTTGGAAAGGAGCTAACAAAAGATTTAAGGAATTCCTATGTATAATTACTCAGCTTGGAAAGGAGCTAACAAAAGATTTAAGGCACTTGAAGCATAAAATAGTCTTCCTCCTTAAGATATGGATGAGAAAAGAAGGGGACAGAAGCACAGAAGGAAAAAGATTTTTGAATTATCAAATATTCTTTCATGTTGCTGTAATTCTTCAGTAATCTTCAGAGAAATTTTGTATCTATTTAGTGAAGATTGAAGCTAAAACTTCCGTTACTCCACATCGGATTGAGAGAGGAGCAGAGAACTTCAGACGTTACATATGATACCTAATCTCTGTTAAAATTCTTCACAATTCACCTCCATTGTTTCTGCACTGAACAACACCACTCATAAAAAATTGAGCTTTCATCCACCATAACTACTATTGTTAAAAACAATTAATCAACCACCTTTCCAACATGTTTTTGTTTTGTTTATTTTTTTAACAAGACTTTATTTCAGAATGGGATGGGTTCTTGAAATTGAGTAAAATAATAATAATAAAAAATGTAAATATTTGTCAACACAAATTCTTCTGTTCAAAAAAGCAACCATAGGGAACAATCTCATCAGAGGAGACTAAGTTTAAAGTTCTGAATGAAACCTTTTGGAGATGGGGCAGAGAATATTCAATAAAAATTAACTAAGAAAAGTTTAGAATCTTGTTCGAAAACCTTTTCATAAACTTATGCTCATTTTACTTCATCTAGTTTAGAGACTTAAAACAGCGAATAACTGCTTAGAAAGTTGTGCAGAATTTGAGTCTTTCAGATACAAGCACGGCAAAATAAATATTTATAAAAAAAAAAAGAAAAAAAAAAGAAAGTTTAAAATCCCACAAAATATGCAACTCGAGTCTTAAATGAGGCTCTTAAAATCCAAGTCAGCTCCCCACGAAGATTTAAAACAAAGAACAAAAAGACAGGCACTAATGCTGATGCTACAGGAAAACTTGAAATAAAGGAAGATTGAAATAAGTGGTCAAAGATGAATAAACATTCCAGTACAGATTTACAATTATGAGGCTGAAGGAAAAAAATTTGCAATGAGAACAGAAAATTTGAAGAAAAAAAAGTCCAACACATATTCAAACATGCCAAGGAAACTTGCATCAAACGCCTTGAAAGTTTGGAAATATCACATTTGTGACCATTGAAAAACAAAATAAAACAAAACTGTCACTGTCGAATCCGTTTTTTCCCCAATATTTATGAGATTATATACTTGTGCAATACCCAACCCGATGTCATAAATGTTTAAAAAAACTTGTCTTTAAAATTTTTTTAAAAAATTCAAAAACTGGTTGTTGGGCACTGATAAAAACTACATGTGCATTTCAAGAATTAAACTCAACCCATTGTCAATACTTGGTGCAGTAAATTATGATTTTGATACAAATGTGTTAAAAATTTCAATGTTTCAAAAAGTTTCAACTTTTTATCAGTTATTGTTTCACCTAATAAAATTTAGTCCAAAAACACTCAACCAACTATAAAAGTTGAAGAAAAAAAAATTTCCCAACAAATGCATGGCAGCAGAAAATAAAAATTTAAAAAGTGTGTAACTTACCCCCCATATTTGTACGGGATGGGTGTAGGCTTTTCTTGTTCTATGTGATGCAATAAAGGTGTGAAGATACGCCACGCCTCTGACAGCTCATCAGATCTGACAAAATGGATTTGAGATCCCATGAACACATCAAGGATGAGACGTTCGTAGGCGTCAGGCATTTTCACTCCCTGGACAAATAGCAAAAAACAAACGAGGAGGTCAATAGAGATTAGATACAGCAAGCTTTGAAATCTCAAATGAAAAAAATGTACTGTGTTCTTTACTTCCATTGATGCAAATCCAGCTTATCAGGCATCTTCACTCCCTGGACAAACATCAAAAAACAAACGAGGAGGTCAATAGAGATTAGATACAGCAAGCTTTGAAATCTCAAATGAAAAAAATGTACTGTGTTCTTTACTTCCATTGATGCAAATCCAGCTTATCAGGCAATACATTGCCTAAAAGAAAACATTGTGTTACCAACATTACTGGAAAAAAAAATATAATGGATTGCTACGTCTTTATCTGTGAAACTTCCAATCACTTACTCCACTGGCGGATATGTCTAAATATATCTGATCAAAAGTCCTGTCATATACATGGAATTAAATTATTCTCTTGCATTAAAATTCAACTTTAGTCCAATTACGTGCTACAAGTCTCTAGCGGCAAAAAAGATAAAAAAAATTAAGTGAGGTAAAATGACATAACACAAACAACAACATATAAAAAAAAAAGTAATAATACTAATGTACAGAAAGGCAAAAGCCTTACCTTATAGCGGCTGCCATAGGTCAGATCTAGCTCGCTCTCCTCACAGTCAATGCTCATACCCGGTGTCTTGGCCATCATCTTCATGTAGATGGCCTCGCTCGGCTGCACGCGGATCACTAGCTCGTTACGTTTCACCTCACCATCCCTAAAGATGTCGCCTGCAACATCCTTGAACTGAATCCTCACCTCGGCTTTCCTTTCATTCAGGGCTTTGGAAAAACAAACACGACAAAGTCTTTCAATATCAACTGCAAATAAATCATCTTTAGTTCCCACAATAACCAAACTATGATATTTCGTAACGAAAAGGCATGTGACTCGGACTCCTTCAGAATTCATCATATACTGCCAAAAAATCTCAGAAGAGTCTTTTCAAAGAGACTCATTGAAGTAAAGGTACCCCATTTCATGAGACATAAAGCAAAAATACACTTACCTTTCCCACATCTCATGATGAAAGGCACTCCATCCCATCGCTCATTTTTCACAAACAGGGCGACTGTTGCAAACGTGGGTGTTACAGAACCTAGAAAAACATGCAAACACAAGTATACACTGATATTAAATACGAGGCAGCACAGAGTGGATTTCAAATAAAAGGAATTGGTGATCAATACAAGTTCTAAGTCTAAATCTAAGATTTTTTATTTCAGACTGTATAACGCACGGTTAAATACCATCATAAAAAATATTCCAGATGTTAATTCATCCATGCAAGGTCAAAAGATAATTTTAACATAGAAGCTGTAATTGTTATACAGAACAAGATTCAAGTCTTTGCAGAGTAAAAATTAACACCATAATATATTTTCCTTTAAAGAGCATAAAAAAAGGAAGTTTATCAACCAATGAGAAGACAATTTGGCAGAGATTAAAAAGATTAGGAGGAATATTTAACACAGTGCAGTAACCAGACTCTAAAGGAACAATTGTAAACAACAGAAAGACTTCATAAGATACAAAAGAAATATCAATTTGGAAAAAAAAATGCTTTAACCCAATTCTCAATGATTTATTTTTTTAAAAATTATTTTTAGTTTGGGGTGATAAAATATTCTTAAATTTTGTAAATCTCCAAAACTTACCTTTGGGCACTGTCGGGTCATCCAGATAGCCTTCCTTCTCATCTCCTTTGCCGTCAGGGTTCCCGACATATTGGCCGAGGACAACATTGTCCATGCTGGGGGGAGGAATGCTCTTCAACACTTTTACCTGAGGGAGAATTTAAAAACAAAAGTCTAAAACACAATCTTTAATATAAATACAAAACAATGCAAAAAAAAAAAAAAAAAGAAAAAGAAAAAAGAATAATAGAATTGCTCTGCTCACGGCTGTTAAAACAGACCAAAAAGCGGCAACTTAGTTTGCTTCCAGGCCCTACCTCAGATGCCCGCAGTAAGTGTGCGGATCGGTGATCAATCACCTGTCAGGCAGGCTACAACGGTGTGTGCCCGTGCATGACGGTGCACTGCTGTTAAATCTAATATTAGCATTTTTTACTTGTTTTTGCATCGCGATAAATCTGGCCTCATTAAAACCAAGTATATCAAACAAATAATCATTTTAAAGCTGAAATTGTCCTGAATACAACGCTATATTTTTTATCTTTCAATTATAAAGTGTTTAGATGGTGCAGGTGAATCTTCATACTTCTAGTAAAAGAACAGAAAAAAGTCTTGATTTTCATAACACCTCAGTTTAATAGGAATATTTCAAAAGTGAAACAATTTTATCGCTTAAAAATTGTTTCCTGATATTTAAAAGATTAATATAAAGAACTTGTGAAAGTTTCAAGAGCAAAGAGTTTTTCAGTGATTTTATATGATTTTTTAAAATAATTCCACACGCTCGGGTCTGCACGAACTAACCGTAAATAACACTCTGCATTATAGATCTACCTTAGAAGCCTCAAACCAACTCTGTTAAATATGGAGCAGCACTTAGAATCTGAACGCAACCAAAAGCTCCATGAAGTTTGCAGATCTTATTGTGATAGATTGTTAAGTAGCAGATAGAGGAAACAATTAAAAGTTTCTCTGTGCGGACTTTAATATTCTGACGTAAATAAACTCAAAGCACTTAGGCGTCAGAGGTTTGAAGAAAGTTATAATAAAAGCTTGAAAATATTACAGACAGACACAGACAGAGAGAGAGAGAGAGAGAGAGAGAGAGAGAGAGAGAGAGAGATATCTCTTATTCTTAGCACACGCCCCGCCGATTGAAGAACGTAAGGCAAAGTAAACGTATGACTTACCTGTAAAGGAAGACAATGCACAACCCTACACAAGTTTCATTTTCTTCTTAGTACGTGTTTTTAATTTTGTTAAAAGTTAACACCAGGCCTCCCTCATATATATTGACGCTCTACAGCTTGAACTACGATGTTCTATCGTTGTTTAGATTCATTATTTTATATCAAAACGCCGTACAAGAGCTGTAAGAAGTGGACTATCATAACTCAAACCCGCATAACTTGGAAACGGAGAACTCTTCGCTAATGCCCTTTGGTGGGTGTTAAGTTCAACATATATATGAATTGCTGTAAAAAAATTCATCCCCAAAAATTGTTTCAATTTTTCATAAATGTCCCGTAAAAAACGTCGCCAACTTATGATTATTCCAAATTCATGTACTTATTAAAGCGGTCAATAACTCCATCAATTAAATGAAAAGAAGGGGGAAAAATATATCCTCGTATTGCTGAAATATAGATGTAACAAATTATATGATTTTTGTAGTTCTTCCTTCATGCATAAGCTTAAATTATCCATTGTTTTGGTGTGAAAATTAGATCTAAAATCTAAAGTTGCGAGGAAAGGGGAATCCCCGTTCTGCAGGGGTGGTTGACCCCATGACCCGATCGGGTTACAAGCTGCTTCACGGGTGCAGCAGGCAAACTAAAATGCCGCTCTTTAACAGCCGTGTGCTAACTTTATTTATTTACTTTTTCTTCTTAACTCATGTTTTGCCTGATTATAATTTAGATGATTAATTCCTAAAGGGAGACTACGCACCTTTTCATTGCGAATGTCTTCTGCATTTGTTGATGGTGGTTTCTCCATGGCAACCAATGTTAAGATTTGGAGCAAATGGTTCTGCATCACATCCCTGAAAAAGTGTTGTTTTTTTTTAAAGACGATCAATTTTTCATTCAGGAACTTGAGGTATAGGGGGAGAGAGAGAGAGAGATAGATAGATAGAGAGAGAGAGAGAAAGAGAGAGAGAGAGAGAGAGAGAGAGAGAGAGAGAGAGAGAGAGAGAGAGAGAGAGAGAGAGAGAGAGAGAGAGAGAGAGGGATGTTTATAGAGGATAAATAAGGCCTGAATTGTACAACCCTGGAACATTCACACCAATCTGAAGGTTTAAGAAAAACTTCTCTCACTTAAGCTCCCTTTCTCATTCTACCTGAAAGAAGATGATGCTGATATTTATAATGTCGCCTTATTTACAATCCTATGCCTTTTTGCAATATAAGTTTGTAGTCCTGAAATACTTTACCTACCTGATAATGCCAAATTCGTCAAAGTAACCACCTCTTCCCTGGGTTCCAAAGGGCTCCTTGAATGAAATAACAACACTAGCAATGTTGTCACGATTCCATATTGGCCCATAGATTCTGTTTCCAAACCTGGAAATCATAATGTTCAAAGGGCAACTTCATGTCACAAATTGTTTTGAAATCCACAGAAAATGTTTTTCACAGATATACACTTTTGCCTTTCCTGTCCTTCTACACAGTACAATTGTATGGATTTTCTAATTTATTTTTCACAATCAATAAGACTCATATTCATTAACAACTATGTTATAGTTACAGTTTTTAATTCTTTTGAATACGAAAGCAAATTGACATACTGAGCAACAGCAGTAGCAAATAGATACAGGCTACTATTCTCTTTCTCTTTAAACAAATAATTCTTTCCAAGAAAATAGGGGTTTACAGGTTTCTGACAGTCTTCAGCTTTTAGCATTAAATCTGACCAAAAGCACAAACATATATTAAAATTATATTGAATAACATACATAATTTTCTATTAATATGAGCTTAAGTTATAAAAAAAAGAGAGACTTTTGCATTTAGATCTCAGATCTTATTCATAGCACAAAAGCACAGAACACAAAATAAAATACTTGCGAAACAAATTCTCAGTAGCTATATGCACATAATAACTTTCACTTTTTCAAATCTCAAACCCAAGTAATCTGAAATTAGATCTTTTGAGGAAGTAAAATTGACATCTAGGAAAGGAATTTCTCAAAGCCAACAGCTGCCTTTCAATGATTGGTCCTGAATTGTTACAAGAGAAGGAATAATAATAAAACAAGTAAAACAAAAAACAAGATGAAAAAAGATGGGCTTGATTAAGTCTCACCGCAGAACCATGAGATTCTGAACCATCTCTTTGCCGAGGTAGTGATCTATTCTGTACAGCTCCTCCTCTTTGAAGAGAGATGCAAAATGGGACGAGAGCTTGTTTGAGCTTTCCAAATCTTTGCCAAATGGTTTCTCAACAACAATCCGCGTCCACTTATCACTATTTAAGTGACATACAGAAAATGAGAGAAAGTTACAGAAAGTGAAAAAAAATGATTTTTAATTTAGAGTTGAGAACAAGAAAAATGTATCTGAGAAATAAATAAAACTGTCTTTCCTTTACATCCTACTATTGGTTCACAGACAGCAGTTTGATATAAGTCTTTAAACCTGACAGAATACATAGATTTTAAAAGACAAGTTAACATTTAAAAATGATGTACATTGATTATTCTAAAAGAATTGAAAAAAAAAGAGCTCTGATACCTTCACCCCAAACTTTTACAGCGTAATATCCAGTTTCTCCGAGCTCTACCTTAATAAAACGAAAATTCCAAGAAACACCCATTTTCTATTTTTTTTTTAAACCCCTTAGTTGTCAAGTACTGTTTTAAATTATACCAGACAAACTTAGCGATTTACAATTCTGGGTGATTAGATTGCGAAAAGCTCTTACCCTTGAGCCATGCAGAAGTTTTTCACATTGAGGGTGACAACTTCAAACACTGACGGTGGAAGGGCCATGTAAAACAGTCTGTTTGACTTGCCTTTTTCCTCGATAGCCTCATTGAGACGGACAAAATCATCTTTGACGTCATATTTACCAGAAACGTAGGAGTTCAATTTGAAAAACTCCTCAAGTTTGTCCTCTTCTCCTTTTTGAACCTGGAAATCAAGGAAGGTAAAAGAAACTTTGTCAAAAACTGTTCTCTCCAACACCAGCAAAACAGAATGAACATATTTTGTAAAAAAGACAAAGACAAAGGGACTAATAATCTATCAAAATTGCTTCACTGTGTCAGTTTTATTCTTTAGTCTTGCAAACAATGGACTCAATTGGATTACTAAGCCAATAAATTCACTATCTGACATAGATGTGCTGCTACATCGTGGAAAATGAGGTTTAATTCAGTACAGGACTCGAGTAAATCATTCTTTAATCAGAGCAATCAGCTTTTCCGCAATGTCAAACTCCAATGTAAAGTCCTCTATTTTAAAAGTAATATAAAAGATTGCATAGATATTGATTTTAAAATTTAAAATAGATGTACAGAATTTCCTTCAGCACTAGTTTAACTTGTGTGGTGATAGGTGTTGTGAAAGCTCTTGTGAATGGCGAGGTGATCTCTCTCTAATGCTCTGGACATATAACTGACGAAACTTAGTATTTGATATATAAGAAGAAGCAGCTTCACACTCCACTACCTTCATAAAAGGTTTACATTTCTCTTTCACTTGGTCCATAGTAATGTTGCTTCTGGCATAACCAATGAAATGAGTATTGGCTGGCAGAAGGCCATCTTTGAAAAGCCACCTGAAACAGAAAGAGAAAAAAAAGTTTAAAAGTATGATGAATTCCTCACCACCTCTTTCTTTCTTTTTCAATGACAACAAATGGTAAAAAGAATATGATCAAAATCATGAAATAATTTTTTTTAATGTCACTTAAGAGGTGAACTCTACAGGTCATAATTGAGTTTGAAAAATGGCGGTTTCGCTTCCAAATGCATATCTTTAGAAAGCTAATAAAAATGTCAAAGAAATCTTACCATAATGTTGGGTAGATTTTTTTCTTTGCAAGATCACCCTGTATGAAAAAAAAAAGATAAGAAAGTTAAAACTGACATCACTGTTAGTACTTTTTGTTCATTACAATAATAGTAATGTTCACATACAAAAAATATTATAATGATGATGATGATGATGATACAAGCCATCCTTAATAACTGCAGTTCAAAAAAGTTCATTTTTAGAGATAAGCTTAATCATTTTTCAAGCTCAGGGACCTTTACCTCTTAACCATTCTAACTACTTTAAAGTCAAATTTCTCAGAATTTGAATTTTGTTCAGGATTGATTTGATTTAAGGGGATTACACTGA
This sequence comes from Elysia crispata, assembly GCA_033675545.1. Lineage (NCBI taxonomy): Eukaryota > Metazoa > Mollusca > Gastropoda > Plakobranchidae > Elysia > Elysia crispata. The sequence goes on from JAWDGP010002600.1 coordinate 68,736, forward strand.
ATATTGCATAATGTATTTCACACCTGCACTCAATAATTCAAAATGTCAAGTTTTTATTCCAGTGGCAGTTAAAAATTCATTCAAAATAGTATTGAGTGGCAGACGTTTCAATTTGAAAATTCAAATTCAGTTTAAGCTTCAGCGTGACTATGTTACTAAGCTTGAAATTTTCGATGGGAATTCACATTAGATTCAACCTGCTTTGTTGCACAAAACAGAAAACGGAATGTTTTGATCCCATTCATCTTACTCTTTCACTGTCCTTCAATATGCTTGCTTTCAAAATGGAAATTTGCTTACAATACAATTGAAACCCTATGATGGTTAAGATTTTAAAAAATACGCAACTGCTTCAATAAAAACAAAAAAAATAAAAAAAAACAAGTACAGTTCCTACGGGGCAACATAATGAGATAAGAGTGAGGAACAAGAAATGTATGTACATGTATCAATAAGCAATTTCATGCATTGCCAAAAAAAAAAAGAGTACAGAGAGAGTACTGTTTAGCTTTTTGACACTTAAAAATGTCACTAACTTTTTTAAGTCCCCTTACTAAAGTAATTAGTTGTTATATTAGAAACGCAGAATTAAAATTTTGACCATATTTTGACTAAGGTTGTTTAAAACACTTTAATTTCTATAAATTGATGTGTTTAAAATACATCTTCCAAAGATTTTTGTCAAACTTGTTATTACTTTTACTACACCACCACCAAAAGAGTGTTACGATGTCCAATTATCTTTCAGAGGAATTTTGTCCTGAAATAATTTTATTTCATAATCTTAACAAGAAAAAAAAAAAACTTCTATGGATGTCCTGATTTTGTAAGTTCCCGCTGAAAAATTAGCATTGGTTGCAAGAGGAAAAAAAATGACAAGAAAGATTGATGATGTTCAAATGATAAAAAATTCAGGTCAAAAAACAGCTTTAGACACAGGAAAGCTGAGAGAAAGTCATTTTCATTTCCAGGGACGATGGGGTACTTCAGAGCTGACTTAACATGTTATATTCCTTCCTGTTAGCCCTTGCTATAGTGAAGTAGAATTCCTAATCCTACACAATCAACATAAACCTTCCTGTTAGCCCATGTTAGTGGAAAATAGAATTGCTAACACTGCACTTTAGTTAATACACAAGCAATTTGACCCTTTTCAGTCCTTTAAAGTAATCAAATTTACGGTCAACTCAGTGATTCTGAAGAGGCTGCCCAATATCCTATGAATAAAGAAAATCTATGAATTGATAAATTCTTCTCAAAGCCTGAATATTTGAGAAAATAGAACGCAAGGTTTCACATGAAGTTCCACACAGAGAGGAGAAATTAATTTTCTTTTATCTTCTTAGGGGAAGGAAGAGGGCGGAGCAAAGCTGACTAAAAGGGCAAATCAGAGAAACAACGAGAACACACAAAAAAGTGCTGTATTATCCTTTCTTTAAATGCTAAATATGTAACCTATATAGGATTGCAAAGATCAGGTTTAGGGCAAATAGGAATGGCCAAGGGTTTGTCAACAATTTTTATATTTTTTGTGTCACTTTGGTTGTTTGGTCTTTTTTCTATCACAGTGCCTTATTAAAAGCTCAAGAAGTTATAGAAAACGAAGAGGAAAAAGAAAAAATAGCTCTGGCCATTCAGCAGCTCCAAACTGAGGTAGAAAATTGAATTGAGGAACATAAAGTACAGAAAAACTACTGTTTGAGTAGAAACTGACAAAAGTAATGGCAGGCAATACAAAGAAATTGCAAAGTTTTGTGGAATCACTGATCATGCGAACAATTCTTGCACAGATCAGTTTAGGAATAATCAGAAAGATGAGTTAAAGTAACTTAGCAGGACCACAAGAAAAAAAAAAAAACCATCAGTGCTGAGAGAAAAGGTTTTTTCACTTTATCTTGGTTATATTCCAAACAAAATAGACTTCAAAGACACCTGGTTAATACATACTTCTGACAAACGCTAATACAACTTTGAATATTTAGAAAGTACCAAATTGTATAGATTCTTATAGGAGCACAACTATGGCAATAAAAGCTTTTATTTATATGTTTTCCTCGTAGAAACCCTGGATTTGAAGAACATGGCACACCTTGAACAAATATATGCTTTTCAGCTTTAGCTATGATTGACTTGTGTAACAGATATCAATTTTCTTTGAATAAAAATAATTCTCATAGACAATTGCTGACTGCGACAAAATCAAAAATTCAGTAAGTTGATACTATAGAAATAGCTCTTCAAAATGCTAAGAAAGATAAAAGAATTCTCCATGCGAAATGCATTAAATTTAACAAACCGCAGGACAGTTTTCCTGAAAAAAATTAAGAGCATTCCTCTGTCTTTTAATTATTGTTCTCTCATAATAATGCTTTTTAATTAAATTGATTGATCCTTTGAAATCTGAGTTCAGGTAACTACTTACAAAGCGCTTTCAAAGCTGAAACACTGTCACACTTTTTCTCTGCCCATTTTCAGAAATATTAGGGTACTGCACATAGAATTCAAGAAAACTGCCAACTACTTTTGTTCAGCTCTTTGTGTAATCACTGGATTTCCTATCGCCATGACAAGGATAACGAAGGCTTTTGTTGGCAAATGGTTGACTAATGATAGCTGATGTACACTAAAAGCCTTTTTCTTACATATTGCATGGCTTTACCCCTAAACCTATTGAAATATACGTAGGCCATGCCTCTATCAGGTTGTGAATCTTATCAGGACACCTTTTTATGTATGAGCCTCTTTAGGATCACATTGTCCAATTATATTTTTTTTAAATGGTCTATAATTGGATAAAATGGAGAAATGATTATCATTATGATATCTGAACAAATGCAATCTTTTCTTATGTAACATATTTGCAGAGAAGTATTAAAATTTACTTAATCAGAGGATGAAAATTCTCTCTGGAGAATACGCTCAACCCATATGATTACAATAAGGAAAGCATTGCAAAGCCCTTTGATAAAATGAGAATAGTGATGCGATAGCATTCCTGATGGCATGAAACAGTGAATGCATTTACGCTACAGATTGAGTAACAACTGACATCCCTGTGATAAAGAAATATCCGAAAAGCAATTTTTCAAGCCCATTTCTTTAAAATATTTATTTGTGGCAAATAAACCTTGAAGACATTTTTCGACACACACAATAAAATCATGATTTACGTAGAAATTTAGGTGTTTATTACATCATACATTAGACAGTGTCAAGATTAAAGCCTTGTTTACTTCAATGGACAGGTAGTAACAGACTACAGAGTCTTGTTATTACATAAACAGAGTCTAATCCTGACCCTTATTGGTTTGCAGGCTTCAACGTCTTCTAAATTCCTTCCTTGTTTTTTATCAGGACTGGCTGTGTGTATCAAATGAAAATTGTAGGACTTTAACTGAGGTAAAATTTATCTTTTGATGGCCTAATAACTGTCAGATAAGGCCTGCAATATAATGCACCTCATATGGAAATCGTTATTATATTACTTTTGTGGAAGCATTTAAAATTTAGATGGAAGGTTTTGATCTAGTCTAGATCTAATATACACTTGATTTAAAGGGTAGATCAAAACTAATCTAAATCATGATCTTTAGTACCTGCTAAAAATAGTCCTGAAAATATTGTGAAGTCGAAAATTAAGAAGAGATGAAATAATTGCCCAAGTGCACGATTTTAATTTTATCTAGACTAGATCTAGATCTACATCTAGAACTAGATCTAGACTTCTAGACCCACTACATAATGTAGGCTAGATATAAAATTCATGTTATCTCTAGGTGGGTTGGAGGAGATCTAGGCCTACATCTAAATTTAGAATGCAAATGTATCGGCTGGGGTAAAATTTAAAGCACTTACCGAAGCTCCCAATATTATAAACACATGTGATGCTCCTTGGCCCCCAAGTTCGACTTCATCCCTTAGTTTTGCGATAAATTCTTCAGAAGATACAGCTCGAGCAGCTGGTTGTGATGAATCCATATTGGCCGACTCTGTATGACCCGGACGTGACCCTTCCTTTGACTGAGGTCGCGACGACTGTCTGACAAGGTGAACCTTATTTTTTGCCTCTGCATCCATTATGGACTCTTTATACGCTTTGAACATAGACTGGGTTTTTCTGAGGAGAAAATAAACTATCCAGAAATAATGCGACATTAATTAAATTTATACAATTAATGGAAATAAAGTTATGTTGCTATTCGCTTCGAATAAAAATACCCCCTCAACCTCAACCTTTATGAACTTGGCGTCTTGAGGTTGTTTCCCCGTTTCCTCACTTGGGTTCATTGCGCGTTGAAAAATTGTCACGTTGAAGGTAATCCTCTCTCTCTCTCTCTCTCTCTCTCTCTCTCTCTCTCTCTCTCTCTCTCTCTCTCTCTCTCTCTCTCTCTCTCTCTCTCTCTCTCTCTCTCTCCCTCCCTCCCTCTCCCTCTCTCTCTTACTCTCTCTCTCCCTCTCTCTCTCCCTCTCTCTCTCTCTTTCTCTCTGTCTCTCTCTCTCTTTCTCTCTGTCTCCCTCTCTCTTTCTCTCTCTCCCTCTCTTTCTCTCTTGTCTCCCTCTCTCCCTCTCTCTCTCTCTCTCTCTCTCTCTCTCTCTCTCTCTCTCTCTCTCTCTCTTTCTCTCTCTCTTACCCGCCTTCCTGAGCTGGCAGCTGGTAAACATGAAACTTGTGATTAACTTATTTTTATGACATCGCTTCTATCTTGGGTATCAGAGCCACATTTCCAAAGTAGCCTAGATAGTTCATATGCATTCCATGCAGTGTACCGGCACTGAAAAGTTGCTCTACTAAGTTTCGAAATAATAGGTTTCAAGGGAAAGTAGGCTTACAATAGTCAATTGTGTCGTTACTTCATTACGATTTTGAGATTTCTACTATATTTTAAGATACTGCTACAGGCTCAACTGTGTGAATCCTCACAATTCTTTAACTTAAGAAATCCACAATGGCAGGAAGAGACTACACATGTGCATCGTGATCATTTTTTTTACAAACTACTGGGCCTACTGCAAGCTCTGGTCATAATACTAAAATTTAGAACTACAACAGTGTCCTCCTTATATCTATTAAGTTGCCAACATCACATATTTTTTTTTCGTATTTTAAACGACTATATTATTTTGTGAACCCTCTCTAGAAGAACTAGAAAATGAAATTTTGCATAATATAATTATTCCGAAATGAGTTTGTATTATTGTAACATCGTGGGAATGGTAATATTCTATCAAGTTTTCTCTGATTGTTTTCAATGACACTCTTAGTTTGTCTGCTTTTGCAACACGTTTAAGCCAACACTTCCTGATTTTATCCTGCATCCTTTTATGACTACAGCCGCTAGCTAGCAGTATATCTCACTCGCCCCATAGCAACAGAAATATCTACATGATTTTGCTGGGTCTATTGGTAAAGTTCATACAGCCTCGAAAGGGGTTTCATGAAGAAGGGTATATTCCATGAAAGCAAAGTGGCATATGAGTCGTAATATGGGGGTTATGTTTCAAACTTAAGAAGATATTAATTTGTAAAATGGCGAGCAAAAATTTTAAATTAAAAATATCTCGCTGCGGGTTCGCAACAAATCAAAGTTAATATCATAAAAATAGAAAGGACTTCCGAATGGATATCGTAGCGGAACCTCTATCATACTCAAGAGGACTTCCTCTGATCGAGCCGTAAAGAAAGATTGGGCTTGGTTTTTGTATTGGTAATAGAGAAGAAAGAAATGTGATTCCGTAAGAAAGTTAGCAGCATCATAATTATATCCTATAATTTACTAAACCAAAGTAATAAATAAAACACCCGTTGTTATTTTGCCATATTGGGTATACGTTATATTGAAACATCACGTCCTTCCTTCATAGTTTCTCGTTTGTCCATTTCTGCGTCTGGTAAAGTTAGACGACTCTCCTCCAATATGGCCACGCATACTACATGTAGATTTGAGTATTGACATAAGTTATTTTCACCCATTAGCTTGTGTTACACTATAAATGAGCTGGGTATGGTTTAATGACTCTAGGGTGAAGTGGCACTAATTCTTTGCACAACAGTCCCGCCTGCGACCAGCTTTAGCCTGTGTTAGCTGTGTGCTCAGTCTGTCTGGTTCCCACAGAGGGATCAAGTTGTAGATCTAGGTCTAGTTTCACTAATACTTTAACTGAAGGGAAGCAGACAAGAACCATAATAGTACTTTATAGTCCAGAGTTCAAGGTTTTCAGTAGCTTTTATAGTGGCTGTTGCGTTGTCCAAGACAAATATTATGAAAGTGGATAAAAGACAAAGGACTGAAAAAATTTAATGTTCACATGCAATGAAATATGTTGCAAGTGGGTTTATAACAGAAATTAAAACAAGGTCTTTAAAAAAAAAAAAAGAAAAGAAAAACGAGTTTTTTTTTTCAACAAAAAATCCCCTGACAATGGAAAATATAGAAAGAAAATAGTAGATCTAAAGACCAAAAACATTCCGTTATTTATCAGTGATACTATTCTGATCTTGACCCCTCATAGTTATAGATCATGCATAACAATACAAACATACTAAAATTGCATACATTTTGTATTATGATGTACTATGTGGTGATAAGATTCTGTATTCTTAATAAATTGCGGCGACTCGGTGTCTTAGTATATTAGAGAGCTACACAGTCATAAACCACATTCACAAACACCAGGGAAGATCGGCGGAGAGAGAGAGAGAGAGAGAGAGAGAGAGAGAGAGAGAGAGAGAGAGAGAGAGAGAGAGAGAGAGTCAGAGACAGAGAGAGAGAGAGAGAGAGAGAGAGAGAGAGAGAGAGAGAGTCAGAGACAGAGAGAGAGAGAGAGTCAGACAGAGAGAGAGAGAGAGTCAGAGACAGAGAGAGAGAGTCAGAGACAGAGAGACAGAGAGAGAGAGAGTCAGAGACAGAGAGAGAGAGAGAGAGTCAGAGACAGAGAGAGAGTCAGAGACAGAGAGAGAGAGAGAGTCAGAGAGAGAGAGAGACAGACAGAGAGAGAGACAGAGACAGAGACAGAGACAGAGAGAGAGAGAGTCAGAGACAGAGAGAGAGAGAGAGAGAGAGTCACAGACAGAGAGAGAGAGAGTCAGAGACAGAGAGAGAGAGAGAGTCAGAGACAGAGAGAGAGAGAGAGAGAGAGAGAGTGTCAGAGACAGAGAGTGATTGGACAGAAGCATATGGGTGGACATTCTAATGGGTAAGACAGACAGAAAAGTTTAGGAGAAAAGTGCTGAAGTAGTGTGTAATGTTGAGGCAAAGTTCGCACTCAGTGTGACGAAGTTGGGAAAAGTGTCTTGAACAGAAGGTCACAGAACATTAAGCATCCATTCACAGCCCCACTTTACATCATTAGCCGCTACAACGATGACTGTCTCCACAATCCTACACTGACTTCCTTTGTCATGACATTGTCATGTATCTCTAATAAACAACAACACGTGAATACTGACCAAGGTTGATATAGTTCTTGCACAAATGTAAACTTTGAAAAAATTGGTTGTCGTGCCATGGTAAAGACATAACGAGTGAGAGAGATAGAGAGATAGAAAGGAAGAGGGAGAATGTTTGTGTACGATAGAAAGAAATAGAGATGGAGATAGAGAGAAGGAGAGAGAGGGAGCGAGAGAGAGAGAGAGAGAGAGAGACAGACAGACAGACAGAGACAGAGACAGACAGACAGCCAGCCAGCCAGACAGACAGACAGAGAGAGAGAATAAAAAAATCAGTTCTCCACCAAATTCCCATTGCATAGGGGAGAAAGCCCTTCATTTTGTTTGCCGGTGTGACTTCAGTCATTAAGATAATCCTAATTATGGTAATACATGTAGATTGTAAGTGGTCCTGATTTGTGATTTGCTCAGAGCGCGCACTTTCATATCTTTAGCGTCTGCTCTAAACCTTTTCAAGCTACAATTACAGTTCGGTCTGCAAATTCATACAACCGCCATAATCAGCCTATGACAGAGTAAATTAGATCGCAAGGCCAAGTCATGATTGTAATAGCAAAGTAGGTGACAGTACCTGAATATCATTCTACCATTTTTATAGATCTAGATCTAGACAGTGCGCATTGATTTGTCTGCTTTAGAGCGGCAGTGTGTTTTCACATTATATGAGGTATGAAGTTGTTATTTATAGCTCAACGGTTTTCATTGACCTTGTACGTTAGCAGTTTCTCATTCCTAGATTGAGGCAGGCATGGAAATATAGGATGAAAAAAACCGTGGAAAATGATTTTAAGACTCAACTGCTTATCGATATGGGACGATAAAAAAAGAAACGAAAAAGTAGGTAGGGGAGCGGATTGGCGGGGGGGGAGGGGGGAGAACTTGCGTTTATTGTTATAATTATTATGAATACAATCTAGCGCCGTGGTACATATTGTATGTTAGATTATATTTCCTTAAATACTCAACTTTCCTCTATAAAAAAAAAAAAAAAGATGACACATAGGGACTGAGTAGTAAAAAAAAAAAAAAAAAATTTACCATTGACCCACTAAACCTGACATTGATACTGACAGTACTAAGTAACGATATGCAATAGTACTGGTCTAGTCCGATATTGCAAATATTGTAATGTACACTTTAGTTCGGCATAGTGGGCTTTAGGATAGAGACAATCTTTCCGGTTATTGTAATTATAAGGGCAAGTTGTCTACGTGGGTTAATATAGTTATTATGCTGCTTTCGTCCAAGAAATCTTTGTCAAAAGAGCTTTTCTTTCACAACCCAATATACTTGTCAGACTACTGTACCGATTTGCCGTTTCGACTTTTTGTGATGGTTTTACTTTCACTGGTTGACTCAAGGCCATTGATTTCTCTGCTGGGCTTGAAAGCACGCAGTCATGGTATTCAACTTTACTCTCCTTTTCCTCCTTTTCCCCGTGGTAGTGTCATTCGTTTTTGCTTTTTTTTTTTTTAATCTGTTTCTCTCTGTCTGTCTATCTTATCTGTTTGTCTCTCTCTCTCTCTCGTTCTCTCACCCATCCCCTCCCTCTCTCTCTCCCTCTGCCCCTCTTCCTCCTCCTCCTCTCTCTTTCTCCCTCTCTCCCTCTCTCTCTCTCCCTCTCTCTCTCTTCCTCTCTCTCTCTCTCTCTCTCTCTCTCTCTCTCTCTCTCTCTCTCTCTCTCTAACACAAACTCATGATTCTATTTTATCAGCTTCTTCCTACCCCAGGTTCCAGGAGTAAACAGGTCCAAATCTGTGACCAGATCCTATATTCTCACTCCAACCACCTCCACCACTTCCAGCCCTAACTCGATTTTCTCACCGGTACAGAATGAAATTACCAGGACAAGACAAGCGGCAGAGCCAGTAGATCATCAGCTGTTGACAATTCTCTATAGCTCGTCCAGAAGTTCTCCCAGACAAGACCAATTACCGACAATTCTCGCATAAGGCTTCAGGGAATACTTTGTAATGTGCTAAACAATTTAAAAGTAAATTAATTTTTTTTTTTTTACGGAAAAGGATGAAGGCACTTTTCTGCTTTATATAAGTAAATATTTAGAAGCTGTCATGGTTTGTTTTTGTTTTTGTTTTTTCCAAGGGCCTCTAAAAACTAGAGCGGTGTGTTCCGAAGTCATTGTTAAAAGATATTCTTAGTAAAGAGCTGTTGAAAATAAAACGAAAAAGAACAACAATAGAAACTGTAAGTCTAAATCATAATGTAAGAACTCGGTTTGCCGATTTAGAGCTAATAATTCATCTACATTTTGTCAAACCCCATGAAGCGGCCTAAAGTAATTACGGTTTTGCTTTGTTGCGCTTTAAACACCCTCTTCTCTTATTGTTCGCCTGTCCTTTCTTCTACCTGTCCAGCACTATTGATTCTTCTATAGCATAAAGGAAATTCTCATTCCACGAAGATTGAGAATTTGCTTTATGCTATAGGGGGCGGGGGACGTTGAAAAAAGGTGACAATCAAATAAAGTTCCGGAAATAAGACAGGCAGTATCTTGCTTTACCGGACATAAAGGACGGTGTCCTAATGGCCTTGTCCTCGGGGAAGGTCGTAAGATTACCCTCTACACTTACTATAATCTGTGTTGAACTTGAAATATTTCCTGGTCAAGCTATTTGCACACGGATGCGCTCTTCACCTCATAGGTTTCCTGGTTCACTGTTCAAAGTGACGCAAACCGCCATCTAGCATGGATCACAGGATACACGGTTCAGTGAATTAGAGGGAGTTGGGACAAGACACTCTCGGATGCGACTCGGATACCTCTCTTAGCCCCCCCCTCTCATCCTAACCCCAAACCAAACACACACGCACTCGCGCATACATACAAAGGCTGTACCAAAATACCAAGGTTTACGATGCTTGTTTGTTTGTTTGCTTTTTTCGTTTTTTTTTGGTTTTGGTTTTTATGTTAGCTTTTGTTTTTTTCCCCAAGAATCGTTAAATAGTTTCTGACCTAGGCCGAGTATAAAAATTTTTAAATCCCCAGGGAAGGAAAGTCACTGCACTGTAGAGTTCTGTAACCTTTTAAAGCTCCTTTCTAACCATAACGTAGGTTCTACCTATATAATATTCTCAAGAATGTAAGATGACAACAAGCAATCTGAATAATGCGCATGTAAGCGCAGTCGATAGAGCGTTGGACTGTTAACTAGGAAGTCACGCCTTCGACCACAACTGGACTATCGGGTCTTTAGACTTAACCAACCTATCTGTGGCTTGAAGGAATGTCGACGTATCTGTATAAGTTTTTCGGGAACATTACCGCAAAAGTAAGGACAGAATCAGAAGAGTGACCAGTTGAATGTTGAGGTGTACAGGTGTACATTATTTTGACAAAATTAACCTAATAAATTCAACAGAGACCATAGTTCTTTCGCTACATGCAGGATACAGTTAAACTAATGTTTCAAGTCCCTACACTCACTCACTCACTCACTCACTCACTCACTCACTCACTCACTCACTCACTCACTCACTCACTCACTCACTCACTCACTCACTCACTCACTCACTCACTCACTCACTCATACATGACACACAATCACTCCTTATGACTCGCCCGGTGCCACTCACACACCACGTCCTTACACCTGTGTGAAGCTCTAGTCCAGATGTTCAACGCCACAGAGATGTTAAGAGTAAAACGTCATATCACGTGGAAGATAAACTGAAATCTACGTTAATATCATGGAAAGATCTTTCATAATTCATGGTTCGACTTTGTTTCAGGTGAGATAGAATAGAAACCGTCTTTCCATCTTATTGTAGGGCAACGAATGGACATGAGCGTCAGTGAAATAGCATCGGCAACGTAGATGAATTGGGAAAAACCTAAAGGATAAGCTAAATTCTATTTAGAAAGTGTGCACGAGACAATAAATGGTGATTGTTATCGTGCAACGAATGAGAGGCATCGATGATAATGATGATGATGATGATGATTATAATGATGATGATGATTATTATGATGATGTTGACGTTAATGATGGTGATGATGATAACAATGGCGATGATGATGATGGTGATGATATGAAAATGATCGCGGCGATGATGATGATGATGGTGATGATGGTGATGATGATGATGATGATGATGGTGATGATGATGATGATGGTGATGATGATGATGATGGTGATGATGGTGATGATGATGGTGATGATGGTGATGATGATGATGATGATGATGATGGTGATGATGGTGATGATGATGGTGATGATGGTGATGATGGTGGTGGTGGTGATGATGGTGATGATGATGATGATGGTGATGATGGTGATGATGATGGTGATGATGGTGATGATGATGATGATGGTGATGATGATGATGATGATGATGATGATGATGATGGTGGTGGTGGTGGTGGTGGTGGTGGTGGTGATGATGATGATGATGATGATGATGATGACGATGATGATGATGACGATTGTTAAGACAAAAAAAATAAAATGAAATATAAAACAGCTCGGCAGCAGCAGAAATATTAGTATAAAGAAGGGAAATAGTTCTATAACTAAGTACATGCACTAGGTCTAGTATTGTGTCGACCCAGTCATGGATATGATAAGGGTAATAACAACTTCTCAATTATCGTATCATAACATTGAAGTTAAAATTTTATCACCATTATTGCAGCGTAATCTCAATGAGGCTAACTTCAGTGGCTGCCGCTATCATATTTTTTAACATGGATATATAGTTAATAATGCAAAGTAATTGCTCTATTATTTCATTACTATTCACTTAACCACGCATATCATGATTCAACAAATCACCTTAGCACAGCTGCTCTATGGCGCCTTAGCGTAATAAATTGGTGTGCAAGAAAATAAAAATCAATGCAATACAAAGTATATTATGGACATCTTAATACGAGTGTATAATTAGGTGTAATAACACCTAACACCTTTCTGAATTTTCACTTCGTTTCTTTCAAGACAATGTCAAGCACATAAAATGCATCGGAGGAAACTGTGCATGTTGAGACCCATTAGCCGTTTCTCTCTTATAGGAAAGAATGCTGGTGGTCGTGGGATAGAACGCCCGTCCTAAGGTATACAGGGGGTTTCCATGAGGTTTTGAACACGGCTTCCTCACTCAATTTGACTTCGCGTGTTTTTACTCTTCAGCCTCGTATTGCCAAACGGAGGCTTAAAAGTGCAATAATCACTGAAATTGCTTCGTTGTGGAAAGACATTATTAGACAATCTTAAAAATTCTACAAGAACCTCAAAATCAAAATAAAACTGTAACATGGAAAAATGTGATTGAGTTTGCGGCATGTGTGGAGTTGTGTCGGCACGAGTATAGCTAGGCTCTTGTAAAGGTAGCGGATGATAAAAAATGGAATACCTGAGTGTAGTTATGAAATATCATGTTGTAATCTATATTGCCACAATTAAAGAATGCTATACGATATACATGTATACCATATCGAGCACATGTGCTTGTTTGTATGTGTTAAACGAAAGAATATATGCGTTCGAAACGAGAAATTGTTGTCTGCAGCACTAGCGAGAAATCATTAAATGAAACAAGGGGGAAAATGTGTCGTCAACGTTAGTTCTAATCAAACTAATGGGCATAAATAGAACACAATTTATCACTTCTGATTCACCATAAATGTTCCATCAATATGGAGTTTTAAAACTCAACATAAACGAAAGAGGTTAGGCAAGTGAAATGCCATAACTGTTTTTCTAAAAAAAAAAACAAATAAAAAAAAAACAAAACAAAAACAAAGAAGGAAAAACCAAAGCCTGATCTTCGCAAAATATCCCCAAAGACTTTAGATTTATCTTTTTTAGACTGCACAGCAAATAACAAAAGCTCGTCTCTCATTCATTGATATCTAGGGCTGAGAATGACATAATTAAACCCAAAGAATTTAATAAAATTGATGAAGTTAAACCACTATCCTTCTCAACTAACAATCCATCTAACTTCATTATAAAAGAGTCTACCGCCATCTTTAGTTCTCAACAAATCTTTGTTTTTAAAGATTTCCCGATGTGTTTGCAGACCTTGCGCCATTCTGCATCATGACCGTCGCAAACTTTTTATCCGCGGGTCATCGCCAGCCTAAAATAAAGCTCAAACACTACGAGGATGCTTGCACGTCTTAGCGAATATTTTCCATGCAATGGTTTGTTTCCCCCCTTCTATACAGCTCACCCAATGTTTAAGAATTCGATTATTAATTTCGATTTGACTCTGTGGATATCACAATGAAAATAGTGGGGGTTTTGAGGCGGTTACTCTGAAGAAAAACATGAAATCTGAAAAAAGCGAAAATTTTTAGCTTTCACTTTTTTTTTTTTTTTCGCTTTTTAATAAAAATTAAATCGACGTCGAAACCTTTCTTCACCGTGTCTCCATATTTTTCCTCTTATCTGTCTGGTTTTTTTTCCTCTTTGTTTTTTGTTTTGTTTTGTTTTTAGCACAAAGATGCTATTATAAGCGATAGACTCAAATCGTCTCTGATCAGGGAATAAATATAATATTAATATTTTTCTTATTTATATCAATATACAAAAAAACACAACAACCAAGCTATTATGATTTTTTCTTACAAAGACTCAGGTGAAAAACTCCCCGTATAGTTTTTATTAGCCCATAGAGCGATAAATGTGATAACAAATTACTATTATTATTATTATTATTATTACCAGTGTTATACTGACTCCAACAAGTCAAGGTTAAAAAAAAAGACGCATTAATTTTATCCTGTCATACTTTTTACCCTAGTCATACTATACTGTATTTCAATCTTTGATTGATGCGCGGAAAGAACTACAACAACAAAACAAAAAATAAATAAATTTTCAAAAATGAGTTGCAGTTTTTGTTATACTTTACTGTGTATAGCAATTAGTCGACAATGATTATTCGAATTATTTTGTCCTGCTTCATCACTTATCTGAGTAGGAAAACCCTAATCATCCATTTCTTCCTTACTATTAGAATAAGCTTGCTGGTTTTTTTTTTTTACCGCCGTTTCATACAAGCTATCAAAACTAATAACGCGATCTTAGTAAAACGTGCACAGGGTAAACTCAATCGCAAACACCAATTATGAAATGAAATGAAATATGGATTCCTACATAGCTTCCGCACGATAAAGTAAGCTATGTGTTCGAGTTTGCTTAACCGAAATTAAAAAAAAAAAAAGTGGTTTAAACAGAAAGAGAGAGAGAGAGAGAGAGAGAGAGAGAGAGAGAGAGAGAGACAGACAGACAGACAGACAGACAGACAGACAGACAGACAGACAGACAGACAGACAGAGACAGACAGACAGACAGACAGACAGACAGACAGGTACAGAGACAGACAGAGAGAGAGAGAGAGAGAGAGAGAGAGAGAGAGAGAGAGAGAGAGAGAGAGAGAGAAACAGACAGACAGACAGACAGACAGACAGACAGAGACAGGCACAGTGAGAGACAGTCAGAGACAGAGACAAAGACAGAGACAGAGAAAGAGTCAGAGAGAGAAAGAGGAAGAGAGAGAGAGAGAGAGAGAGAGGGAGGGAGAGAGAGAGAGAAAGAGAGAGAGACAAACATAGAAACACTATTATGTGACGTTAAACAAGATCTGCACCTATTGAACGATCTATTAAACTTCAAGCTAATGAAACAGAAAGAAAACTAGAGAGGTGTCGAGCCTACCTGCTGAGCTACAGTCCGGTGACTTTCAACACAATGATGTGAGGACACTGCTAGGACAGTGTTGGACAGAGAGCCGGAATGTTTCTAAATATAGAACAATACAGATAACAGGATGAGTATGTTGGTTGAGGGCATTGGAGATAATAAGAAAAGGCGGGACAGCGGAAAAAAGAAAGGGGGGAGGGGGGTGAAGGGGACCAGGATTTCACCATAACGTCACGTCACATGAGTCAAACTTAATACATGTAGGGCGGAAGACGGTACTTATCAAAAAAGAAAAAAAAAGAAGAAAAAAAGAAAGAAAGAAAGAAAGCTCAGTAGAGGGCGCGTTGGATTGACAAAAACCCGGGTTCTATTCCCAGATATGACACTATTTTGATGATGAGGTTTCATCCTAGGCTAGTTACACCCAAGCTAATCCTAATTTTTTATTTATTTATTTATTCATTATTTATTTTAATTAATTTTTTTTTTTTTTTTGGAAATACCCGTTTAAACCAAGGCCATCTCTATAGTAACTATTAGAAGGCTATAGATTCCAGCAAAAAGTGCCTAATGGTGCACTGCCTTACGGGAATTCATAGCTCCACATTATATTTTAACCTACTCGATAATGAATGTTGAAAAAGATCTATAATTGGATTTAGACTTCACAAAATTAGCTTACCAGTCTTGTTAAGAAACAGATGGCAAAGTTGAAAAAAATAGAAAAGTATTAATATTAAGAAATTTTCATTCAGTGTGTGAACGCAAGTGCTATAAATTGTGACTGGTGGAACACAAAAACAATCAAACTGTAGGCCTACAATGAAAAAAAATAGCCAGATGTCACATCCAGCCCTGTTTGTTTTCCTCATAATTTATCCGCCTCCATACTCCTATTCTAGCTGTGTACATTAAACGGTTCAACATTTTCATTTTGAGATTTTCTTTGAACTAAAAAACAAAACAAGACGTTTACACAAAGAAAACTTGCTGCTCAATAAAATTACTCTTCAGTCTGTGAAATTCGAGCCAGCCGAAGAAAATGAACGAAGAAAAGTTCATGGTTCACGATGCATCCTACTAATGAGTTTTAAGGATCTTCTTCTACTGTTGGTGCCCCGAGGCCTTTCATTCAGATTCCTTGGGGGGGGAAGATGGATATAGGGCTATTTTGTTCATTTTTTCTTTTTTTTATTTTTTCAATGCCCGTTTCCCAGAAAGAAATTTGGAAAACTTAACGGAGGAAAACGCAACGTCTTGGCCTTTTCGATCCCAGATCCGGAATCATAAGAAAGTAGAACCTGTACTGTCCGGCTCTTGAGTTTGCTTGAGCTGTTCATATCCGTGTTTAAAAATAGGACGCCTGAAAATATGACCCTCTACGGTGACATTGACAAAATCTAGAATACTTGAGGAAGAGGCGCCAGACGCACTGTAGGTCACACAGAAACCAATGGATATCAAGGGAAAAAGTTCTATATTTGTATACTATGTGTACGCATAAATTATACCCCAGGCTTTACTGATTCACTTTCATATTTACTTAGATTCGAAAATTTTTACCTCAAGGCAAGTGTAAGGCTCCGTTAGAGATAGATAAAAGGATTACTATCACTACAGTAGTAGTAGTAGTAGTAGTAGTAGTAGTAGTAGTAGTAGTAGTAGTAGTAGTAGCAGCAGCAGCAGCAGCAGCAGCAGTAGTTTTAGAAGTAGTAGTAGTAGTAGTAGCAGCAGCAGCAGCAGCAGCAGCAGTAGTTTTAGAAGTAGTAGCAACAGCAGCAGCAGCAGCAGCAGCAGTAGTAGTGGTAGTAGTAGTAGTAGTAGTAGTAGTAGTAGTAGTAGTAGTAGTAGTAGTAGTAGTAGTAGTAGTAGCAGCAGCAGCAGCAGCAGCAGTTTTAGAAGTAGTAGTAGCAGCAGTAGTAGCAGCAGCAGCAGCAGCAGTAGTTTTTAGAAGTAGTAGCAACAGCAGCAGCAGCAGCAGCGTTGCCGTAGTAGTAGTGGTAAGTAGTAGTAGTAGTAGTAGTAGTAGTAGTAGTAGTAGTAGTAGCAGCAGCAGCAGCAGTAGCAGCAGCAGCAGCAGTAGTAGTAGCAGCAGCAGCAGCAGCAGCAGCAGCAGCAGCAGTAGTAGCAGCAGCAGCAGCAGCAGCAGCAGCAGTAGTAGTAGTAGTAGTAGTAGTAGTAGTAGTAGTAGTAGTAGTAGTAGTAGTAGTAGTAGTAGTAGTAGTAGTAGTAGTAGTAGTAGTAGCAGCAGCAGCAGTAGCAGCAGTAGTAGTAGCAGCAGTAGTAGCAGCAGCAGAAGCAGAAGTAGTTTTAGTAGCAACAGCAGCAGCAGCAGTAGTAGTAGTAGTAGTAGTAGTAGTAGTAGTAGTAGTAGTAGTAGTAGTACCAGCAGTAGCAGCAGCAGCAGCAGTAGTAGTAGTAGTAGCAACAGCAGCAGCAGCAGCAGCAGTAGTAGTAGTAGTAGTAGTAGTAGTAGTAGTAGTAGTAGTAGTAGTAGTAGTAGTAGTAGTAGTAGTAGTAGTAGTAGTAGTAGTAGTAGTAGTAGTAGTAGTTGTTGTTGTTGTTGTTGTTGTTGTTGATGTGAACAAGTAATTATCTTAATCTCATCAGTTACATTTTTTGGTCGAAGCATAAAAAGCAAAAAAAAAAATCCTGTGGGAAGCAGCTGTTCATAATTGATTAAAACGGTTGTATTTTGTTTAAGCACCTTTGATAACAGACAATTTTCGCCGACTCATTGTTCACAGGCAGAGAAACATTCAATAACCGATTTCAGCTGACAGATAGTTTAGGCTTTCATTGCATTGTTCTGTATTGACACTACCTGACGCTCTTAACTAATAATTCAGCCACTTCTGCTAACAGAGTTTAGATCTAGATCTAGTCCTTTTCACACGCAGCCTTTTTATGAACACAGCTGGCGTTCTGGTGTTCTGGCGAAGTAATAGAAAGACGTGCGTTTCGATCGAATATTCTTTTTATTCCTAAAATCGCCCTGGGTGTATTTACCTTAGTATGGCATCAGTTTAGAGACTGGCGTTACAAGAACGAGAATGACATGCCATTTTGTTGTATAATCTAGACCAAGTTCAGGCACATTTTTCAACCTATTGCTGTGTATGCAATTTATAGTGTATCGCATTGTGACAGGGTAGAATGATAATTATAGGCCCAGGTTTAAACATTTTTTTTTCTTCAGAAAATTCCTTTCTCTCTAGGTCAGACTGGCAAACAGGCATTGCACACGACGTCGTGGTTTTATCTTTCGACTATCAAGCAATTTTGACTGTAATTGATTACGATTGATATATATATATATATATATTTTTTTTTTTTTTCATATGTATTTTCATTTTAAAAACAAATGAATTATGCTTTGAATGATAGAGGCTGTACTGATTTTTTACTTCCGTTTTTTTTTTTTTTTCTGCTCTTCTTCTCCCTTCTCCTTCCCATCTTCCCTCTCGCCGTCTTTCTCTTTATGTTCTCACCATCCTCGTCTTTCTCTCTATGTTCTCACCATCCTCGTCTTTCTCTCTATGTTCTCACCATCCTCGTCTTTCACTCTATGTTCTCACCATCCTCGTCTTTCACTCTATGTTCTCACCATCCTCGTCTTTCTCTCTATGTTCTCACCATCCTCGTCTTTCACTCTATCTTCTCACCATCCTCGTCTTCCACTCTATGTTCTTACCATCCTCGTCTTTCTCTCTATGTTCTCACCATCCTCGTCTTTCTCTCTATGTTCTCACCATCCTCGTCTTTCTCTCTATGTTCTCACCATCCTCGTCTTTCTCTCTATGTTCTCACCATCCTCGTCTTTCTCTCTATGTTCTCACCATCCTCGTCTTTCTCTCTATGTTCTCACCATCCTCGTCTTTCTCTCTATGTTCTCACCATCCTCGTCTTTCTCTCTATGTTCTCACCATCCTCGTCTTTCTCTCTATGTTCTCACCATCCTCGTCTTTCACTCTATGTTCTCACCATCCTCGTCTTTCTCTCTATGTTCTCACCATCCTCGTCTTCCACTCTATGTTCTCACCATCCTCGTCTTTCTCTCTATGTTCTCACCATCCTCGTCTTTCTCTCTATGTTCTCACCATCCTCGTCTTTCTCTCTATGTTCTCACCATCCTCGTCTTCCACTCTATGTTCTCACCATCCTCGTCTTTCTCTCTATGTTCTCACCATCCTCGTCTTTCTCTCTATGTTCTCACCATCCTCGTCTTTCTCTCTATGTTCTCACCATCCTCGTCTTCCACTCTATGTTCTCACCATCCTCGTCTTTCACTCTATGTTCTCACCATCCTCGACTTTCTCTCTATGTACTCACCATCCTCGTCTTTCACTCTATGTTCTCACCATCCTCGTCTTCCACTCTATGTTCTCACCATCCTCGACTTTCTCTCTATGTTCTCACCATCCTCGTCTTTCTCTCTATGTTCTCACCATCCTCGTCTTCCACTCTATGTTCTCACCATCCTCGTCTTTCACTCTATGTTCTCACCATCCTCGTCTTCCACTCTATGTTCTCACCATCCTCGTCTTTCTCTCTATGTTCTCACCATCCTCGTCTTTCTCTCTATGTTCTCACCATCCTCGTCTTTCACTCTATGTTCTCACCATCCTCGTCTTTCACTCTATCTTCTCACCATCCTCGTCTTTCACTCTATGTTCTCACCATCCTCGTCTTCCACTCTATGTTCTCACCATCCTCGTCTTTCTCTCTATGTTCTCACCATCCTCGTCTTTCTCTCTATGTTCTCACCATCCTCGTCTTTCTCTCTATGTTCTCACCATCCTCGACTTTCTCTCTATGTTCTCACCATCCTCGTCTTTCACTCTATGTTCTCACCATCCTCGTCTTTCTCTCTATGTTCTCACCATCCTCGTCTTTCACTCTATGTTCTCACCATCCTCGTCTTCCACTCTATGTTCTCACCATCCTCGTCTTTCTCTCTATGTTCTCACCATCCTCGTCTTTCTCTCTATGTTCTCACCATCCTCGTCTTTCACTCGATGTTCTCACCATCCTCGTCTTCCACTCTATGTTCTCACCATCCTCGTCTTTCTCTCTATGTTCTCACCATCCTCGTCTTTCTCTCTATGTTCTCACCATCCTCGTCTTTCTCTCTATGTTCTCACCATCCTCGTCTTTCTCTCTATGTTCTCACCATCCTCGTCTTTCTCTCTATTTTCTCACCATCCTCGTCTTTCTCTCTATGTTCTCACCATCCTCGTCTTTCTCTTTATGTTCTCACCATCCTCGTCTTTCTCTTTTTGTTCTCACCATCCTCGTCTTTCTCTTTATGTTCTCACCATCCTCGTCTTTCTCTTTCTGTTCTCACCATCCTCGTCTTTCTCTCTATGTTCTCACCATCCTCGTCTTCCACTCTATGTTCTCACCATCCTCGTCTTTCTCTCTATGTTCTCACCATCCTCGTCTTTCTCTCTATGTTCTCACCATCCTCGTCTTTCTCTCTATGTTCTCACCATCCTCGTCTTTCTCTCTCATTATTCCTCATAGAATAAAAAGCTAAACGTCTAATGCTGTTTTATTTTTTTTGGTTTTTTTTTTTTTTCAGTCTTATTTTTACCATCAAACAAGCAACGTGGTTTTGGGGACCGCCATATTATGAAACTCGCCGGTATATAATCTCAATATAAATTATATATTAGTTTTAATTTTGTTATAAGTTAATCTGCACTATCTGGGATTTACACACTTTCACGCGAAAAAAAAATCATACGGGTTTGCTTTCTCTCTCACTCTATCGTATTTAATACCCTAGGTACTCTTTGTCGCGTTATGTTTTGACATCGCTTTAGCATGATATATTTTTTTCTTCGTTGTTAAACATTTTGTAAACAACAACAAAAATAAAAAATACGATATTTAAAAATAAAAAGTTAAGCCCATCGACTCTGCCTCGCCTGCGGTAACTGCAATCAAAGTCCGGCATCCACACGTTACAAATTGAGATAACACTATTTTTATCCTGTCCCAATCATCCTTACAAATAATTATTGTGTGTTCGCCACGGGCTATTACACCGAATCCTGCAGAAGATAAATAGCGGTGCCTGTAAAGACATCAACAAGGGGACACAATACACTCACTCAGACGACCGGTTGACCTTTCTAGGGAGCGGAATAAAACAATACTCGGACAGGAAAGAATTAAAAAAGAATCGAAAAACCATCAGTGTATACCCGGATTTCCTGCAGTTAACGCCCTAATAACTTGCAATTAGCGGGCAGGGAAAAACCGGACAGAATCGATTAATCGAGATCGATATTTCCAGGGTAGAAAATACTTGTAAACACAGCGGAGAAATATAGTGGGTAAAAAAAAAAGTGATGTTTCCATTAAAGGTAGGACATGCTCAAACCGCAACAGACCCAAGTTTTATTTGACATTTTTTATTTATCATATTACTGTATGCAAGGTTCAATTATGTTGTCCTCATCAAATGTCATTAATTTATTACCATTTATTTTTATACAATAAATTGTTAAAAAATCTAAAATAAATGAACAATAATAAAAAGCACATGATTAAAACGATCTGTTTGGACTGATAGTTAGAAAGAGAGAATAAAGAAAAAGATGAGAGAGATAAAGAAAGAGAAAAACAGAAAAAAATGCAAGACGCAAAGAGAGGGAGAATGAGAGAGAGAGAGAGAGAGAGAGAGAGAGAGAGAGAGAGAGAGAGAGAGAGAGAGAGAGAGAGAGAGAGAAATAGGGAGGGAGAGAGAGAAAGAGAGAGAGAGAGAGAGAGAGAGAGAGAGAGAGAGAAAGAGAGAGAGAGAGAGAGAGAAAGAGAGAGGGAGAGAAATAGGGAGGGAGAGAGAGAGAGAGAGAGAGAGAGAGAGAGAGAGAGAGAGAGAGAGAGAGAGAGAGAGAGAGAGAGAGAGAGAGAGAGAGAGAGAGAGAAAGGCAGATATTAATAATTAAGATTTCTGTGCTGCTGCAACTAAGCCCTATCTCATTAATCTTATAAAATCTTAATTTTCAAAATAATCTTATTTACACATTAGGAACTTAAGTTAAATGAATCTATGTGCGTTATAAATAATTAAAATACCGATCATAAAATACATTTATTAGTATAGGATCTAACAGAAGGTAATTTTTTTTAATATGATCTCAAAATAATTTTGCAAATTACAAAAAACAGTTCCCTTTATTCAGTCATCAGCCAACGATTTGAAGATATAGATATCTAAAGGTAACGAGTACAAGGGAATTGTTATATTTGAAAGTTAAAACGATGTATCAAAATTTGTGTTTATATTCATCCGAAAAGAAAAAAATAAAGTTATAATTATTTGTTTTCCCCCACGCCTTTACCATAACTATAGATAGTGGTAGTTCTCTACATAGAGTTGTCAGAGTTTCAAGATGTTCAAGATAATATTATTGTAAGGTCTAGGAAAGTACAAAGACATCCGCCCAGATAAAAAGTAAAAATCGCGGCTGAAATAAAACAATGATGAACGGGTTTCGAAACAAAAAAAATTATGAATCAACCTATGCCTATTAATTTTCCAAGTATCGCCACTTTATATGTTTCGAAGCAATTTCTGGAGATAGAATAGGCATCACGCTTTAAAAAAAAGAAACAAAAGGAATCAAATTAAACGAACCGTGTCTTACTGTTTTATACATTATTCATATAAGTATAACAACATTATTAGCAATAGGCATACAAATTCAATGTATGCAATGGCAGCTATATATCTAAAAGATGCTAACCTGCACAAAAAAAAAAAAAAGTTGGGTTGCCTGAACTAAAAAGAACATTATTTTTTTTTTTTTTACACACTAGCGTTAATTTATTTATTTATTTTTTTTTTTGTTTATGTATATAATAAACTCAAACTCACCAGACTGAATTTACACCAAACTTCGCTGACTAGCGGAGATTCCCACAGAGAAACACTGGCGCACCGACCTGTTTTATGGCAGTCAGAAAGTCCGATAGTGAATTACAGCGGTCACAACAATTCTTACTGCTAGATCCAGGCCAAAATACGAGGCTTGCTCTCGGCGAGTTTCATGACAAGCGTCGGTTATGATGCAGCAAGTTAGATAGTGCCAGGGGCAAAAAGGAGAACGAAACGGTGAAGGCAGGGCTCGACCAGTTATGTCGGCTGCGACCGGTTTCATTGAACTGAAATCGGATACATGTACTCAAGAGAGTCTCTAGTACACATAATAATAATAATAATAATAATAATAATAATAATAATAATAATAATAATAATAATAATAATAATAATAATAAAGTGAGCATCGGTAGATCTATTCGGTTAAAACTTGGAATAAAATTTGTCGTACTTTTTTTGCTCTCCTTTTCCTCTTGTTGTTACTATCTTGCTTAGAGATCTAATGGAAAACTTTTTTTTTTCTTGAATCTTATTTAACTGAACATCGGGTGTGTACTATTTACAAGCATTTTACCATAGTTCGAGTCCTGGTGCACTTATTATAAAATGAATACGTTTATGACGCATGGTTTAATTACTCTCGAATATTCAAATAAACAAATTCACCCTATTAAAGGCATTATTTTTTTAAAACACACTTATTGGAAACTCTCTCTCTCTCTCTCTCTCTCTCTCTCTCTCTCTCTCTCTCTCTCTCTCT
>JAWDGP010002600.1:97500-102500 GCA_033675545.1 Elysia crispata
GGAAAGAAAAAGAGAGAGAGAGAGAAAGAGAGAGAGGAGAGGGAGATAGATAGATAGATAGATAGAGAGAGAGAGATAGATAGATAGAAAGAGGAGAAATTATGTTCTAACGAAAAAAGATTTTGCAAGAGCTCAAGACATGCTCTGTGGTCTGTCTGCCTAGGCATAGAGGACACAGTTACAAATTTGCTTTGGAGATCAGAAGATCTGATCTGATGAGAGAGCTGATCGGAAGTGACGCCATGTGCCAGATGTCATTTATCCCAAGGGTGGGATTTCTGCATGACATTCTGAACTGTTTTCTACACTCTTCTGGAATCTTTCTTCAGCCATATCTCTTTGATGACAATGTCTCTTTTCTCTTCCCCTTCTGTTTTAGACCATCACTTTGTTCTAGATGACCCCAGCCTTTTGTGGTCAGTTTGAGTTTGCCATTCACTTCTTTAATCTTAAGGCACTCTTTAACTCGGTCTATGGCTTCAAGAACTTTCCATTTCCTTCCTGCCTTTTTGGTGGGTTGTACTCTCTTCACAACCGAGTCCTCAATTTACCGCATTTTTATTCTTCCAAGATGGATCTTAGTGGGAGTTTCAGCTTTGCCACATCTGTGAGACCCGGAGGTACGCCTAACCACCTCCTGGTGAACTTATTGATCTTAGGTTCTATTGCCTTTACTGTAGTTAAGCAAATCTCATAGACCAGGAGTGGCCAGAGGATCTTCGGAATTAGCATGAACAGTAGGCGCCACACTTTGAATTTA
Organism: Elysia crispata; assembly: GCA_033675545.1. Taxonomy (NCBI): domain Eukaryota; kingdom Metazoa; phylum Mollusca; class Gastropoda; family Plakobranchidae; genus Elysia; species Elysia crispata. The sequence continues at coordinate 98,261 of JAWDGP010002600.1, forward strand.
CCCTGAAGGACATATCTTTTGATGGCTAGATGGCCTTCGGTAGTAAGTTCTACTGTTTCTATCCCTCTTCTGGTATCTTTCATGGATGAATCGTACCATCTCCCAAGGCTCTTAACTGGCCCTTGGCTGACTGTTGGTTTCTGCTGATTGGCTGCTGTGAACGCCATCGTCGGATCCATTTTTAATTTTCCTTATTGAGAGACTGTGAGAATTCCTTGGTTTGAATTTCATCCTGCACCATGCCATGAAGACGTGGAGCCGCTCTAGCATTCGGCGTGTTTCGTCTTCATTTGAGCAGATTATGGTGGTGTCCTCCATGAATACTTTCAGTGGGGGCATGTAGCAACTACCACCTAGATTTGCCGGGCCTGCGCTTTCTTCTGCAGAGTTTCCATTTCACGTTTTCTTCTGTTTTACTTAGGTTCTCTGTTGACTTGGTGTTGTTTAGCCCCGACAGTATTCAGACATGTCTGGTAGATTATGTCACCGAAAGAGGTTGGTTTGTGCTCCAAAGTGCTCTTCCCGATGAGCTTGTTCAGTTGTAGGACTATTTTACTATCCATAGCTTCCCATAGTTCTTTTGCGCTTGCTGGTGGGAAATCGATCTTCTGGCGTTTAGCGTTGATCAGCGGAATTCTTCGTCTGGTTCGTCAGCGTGGATTTCTCCAGCATTGTGGTTTTGAACCTGACTTTGGTATTCCGACATCTTAACTGCCCGGGCATAGCGCTGCTGTTGATTCCTCAAAGCATTCAAACAACCCACTTTAATTCTGTGCATCTTCATACCTCTTTCGGTGGTAAATCTTCTGCCACATACATATGGGTAGTCCATGTGCAAGTTATTCCGTTGTTCTGATCTCGTAGTCCGTTGGGCGTTTCAAGTCGTGATAGAGTTGTCACCGCTTGATCAATCATTTTCTCTCTCTTTAAGTGGATCATGGGAGCATAATTCTTTATTGATCCTAGTTGAGGCTGGAACGAGAGGATTCATATGGTCATCAGTCTACGACCTTCTGACCAAACTCTCAATACGTGGCAACAAAAGAACAAAAGCTCTAAAACTGCCGGCTGAAATAGCCGAAAACAGTTCCCGGTGGATCTGGAGCAGGAGAAATGAAAGGTCTCTTCATACGAATTAACAATGCTTTAACTATCTGGAGCAATCCAGCCAAGGTTAGAGTGCGGGTTCGGATCTGGCGCTGGAAAAAAAGAGAGCAGGGAGACAAACACCCGAGAGTCTGGAGTCATACCTGGGTGTGGCCCGACCCCCTTAGATTGTCAGAAGTTAGAGGCCGAGACACTATAAGGGGGGTTTCTTCTCTGAAGACTGTCTGTTATCTAACTCTCATGTGAGCATGAGTTACTACCAACTTCAATAACAGAAGCAGTAGAAGTAGTTCTAGTAGTAGTAGTAGTAGTAGTAGTAGTAGTAGTAGTAGTAGTAGTAGTAGTAGTAGTAGTAGTAGTTGTTGTTGCAGTAGTAGTGATAGTAGTAGTAGTAGTAGCAGCAGCAGCAGCAGCAGCAGCAGCAGCAGTAGTAGTAGTAGTAGTAGTAGTAGTAGTAGTAGTAGTAGTAGTAGTAGTAGTAGTAGTAGTAGTAGTAGTAGTAGTAGTAGTAGTAGTAGTAGTAGTAGTAGTAAGAATTATAAGAGCTTGAGTTTTAAGTAGTGCTCAGCAGTCACTGTGGTTATGATAAGGCTTTAAGTGAAAATGACAGCAAAATGCTTGCCATCTCGAGGATTAGAAAAATCAATTTATGGGTGCTTTGACACCCATCGCCTTGACGCTCAAAGAGGACAATTGAAAGCATTATTTTTCGGCCATTTTCACTTACAGCCTTATCCAAATCCCTTGGGTGTTTTATGACAAAAGGACTGAACCGTCGTCAGGCAAGTTTTGAGAATTTCGAAATAACTTTTTTTTTTATTTTGTAAATTTTATGCGTTTGCCACTTCTCTAACTTTCTTCTTTCTTTCCCTTTCTTCCCTTATATGCCTGTATCTCTATCTCTCGCTCTGCGTTTTTTATATGCCTCACTGCCTCTCTCTGTATCCCTCCATCTCTCTTTCTTTCTTTTCATTTTTGCGGTACTTTAAAACTGAGAGCTTCCGCTGTTTTATTTTCCTGGTTAGTTGACTTATTTTTCTTTTCATTGCTTGCGTTGTTTTTATAATTACCTACAAATTTTCTGCCCTGACTTGCTTTCACAATAATATAGATGATTACTAAGAATAACAGCCGCAATTGTGTTGAAAGGGACATAGCTCAGAATAGCTTGATGTATAGCATTTTTTATTCTTAGCTCCCCTGCCTTATTTCATTTCATCTGTGTCAAGGACAAAACTGGAGGAAGGTGAAAAATTGTTGACCTTAGAAACGGGTGTGTTTCTCTTCCAAACACTCATCCATTCGGTCTAGATAACACATTAAAATTGTTTCACAATCTGTATTCATAAATGCAACAAATACATCAAATATCCAACTGGTATGGGATGTGACAAAAAAAGGGAATCCACATCTAAAACCATAATGTTTATTTACTTTTTGTCGATATCAAAATAGAAAATCCCGCTCTGGCCTATATTCTATAAATACCTATCAGACGATTGGTTGAATATTTGTTTACACTAAATTCTTAAACTTGATTGGATTGAACCGGGAGTCGCGCAACGAGCTCTCGCCGACAAGAAGTACCAGAATTCATAGCACAGCAAAGAAAAACAAACCCACTATGTGTGTAGAGAGGTGAGTAGCTGCCTCCAACACCTCTTTCTCCAGTCACTGCTAGTGTGTATCCTGTTACCGCTAGATCTAGCTGTCGGAGAGAGGGAAGTAAGAATCGTTCAACCGTGTAGTCTACAAGCACTGGAGACCGGATTGAAGAGGAAGTAGATCTAGATTTCTAGATCAAATCCAGTTAAAGATCTTTGCAGTTCAAAGTTTACACCAGTTCATCTTGGATTAGCTGAGCAACGTTTTTTTCATGATGTCTGAACGAAGAAACAAGAAAGAGAAAGAAATCTTAAACGAGTTCGACACTCATATTCGAGGTAAGTGAGATTTTCATCACCCAGATTATCTTGTCTGGCCTATTTAAACCGGTTTTTAAACCACCAATCTATATTTAAAAATTTTAGATCTAGATCTAAAAATAAGATTAAATTTTAAGATAATCGTTTAAATCTAATCTAGATTTAGATTCTAGATTTGGCCAAACTGATTTAAATAGGCCAATCTGGAGATAAATTCTTGACGTAAAATACATCTTAGTTCTGTTCTGTCATGTTTTCTGTTTTCAAGTCTAAGTTTAAATGTTTGTGCGGCAGTCTGTACGGAAAGTGTGTGCTAATACCTGAACTCACTGTCAATACTGCATTGTTCTGTAAACTAGAATTTACATATGTATGCATACCTGGATCATGTTCTGTCAGATCCATTATTTACAAGCGTAGAAGACAAGAATCATGACATGCATAGCCTGTCGTTTACTGGAAAATATTGATTGTAGATTCTACTCTTCTCTTAATCTCTACTTCTTACTATTGTCAAGATTCTTTCTTACCGCTTTTGATAGAACAGAAAGAAGACTTGTTAGATTCAAGATCGCGAGTTTCGAAGTTAGATCATAGATTTTCACAGCTGCTACTGATAAACACACTGTTATCTAGATAGACTTTTTTCTAAGTAGCAAGCATAAGTCCTGCTACTACTTTTTTTTTTTTTTTTGCGGTGTCAACCATTGATGTTGTAGAACTTTATCACTTGTCATTCGTCCTTTAAACTATCAGTTGCAACTACCAGTTCTATTCATTGCAACTTTATCTCATGCAATTACTACCTCTGTGGAAATGCACTTGAGGCAGAGGTTAGAAAGTCAGTACGAGTTGGTGGTACGAATTGCTGCTGTTGTTATTGTATTTGATATTTTGGCTTCTTTAATTAATGCATTCAAACCCCATAGATCTTGCATTCTTCTCATCGGCTTGTACTGGTAAGGTGTCTTGTGACATTTTAATTGAATGGTGATTTTCAGTAGACATTTAGTCTCTTGAGTCATAGTACGAGGAACATTGTGTACACATGCTTTATTATTATTATTATTATTATTATTATTATTATTATTATTATTATTATTATTATTATTATTATCACTATCATCATCATCATCATCATCATCATCATCATTATTATTATTATTATTATTATTATTATTTATTTATTTATTTATTTTATCATTGCA
>JAWDGP010002600.1:107500-110000 GCA_033675545.1 Elysia crispata
TTATTATTTATATCAATCTAGTGACCGAACTAGCCAAATTAAATTGCTCTTCATCCTTTGGATTTGGTGTTTTTCTTTATTTTCTTCCTGTCCACCAATATATCTATTTGTAGCTCACTTTTCAAACTTAAGATGTTTTAACTGTCCACCTTTTCGTCTTTGAAAAAAATGAATTCCCGGCAAAATTCTGCACTATTTATAGAATCACCATCTCGAAAATCGAAATCTCTGATCCGTCGTGACAAATGATGTCCATCAGCAAGGAAGGTCAGTCTATGTTTCACTCCCTCTAATTTCTGACCACCACTGGCCTTGCCTCCGTTCGTTGACCGAGATACTGAAATAACGAATGCATGACTGATTGAGGGTGTGGAGGTAAAGACCCAGTAATGAAGAAGGTTATATGGAAGGGTATAGGGTTGTGGCCTTGGCGATTATCACTTCGAAGCTTAACTAGTTGATTAATTGATCTTGTCTCAAGCTGTTCTGACCTCTTCAATGTGTGTGCACGTGTATGTGTGTGTGTGTATTTGTATGGAAGGTGGAGATGGCATCTATTACAAGAAGCAAAGCAGAGACTATTGTTTGCTCATTTTAATATATCTTCGTCTATAGTTCAAAGAATGGGAAAATGAAAACCAATTGCGACCTCGGACTTTTACTGATCGGAATTTCAAGGACAAGTAGTATATTTTTTTTCAATTTTTTTTTATTCTTTAAATTTGAAATTCTCCTTTGAATAACATAAACAAAAGACAAAGTTCAGTTTCAAAAACAATGCACAATTGTACTCCAGTCGAACCTAAGTTCTTACACGGACGGGATATTTCTCTTTTCAAAGTTCCGTAACTCACGACTGTAGAAGTTGATCTATTCATGTTGTTCGTCCCATGGGGTCCAGCCTGTGGCAGAACTGAGAGTAGCAAGACCAATGAATGCATAAGTGTCAGGTCGGTATTGATCCGCCGTGTGTGGGTGATGCACCAGGCGTGGCGCCGGTTTCTCATGCCGCTAGCGGGATGGACTCGCACGTCCGCTAAGTCTGTTTGAGGGTCAGTTGTGGCCAGTTCTGACCGGCACTTCTGAAAAATAGTAGGTGTGTGAGGCGTAAATTTAATAAGTCCTAATCTTATTTATATACAGTGGAAAAAAGATGCGGAAGGTATAGAAAGCGAGGGAGAAGAGAGAGATAGGTAGAAAGATAGATAGTTTGAAGATAAGTTGGAATAATTGATAAGAGTGCTCAACTGTGGGAGCATTTCATAGATATAGAAGATCTTACCTTAAATTCTCTTCATGCGATATAAGAAAGATAGATAGATAGACAGAGAGAGAGAGAGAGAGAGAGAGAGAGAGAGAGAGAGAGAGAGAGAGAGAGAGAGAGAGAGAGAGAGAGAGAGAGAGAGAGAGAGAGAGAGAGAGAGAGAGAGAGAGAGAGAGAGGGAGAGAGAGAGAGAAAGATACTTTTAACAAACCCGTTTCCTTCTTATTTCTTTTGAATGGAAAAGTATCAAGAATATGATAGGTGAATTTTTTCAAGAAATCCATTACCATTCCTGGAAAGTGCAAAATGATATTGTGGCAAGAAAATATAACAACTACATACATATTGTGTTTTATTTTTGCATTTTCACCTGCATACTTTTCGAAGCCCTAAGCCCTTAACCACCTGATCCATATTACTCGATTTGATCTTTGTCACAGTAAAATCAGCACCGATCTCTGAGCTGAGAAAGACCTGTGCTGCGTTACGACCATTCTTCCTCTTGCATCTGGCGAGGTTTCGATTTCGTTGTATTGAAAGATCGATGAAAACATGCATTTAGCAGGACTAGATTGTTGTACGCATCGCGCAGGTTTGGAGAGGCCTGGTCGGAACTCTTCTCAGAACAGAAATATTTTAGTGATGAGTGTGTTTTTTTTTTTGTTTCTAGTAGTTTAACACAAACAACCGTTTCTAATCGAAATTTATGACAATTTTTACAATCTCTTGGCCTTTATGATGCCCCACTCGCTCTCTTATCTTTTATGTCTCTTTATTCTTCTTTCTCTTTATCTCTCTCTCTCTCAGTCTACACAAGGCCATTGAGAACCAATTTTTCGCGGGGTTGACATGTAAAAATACACAATCGTGGAATCAGTCATCCTCTCTCTCTCTCTCTCTCTCTCTCTCTCTCTCTCTCTCTCTCTCTCTCTCTCTCTCTCTCTCTCTCTCTCTCTCTCTGTCTCTGTCTCTGTCTCTGTCTCTCTGTCTGTCTGTCTGTCTCTCCCTCTCTCTCTCTCTCTCTCTCTCTCTCTCTCTCTGTCTGTCTCTGTCTGTCTGTCTGTCTGTCTCTCCCTCTCTCTCTCCTTCGCTCTCTCTCTCTCTCTCTCTGTCTGTCTCTGTCTGTCTGTCTGTCTCTCTCTCCCTCTCCCTCTCTCTCTCCCTCTCTCTATTGTTAGATGCGGTACATGGATGTTAATGAACTCCTATTTCTCCCAGACACCTCGCTATCTTATG
>JAWDGP010002600.1:115000-117500 GCA_033675545.1 Elysia crispata
GCCATGGGGCATGTAAACAATAGAGATAGATGTAATAGAGAGGCTGAAGTCTGAAAACATTGGCGAGTCATTGTGAGATAACTGGGCCATGGGGCATGTAAACAATAGAGATAGATGTAAATAAGAGGCTGAAGTCTGAAAACATTGGCGAGTCATTGTGAGATAACTGGGCCATGGGGCATGTAAACAATAGAGATAGATGTAATAGAGAGGCTGAAGTCTGAAAACATTGGCGAGTCATTGTGAGATAACTGGGCCGAGTAAACTGTAATGAGGCTGACATTGGCGAGTCATTGTGAGATAACTTGGGGCATGTAAACAATAGAGATAGATGTAATAGAGAGGCTGAAGTCTGAAAACATTGGCGAGTCATTGTGAGATAACTGGGCCATGGGGCATGTAAACAATAGAGATAGATGTAATAGAGAGGCTGAAGTCTGAAAACATTGGCGAGTCATTGTGAGATAACTGGGCCATGGGGCATGTAAACAATAGAGATAGATGTAATAGAGAGGCTGAAGTCTGAAAACATTGGCGAGTCATTGTGAGATAACTGGGCCATGGGGCATGTAAACAATAGAGATAGATGTAATAGAGAGGCTGAAGTCTGAAAACATTGGCGAGTCATTGTGAGATAACTGGGCCATGGGGCATGTAAACAATGCGGAGATTGAATGGGCGGATTTTTTTGTACTGTTTACTCTACCAGTACTAGGCTGTTACACAGACTTTGTCGTATGAAGACTTCAATTGTCTTGTCACATGATTTAATTTGTCCTCAGTCCCGGTGTATGTCTCCACGTCTGAGTTCTGATTAAAGCTGTGCCTACTCCTCTCTGCTTTTGTAGGATCCGTCTATGTATCTTTCTAAAAACATAACTGCGTGTCTTTGATTTACAATTTCTTTATGTATTTGGCGTATCTTTTCAGGTAATATATAATATACTATTCTCTGTCCGGAAATACAATGAAACTCATCGCTCTGTAATTCTAATAAGTAGAGACTGCACTCATTCGAGTTGTTGTTGCCTTATTTAGACTGAAAGGAAAGAGAGCGGCGTATTTTCTTTGCGAAATGTTTGTTTGAAAAAAGTTAATCAAAAAATCTCGTCTATGCGGGATGCGCCCGATTGTCTGTGCTGCAGATTGCATCAGCCATTCAGCTCTCAATGTACAGATAATCTTAAGAATGATTGTAGCTCCGCTGGTAGTGGTAGACCTACCGCTTTGTTGAATACAGTCCAGATCTAGAATCTAGGATAGCGCGATCTGAAGTAGAAACGAGGCAAATCACTTTGCGTGCCAGGAGAGAAACCGTACAAAATTGATTTTGAAGACCTTCACGTGTTTAGTTCTTCTTACTTTATCTTCCTCGAAATCTTTTAGTCTCTTTGTCTGTCGGCTTGCGTGCGTATCTGTGTGATTGTCACTCTGTATGTCCGCGTGTATCCCTTATTAGCTTGTATATCTGTATCTGTCTGCTTTATCTCCTCTCTCTCTCTCTCTCTCTCTCTCTCTCTCTCTCTCTCTCTCTCTCTCTCCCTCTGTCTGCCTGTCTGTCTCTCTCTGTCTCTGTCTCTCTCTCTATCTCTCTCTGTCTGTCTGTCTCTCTCTCTCTCTCTCTCTGTCTGTCTGTCTGTCTGTCTGTCTCTCTCTCTCTCTCTCTCTCTGTCTCTATCTCTCTGTCTCTGTCTCTGTCTCTGTCTCTCTCTGTCTCTCTCTCTGTGTGTATCATCACCTGAGCTTTGAATGAATTGCAGAGAATATTTTGCATGCTACGTAAAGTTCCAAACATACATCTTTGTGGTGGAATCTTCTTGCCCCTCGCAATTCGAAAAGTACCTGGGGTTGCGTTTAATACGCTAAGCACGTTTTGCGGCTAGCTTCATAGATAAGTCTATACTGCTTCTTTTTTTTTTTTTTTTCTACGTCTAAAACCCAGTGCAAATTCTGCTCCATGATCCAATGCAATTACTCACGTACGTCAAGCGTTCTGCCCTGTGTGTCGACTTGAATAATAAAACAACAACAAGACAAGCCACACCACCAGAGCCCCATCACTCACTCCCAGACACCACACATCACACCATCTCACCCAAGAGAACTGGAAGATGAAAAGAATGAGGGAGCCGGGGGAGCAAACAGCTAATTCTAGTTCCCAGTATGTTGATCCTATGTTGCCAGTTTCGCACCAAACAATTACGCACACTCTCTCTCTCTCTTTCCGCACCCGAAGGTGCGGATTGGTGCAGCCTGAAACGTGCCACCTCTAAATAGATGGAGGCCCCAAGCAGACCAAACTAATAATCCAAGACCTGTAGAATGATCTAGATCTAAATCAAGACCACTTGGAAACCGGTGAAAGAATTTTATCTCCTTGGTGTGGAAATTTGTCTACCCTTGGCACGATGTTGTTATTTTGTAGGTCGCAGCAGATGCTGTTAGGAATAATAAACACGTCTTTGATAAAAAGTGTTTTTTTCCACTAGTAATGCATTAT
>JAWDGP010002600.1:120000-132500 GCA_033675545.1 Elysia crispata
TATTATTATTATCATTATTATTATTATTGTTATTGTTGTTGTTGTTGTTATTGTTGTTGTTATTATTATCATTGTTATTATTATCATTATTATTATTGTCATCGTCATCATCATCATCATGATACTCTAGGTTCAAAACTCGTAAAATTCTTGTTAATGGCAGAGCAATCGAACTATTAAAATCATTTTAGAATGATAACAACACGATGTGGTATCTTACGTCTTCAAACAGCCAAATTTTATCACTGTATCAAGCCCAGAAACAAAGAACGATGGAAAAAAAACAAAACAAAAAGTACCAAAAAAAAAAGTTTGAGATTTATGGAATAATAATGATGAGCGCTAAGGACAAATATTTCGTTGAAGTTTCTTTTTTTCCAGTCTATTTTTAAGCCCTTGTAGACGATTATTGGAAGACAGTGAGTTCCCGCAGAGAAAGTGCGTAAAGGTGCGCGGCATATCTGAGAGAACTCCTAGGTGCGCATTTAGTTCAACCTACATGGATGATGCCTGATTGAAAGGATTTAGTAAATAACAGTTTTGGATTTTACAAACTTAGCTAGCGAGTTCCTATTGAGTCCAGGATGTTGTTTGTTTTTCCTTTCTCCCTGTCTCACTACAACGTTACTACATTACTATTTTCCCTCTCTCCCACCCCTCGCACACACAAACACACACATACACACACACCCAGCACCCCTAATGCTCCTGTCCCTCTTTACATTCTTATCTCCATCTACCGGGCTTGCCTTTGTGTTTCCAGGTTTTATCTTTCTCGCACATGCTATTTTTTTTTCTTTCTTTCATTCTTTCAGCCTCAGTCTTTGCCTCTCTGCTATCGGTTCATTTTTTTCTCAAATTTTGTGTTGTTTGTTCTGAAGTTTCATACCCGTGAATGCTCCCTTGCAGTCATTGTGCAATGAGCTTTGCCTTCCCTACATTATTTAATCTAATTTCTTTCTCACCTTGTTTTCTTCATCACTGCCTTTGAGTTATCTTTCTTCTGCTCTCCTTCTCTCTCTCTCTCTCTCTCTCTCTCAGTCTTTCTCTCTGTCTCTCTCTTATCATCTTTTATTTATTTCTGCATCTGTCAGGCAGTCTGTATATCTCTCCGTCTGCATCTCTTCACCTTCGTCTACCTGTGTGCCTGTCAGTCTGTCTGCCTCTCTAAATCTCTTTGCACTCACTCCCCATCTCTTTGTCTCTCTCTCCTTTCTTATGTGGCAATCGATATCAAATCGGATATGAATATCTAACAGAACTTATAAATATCTATTTATAACTCTCTCTCTCTCTCTCTCTCTCTCTCTCTCTCTCTCTCTCTCTCTCTCTCTCTCTCTCTCCCTCTCCCTCTCTCTAATGCGACGTATTATGATTAAGACGGTCTAATTCACAATCTCTATAATATCAGCCAAGATGCAGATTTCAAATGCTGTATATATACCTGAGGCAAGGCAGAGGCGCAGGTGCGGTGCGGTGCGGTGCATTTTGTAATAAGTTTCAATGCGGAGCCTCGACTGCTGCTCAACTGTTCAGAAGCTTTTGATGTGGTGCAGTTTGTTCTGTTCTTTCTCAGACGGTCTGTGCTCATGTCTTACTGTACTGTCACTGTGGGTACGCGCCAACCGTAAACCAGAGAGGGTTGGGCAAACCCTGCATATCGCTTATATATATATATATATATATATATATATATATATATATATATATATATATATATATATATATATATTTCTCTCTTTATATATAATAGATGTGTGTCAAATAACACAATAAAAACAGTGCTCGACAATCATAAATAAATATATAATATGTGTGTATGTAAACATCTTTGTCTGTCTTTGTGTGTCTTTCTGTGCCTCTCTCTGTCTCTCTCTCTCTCTCTCTCTGTCTCTCTCTCCATCTCTCTGTCTTTCTGTCTGTCTCTCTATCTCTCTCTCTCTATATATATATATATATATATATATATATATATAAAGTTATTTGTCAAATAATACAATAAAAATAGTGCTCGACAATCATAAATATATAAACATATAATATGTGTGTATATAAACATCTTTGTCTTTATGTATCTTTATGTGCCTCTCTCTCTCTCTCTCTCTCTCTCTCTCTCTCTCTCTCTCTCTCTCTCTCTCTCTCTTCTTCTTCTTCTTCTTCTTCTTCTTCTTCTTCTCCCTCGACCTATACCTCAATCAAAGCAGATCTAGATAGCCACAACATTAAGTGTGTACACCTTAGACTAGCTCTAAGCCAAGTGCCTGCATTGAGGTTTTGCCCTGTCCTCCCAGCATTACACGCAGCACTGACCTTGGGATGTTATCTTAAGTCCACGTTAAATTTGAACCGTTACTGCTTGACTGTAACCTGGCATGGCACAAGTATGATAACTGTTTGGCGTCTTGGCCTCGAATTACCCCTCCCCCCCTCTCTCCCCTCCGTCTCAAGGGAGAATTGCCAGAGACCTGGGCAAGCTGACCAGGCAACGCTGCTTACTGGCACCAGTGACCACTGTTCTCTCGTCGCAGGAAACGACTGCAACCTTGGGTTCTCATCTGTTCGCTGCTATGCCCTGCATGCGGTGCGGATTGTTATTGCAGCGGCAGAAATGACCTAAAGTCACCTGTGCGTCGACTCACTACATCACCCAACAATGAAGGGTTACTAAAGAGATGTCACAGGTCATGACAACGATTTGAATATGAAAGTTCTTCACCCCAGACATAACGATCTCTGGAAGTCACTCAACACACCTGTGTGTCCACCCGTACCACGCTCTCGGATTTTGGATAGTTACGCATATTAAAAAAAAGGAAAAAGTAAAAAGAAAGAAAAGAACGAAACTCCCCCCTTCCCCCCCCCCCCACACACACACACAAATTAGATTAAAAAAAAAAAATAACAAAGAAACAACAATGCTGATCCCCTAGCTATGGCTAATAACGTACCTATGTGTCTGTGTGTGTGTGTGTGTGTACATGTTAAAGGTTGTATGGCCGTCTATCCTATGACAAGGTGGTATCTATATCTAGCAATAAAAATCCAGACAGGTGAAATAAAAACCTTTCTTTCAACTACTCTCCTCTATCTTCCACCCATTCTCTCTCTCTCTCTCTCTCTCTCTCTCTCTCTCTCTCTCTCTCTCTCTCTCTCTCTCTCTCTCTCTCTCTGCCTCTATCTGTTTGTCTGTCTGTGTGTCTCTCTCTGTCCCCACACAATCATGACAATGTTAAATCTCCCTCTATTCATTTCTCTAAGCTCTATACCTTTTACGCATCTTTCATGTCCTCTTGATCTAGAGAAGATAACAATTTTTTCTTTTTTTTTTTATCTTTTCTCGATATGTAATTAAATTCATTGTAGCCAGCGTTGTTTGCTTTTAATAGCCTCCGCCTCGTTTTTAGTAAATTACATTGACTTTCGTTACTTTTCGTTTTTTTTTCGTCTTTCAAATAGGCAGAACCCGAACCATTACTGCATTAAATAAAAGCACACACACACACACACAAAAAAAAAAAAAAAAAGCAAGAGGTCCTAGCAATAAGAAAAGGGTACTAAATAAATGTACTAGCAGTCGTAAAAAAAGGAGAGAATAGAAAGAGAAAGAAAAACTAGAGCGGTGGATCGAGTCAGATTCCTGCCCCGGTGAAGCCCTGTCACCGAGCTCTCCATGATGCACGCAGTGTTCAAGCTAAAGCCAAGCTAAAGCCAAGCTTGCTATACTAAAGCAGCTTATTGATTTTTCTCCCCTATCCCACTCATTGGAGATCGAAAAAAAAAAAAAGAAAAAGAAAAGAAAAAGCTTTTGATTCCGTTTTTTTTTTTCTTATTGTGCCTTACTAATTCTCGGAGTTTGTGCTCTACTTCCCAACTTTTCTTTCTGTGCCTTTGTCTGTCTATCTGTGTCTCTCTCTTTTTCTTTCGCTTGCTCTCTCTCTCTCTCTCTCTCTCTCTCTCTCTCTCTCTCTCCCTCTCTCTCTTTCTTTATCTCTATCTCTGTCTGTCTTTCCCTCCCTCTTTCTGTCTGAATGTATCTCTATTCCCCCCCCCCCCTCTCTCTCTCTCTCTCTCTCTCTCTCCCTAATCTCCTCCCTCTTGTCCTGCCTTTCCAACCCTTACCTAAATATATTATTATTCAATACTCTAGCGGTGGTGTGGTTTTCCTCCGCAAGCTTAAAATGTTTACCGGAATGCAATTTAAACTTTACAGCCGTCCACCGGGGATTTTGAAATGGTCGTGTGGCGAGTGTGGTTTAAAACCTGCAGTGATCCTGGAAGGCGGTGGTTAGGGGGGAAAAACACAAGGCAGAAAATGTTGCAGATGACTCTCAACAAAACTGCAGGGATATTTTTTAAGCAAACACCTTTTTGTGAAAGGAGCGTGCCAAAATGAATCATGTTTATTTTAGGAATAAACAGTTTTAATATCTTATCGCGGTTCTGAATTATATCGGTTTCTTGTGGTTTGTATTTCCGTTGTTCTGTGTTTTTGCACTAAAGAATGTTATTTTTAATGCAGAACTTTGTCATCTTTGTCTGGTTTAAAATTATCTATAATGACTTGAGGCGGATTTAATTTCGTCTCTAAATAAAAGTCCGTCCCTCATGCCAATCAACTCCGCGAATCACGGATCTAAACTTATACTTCTGTTGTCTAATATACCATACATTGAAAATCATGGCAGGAAAAAAAATCGAATAAAAAGCGGCAGGTCTGCAATAAAATCAATTTTTATTATATCCTTGTTATTTTTTTTTTAAATACACGTCTCACTTTGCACATCAATTGGATTCTTATAAAATTGTTTAGTTACATACAGCAGTTAAGATACAAGTTTCACTGTGACACTTTACTTCGATCTTTCAAACCTCAAGAAATGAGTCGAGTGGATCCATCATTCTGTTGAGCGCTCGATCTATAAGAAGTGTTTCTGCCCCCAGCTTATACAGTCATGCCACGCCCCTCACGCTCCTAGTGGTATCACTGAATACAATATTCTTTCTCATTGATTTTCTCTCCTTAACTCAGCGTCCGATAAATTTGTAAGACAGCGGTTATTGGGGCCAGGTAGCCCCTATCACCCGTGATATTAGTGGGGCCATGTAGCAGCGGTTATTGGGGCCAGGTAGCCCCTATCACCTGTAATATTAGTGGGGCCATGTAGCAGCGGTTATTGGGGCCAGGTAGCCCCTATCACCCGTGATATTAGTGGGGCCATGTAGCAGCGATTATTGGGGCAGGTAGCCCCTATAACCTTTAATATTAGTGGAGCCATGTAGCAGCGGTTATTGGGGCCAGGTAGCCCCTATCGCCTGTAATATTAGTGGAGCCATGTAACAGCAGTTATTGGGGCCAGGTAGCCCCTATCACCTGTAATATTAGTGGGGCCATGTAGCAGCGGTTATTGGGACCAGGTAGCCCCTATCACCTGTAATATTGGTGGGGCCATGTAGCAGCGGTTATTGGGGCCAGTTAGCCCCTATCACCTGTAATATTGGTGGGGCCATGTAGCAGCGGTTATTAGCGTCAGGTAGCCCCTATCACCTGTAATATTAGTGGGGCCATGTAGCAGCGGTTATTGGGGCCAGGTAGCCCCTATCACCTGTAATATTAGTGGGACCATGTAGCAGCGGTTATTGGGGCCAGGTAGCCCCTACAGCCTTTAATATTAGTGGGGCCATGTAGCTAGATCTAGAATGTAAATGCATCTATCATATACCTATTCTTACATTCCCCAGTAACCGCTACCATTAGCGGGATAACCTTTAGGATTAGCGGGGCAATAAACTCTCCGAATTTTCTAAAAAAAAATACTTTTTTTTTCTATTGTAATGATAGGCGCGCTTACCTCGCCAAAGACCTTGACCTCTACAGGTCATGGCATCCACGGACTGACCTCATGTCTCACTAGACCGCCTGCTTTAACCTACCCTGGTCATCATAATTATAATTATTGTCATTAAACATATTATGTTTTTTTGTTTTGTTTTTTAAATGAATATCTGTCCAGTACGGGTGACTTCAGGTTTACTGGCTCGAAAAACATGTAGGGGTAGAGTGGGTAAGCTGAGAGCCTTAACCCATTCACAGTACTGTATATACTGTGCACATTTTGTGTTAAGATTCCCAGCCACAACATTACTGTTTAATAATGTACACATTTTGTGTTGACTTCCCTAGTCAGAATCGCAGTATAGTATAGCTTAGCAGTAAAAGCTTCAATGTAAAAACACGTTGTACAATCTAAGTCCCATGTATTTGTAAAGCTCTAGATGTTCATATCATTCCATTAATTCGACTTTGCTGACGTCGCTCTACCATGCGACCTAGATCTAGACCCTCCTTTCACGCACCAACTGCAATATTTTCCGATGAATGCCTTGCGATATTAATAAAAAAAATAATGAAAGGGAATGGAAGCTGGTCTTTGAGGAGGACGACACATTCAGGCACAAGTCAAGGGAAAGAATCAGGTCAAAAGGAAAACAGGGTTATCCAAATTGGCCGAACTTTCCAGAGTGACAGACAGAGCTAGAGGTATTTCTCGTGACTCTGTGGTAACATTGAGAGGGAGCTACGCCCTAAAACGTTATGGAGAGAAATGTCGCCCCCCTCCCCCCCCACACACACACACATACACTTCTTTTTTATGATATGGGAGCCAAAATTGTTTTTGTGGATTTAAAAATTACTGAGCTATTATCCTCATTACACGTGTCCGTTAATTAATTATCTCGTTATCTTCACGGCTACGGTGATAATTTGACAAGTGTTGATAAAGTTCATCATAAAATGACGAACCTCGTTTTCTATTCGTTTTTTTTTCTTTTTCTTTTTCAACCAACTCGTGTTAGATTTTGAATGCATAAAGTAGTGGGCATTCCGTGATTAGAATTAGTTAGCAACTTTTGTGACATCAAAAGCTATTAATTTTGTTGATCCTTTAAAAACCGCTTATTATCATAATTATAGGTTTAAGTAAACGAACAGCCGTGAATTCCCGCAAGACGGTGCACCTCTTGGCACTTTTTTTAATTTGCGCCAACACAACCGTTTATTGAATGTTTAGGAGATTCTTTCAACACATTAGGAAACGTCGACAGAAATAAATGTTTTTCAGCAACACCGGATAAATGAAACACCTGTTATATAATATAGAGTTGTAGCTATGCTTTGTGTTATGTCTGTGCCGCTAAACTTATTCCTAAAGAAATCTCGCTCCTAAATTCTCATTGAATATTTTTTTTTTTTTTATAAAACCAAGGCTCTGTGTAGCAATAGATGTTCAGCATAATTATTGTAGAACTTATTTGTTTTATCTGTTTCAGTTTTAGTAGTGTGTGTGTGTGTGTGTGGGTTGGGTTGGGGAGGGTGTAATGGCTTCCTCTGTGATTATGTTTCAGGAACATCATCAATTATAGATATGCACTAAAGTAAGATTTACCCTTTTAGTCTTAAATACTATTTTAGGAAGACACATTTCTCGCCACATCTTTCATATATCACATCACAAAAATATTTGCTTCTAATCAGCTTAATTTTGAATGAGAGAAAAATCATATATTCAGAATAAATAATATAATTTTTGTTTACCTTGACAGTGCATTCCCATTTGTGGAGTCAGCTCCAAAATTAAAACAACAACAACAAACAACCGGGTTTTTGTTTGTGAACCAGTTGGAGGTGTCGAAAGTGCCCATCATGACATTCTATAACTGTTTAGATTATTCCCGCTGAATTTCACCAGTGCAGTCTAGAGCTAGCTGTTCAAACCGTCATTTCACCCGCAAATCTCTTGTCTGAATTTTTGGCACATCATACCTACTGGTCTAAGGGAATGTAAAGTATTTGTAACTTGTCAACACCCAACACTGTCTATTTTTTTTTTAAATTATTATTAATATTAAATATCATAGACGAGTACCTTTACTTCCATCATGATAGGATGATTTGGATTGTTTGCTGTTTTGGTTTTGTTTTGCTAAATTTTCAGAACGTTTAATTTTGCTTTTTAAACAAAAAAGTTTGATACTTTCCAACTGCATTTGCCATTTTACTAATACCAATACAAGTAGCCCTACTGCCTTCTTTAATAACAAATCCTATGTAGGCAGACCATGATCTTTACTCTTACAACCACTGTTGGTGGTTGGCTGAGATTAAAAAAAAAACCGATCTATTATAAATGCGTTCAGCACGAATTTGGACTCATTAAAAAAAATGCTCATAGTTCTACAATGATTGAGGGATGCTTTCCAATCTAATGCTAGCTTTAAGGTGTATTAGATCATCCGTGTGTGAAAGAAAATGAAACCACTATATGTTAAAGAGCTTGCATTATAAGTATCTAAACAACAGCCCCTCTACATAAAACAGACAGGGATAAAAGCAGTTGTTAACACCAGTCCTTTATCCCGTCCCCTAGTGTTATCTACCGCTGCCCCGAGCTGTCCGTTATTTATTTGTTTCCCAGCCAGTGGGGAGAAAGGGTGTGGGTGTATTGATATAGGGTAGCAATTTCTGTTTATGCAGATTATCATTGCTGGTGTGACTCAGGCTTGTCTAGGTTTTTTTTTTTTTTAATTATTTATTACAAATATCTCTCTCTGTCTCTCTGTCTGTCTGTCCGTCTGTCTGTCTGTCTGTCTGTCTGTCTGTCTCTCTCTCTCTCTCTCTCTCTCTCTCTCTCTCTCTCTCTCTCAGTTTCCGTGCCTCTATCCCTCTATCACTTTTTTGTCTGTCTGCCTCGCTCTGATCCTGTGCATAATATAATCTATCCATGTATGAAATTGAGAAAAAGAACGCATGGGGTTATAAAGATTTTGTTTTGAACGAAGTAAAACAAACGAAAAACAGTTAAACCGTGTCATGTTATTGAACCCAATCTGTCGTAATAACCGAGGTGACACTAGCTTGGGCTTATTTTTTTTTCCATATTATAATTTTGTGGAGCACTAGACTGGGTGGAGAATGGAGACCCACATCTACCACCAGACAATCGTGTTGGACTCTTCTCACAACATATCTTAGCATGGCCCTCCTGCGGTCTTTGCTGTGCATTTCAGCAAAAGCGAGGATGATTTAAGGATTATTGTTAAATGTCTGCTAGTAATTACTGTTCACGTCATTAGCAAGTGACCTTGGCTTTAACGTCACAAAGTTCTCTGTCCGCAGAACAGCCTAACTGCTACAACTGTCAGCTCTGTATCAGAAAAGTACATTTTGCTGGTATGGAAAAAACAAAACAAGAGCAAATCATAAATTAAAAACCAAACAATATTTGAAATTTTGCCTCGCTTGGGTCGTAAAGTATTTCCCTCACACTGCCATCCTTATTTCACTACCACAACGGGAGACAACCTCATCACAAATTTATCATCACTGTAGGGTTTAAAATCTCCTTTACTTCATAACGTCGATGGTGAATGAGGTGGTAGTCAGTTCATATGAAATATCAATATGGTTTAAACCCAAGAACCACCTAGGCCCACATGTTCATATCGTGTGGTGGTAGTCAGTTCATATGAAATATCAATATGGTTTAAACCCAAGAACCACCTAGGCCCACATGTTCATATCGTGTGGTGGTAGTCAGTTCATATGAAATATCAATATGGTTTAAACCCAAGAACCACTAGGCCCACATGTTAATATCGTGTGCGCTAGTATTGATAGAAAGTGAAGCAATCTGGCTAACATCATGACATGATAATTATGCTTGTGACGAAAACGGATCTCTCTCAAACACATGGGAACTAATCTTGTAATCTTTAATTCAAAACGGATTTACATCTGTCAGTGTGGTGTACACTTAAGCTGATTGAAGCGGATGATCAAAATACATGTAAGCTGCACTGTTATAACGCTATGAGACCAAATATAGATGTTTCGGTTATAGAGACTCTTCTATACAGTCACGACCCGGAAATCGCTCAACGCTTGATACATCCTTGCAGTTGATTTGTACCTCGATCGTTATCGTCATTGCCAAATCTAAAGTGTAATCTGCAAGTCTATTATAACTCTTCAGAAAAAATGATCTTCACAAGATTATTTAAGCATCCGGAAAACTTTTAAGGAGGTTAAAGTCCATGTAAATTACAACATATTCAGCAGTATAAATAGAATATACTATTATGTGTGAATGAGAGTGGACTGTTTATTTACTGGTTAAGATGACCACTGTGGTTAAATGTGTGAGTGATTGGGATTTCGATAGATTTGTACCATTTAGGGGCGAGCTAGTATAGCGTTTAGTCCAAATGAAATGTTGAAGTAGCGTAGCCTTAGCCCAACTGATCTGGAACCTGACGCGTCTGTCCGGGGGGAAGGAAAGCAGCGTGCTATGGAGACCTCTGAATATCGTCTTTGAATTGCATCTCACTGGGGAATTTTCTCTTTCGGAGTTGTCAAGTGCTACCCCCTGCCTATGAAAGAGCCTCAGGGTTGTCGCAAATCCTTGATATATTATGAACGTTTTACTTAGTGTAGGTAGTTGTATTAGGCTAGGGCACGCCCGTTCCTACCAAATCTCAGGTTTGAGAATTGGTGTTTGACCTACATGATTATCCCATAACCTTGTTTAAGTATTCTCTAACCACCTTTCCTGCTATGTGGTATTTATTTCCTGAGCCCAGGGGTGACACCCTATGGAAAAATTGAGCGCTGAGATATCGTGGCTTATAATTTGGCCATTCACAATCCGTGGCATTGCCATGCCTTAGATTTTATTTCCCTCTTGTGGATCGACGTTATGACGTCTTCCTCATATTCGGCAGGTACACATCATGCAGCGATTGGGCTCTAGTTCTAACCCGGAGGTAGTTTGTGAAACTGTCATAACGGAAATTCTTGTTTGGGAAACATGACTGTTTGGGAGTCACGAGTGAGATATTTGCCACCCTTGACGCAAGATTCTTCGGTGCGAGAAGTTGTGTCAGTGGGGATTTTCACATTTGGATCGGTCAAGTTCTACCCCCGCCGTCGTCTTAAAGAGCCTCGGGGTTGTCACAAATCCCTGATATATTCTTTACGCTTTACTTAGTGTAGACTGCCGCGTTGGTTAAGACACGCCCGTCTCTAGCAGTCTCAGGTCTGAGAGGAGCCGAGAAAGATACCGGCCAAGCTCAGATTGGCCAGGATCGCTGGTCAAGTGGTCAAGCATTTACAGTCTCTATAATCTCTACGGTCACAGGGACAATGACGGTTTTGTTATTACTTTTCTGTTTCTCCCATTTATCCGTCTTCCTTTATAATTTTTCATCATTTTTTCCTCCTACAAGGGTGGATCCATTTTTACTCAAATTCATGACCTACGTATGTCCTGGATCTGAATAAATATAACGTTGAAGGAAAAACTGTTTGAAATGGGCAAAAGGTTTAACGACAATCACAATTTCACATTTCGAACTTTGCGAGGCCAGGAAAAAAAAAAATTCTGGCAACTTAAGTTAATCCGAAATATCTTATGGCCGACAACAAGCGACAATGGCTTGCGTGAAAACAAGGAAGTAATTCCACTACAAAGATTCAACGAACAAAGGAAAAGTTGTTACTAGGGCTATCGGAAAATCTGTTCCAAAACTTCGATATAACCGTCAATTACACAATGACGGATTACTTGTCTTCTAGTCTTAATATCAACGTTTTGAAACGAATGCAGTCTCCGACGTGACGATATTCACCTACCAACCCCGCTACACCGCAGTGTTTACCGTCCTCTCCCGCCAGAGAACTTGGTCTGATCTTGTAATAAATCACTGGTCCCATCGATCGAGGCTGGATAAAAAAGTGCCAGTCCCGAAACCCCAGTTTAATCACCGAATCCCCTTGGTCTGCCCAGGACATGCGTACATATAGAGGCCTTCTGGGGACATTCGCTCGCTGGTCTCTTCCTTGTTTACACGGGCAGCACCGACAGAGAGAGAGGATGCTCGATGCTAAAAAATTGAGTGCCGAAAGAATGGCAAGAATAGAGAGATAAAAACTTAGTTTAGATAGACATTTGCATTTGATTGAGGTATCGTCAAATATATATATATATATATATATAATTATAAAGAAAAAATAATATAGAGCCATTTTGTTTGGAAATAGGAATGGGAAATTACAAGAAACGAAAAACAATGAACAAAAAACAATACAGCAACGGACAGAAAAAAACAACAACAACAAAACAAAAAACAACAATAACAAAAAAAAAAAAAACCAAGAAAACAAAAAACAAAAAAAACAACAAAAAAACAAACAAACCAAAAAAACAAAACAAAACCAAAACATGAACAAGATTCGATCTACATCCGTAGTGCCTATTGTTCACCCGTTCAGTCCAATCATTTTACTTGCTCAATGCCAACAACTCTTGAGCGCTGACTGACGACCGTTACAAGTCAAAACTTAAACTATTTATATTTACAATATTATAAAGGTTTGAGCGAGATTTTTGTCGCGACCTTCATGCCAAAGCTTGAGGTGGATGCAGGAGGAAATCTGCTAGATT
>JAWDGP010002600.1:145000-152500 GCA_033675545.1 Elysia crispata
TTTTTGGGTGAATAAAAGCGCAGAGTTGCTAACCAAACAACTAGATTTTTTTTTTCTTTTTTTTCTTGGCTTTTCAACAACATTATCATTAATCGAGAGTTTTACATGAATTTTTTTTTTTTTTAATCTCTCTCCCTCTATCTCAACATTTCTTTCTGTTCTCTGCCTCTCCGTCTTTCTCTGTCTTTCTTTCTATCTGTCTGCCCCTCTCTGTCTTTCTTTCTGTCTGTCTGCCCCTCTCTGTCTTTCTCTCTGTCTGTCTGCCCCTCTCTGTCTTTCTTTCTGTCTGTCTGCACGTCTCTGTCTCTGTCTCTGTCTCTATCGCCTAAATGTCTTGTTTGACAGTTTGCAGAAAAGAAACCTGCAGAGTTTATCTATATTGCTCGGCGTTATGACATCTGGTTGAGTCTGCATCTGTTAAGTGTTAGCTTTAGTTTTGCACATGGTTTTTTTTATGGCACTGACACTGACTCCCGTTTCTCTCTTTGGTTCCATATTTAAGCTCAGTCTGCAAGGATTCAATAAAGGGTACATAATATGGCACAGGCACCAGGTTTTGGTCTCCTCCTGCGGTGTTTCAGTGAGGTGTTATGGTGTTTTTTTCCTGCCGAAGCTGGTGATGTCAACTCGTCTCTTTGAACCGGCCGACTCACTCTATACCTTGTGAGACGCTGCTATTCGCGTGATAGCTTTCACTTAAAAAATGCAATTTCCATCAATATTTAATTATGCAGTAAATTGACTAGCAGGGAATAAAATAAAATTTTGGGGGGAAAATAGTAAGAATATTGCGACAAAATAAATTATAATCAGTACAAAGAACTAGATCAAAATTTTTTACCTAAAGAACTTCCTTATATTAATATCGAACGCATTTATGGCATGTTTTCTCCCTATTATCATGATTATGATTTTTAAAGTGTTATCATTCTGTAGAATAACAATGCCATATGAGTAACGATGCCATGATGTGTCATGACCTCGAGCAGGTGTCTTGTCTGACCGAGATAAGATACTTACCAAACCACTTGTGTTCACCCAGTCATGCCTTTTAAGCAGATGGTCAGCCCCGGTCCTGTACAACTGCCTTCTTTGTAGGTCTGTGACAGTTCTAGCGGTTTTAAAACATCTAAACCCTCTTCTGTCGGAGGAAAAAATATAATAACTCATTCAAGACTGTCTTTGTCAAATTTCTTTTCAGGCTTGCTAAGTCGTGTGGAAGGATGTATAAAATACTCCGGAAATGAACCATTTGTGTAATGAGAGATGCATGCCTGGTGATATTTATATAGGATCACGTGGTTAGAACGTTTTTGTTGATGGTAAATTTGTTTATTTTTCGCTTGCACCTAAAACTATAGTTTTTTTTTTAATCATTGTGAATATGAAGTAAAACTTTTTTTTTGCTTCTTTTTTTTCTCGTATTCTAAAACAGGACCCCCCCCCCCCCCCTCTCTCTCTCTCTCTCTCTCTCTCTCTCTCTCTCTCTCTCTTTCTTTCCCTCGCTCCTAACTCCCTCCCTCTTGTATCTCTTTGCATTCTTAGAAGCATTATCCTCCTTTCTTTAACTCCCTCTCCCTCTCTCTCTCTCTCTCTCTCTGTCTCTCTCTCTCTCTCTCTCTCTCTCTCTCTCTCTCTCTCTGTCTCTCTCTCTCTCTCTCTGTCTCTCTCTCTCTCTCTCTGTCTCTCTGTCTCTCTCTCTCTCTGTCTCTCTGTCTCTCTGTCTCTCTGTCTCTCTGTCTCTCTCTCTCTCTCTCTCTGTCTCTCTCTCTCTCTGTCTCTCTCTCTCTCTCTCTCTGTCTCTCTCTCCCTCTCTCTGTCTCTCTCTCCCTCTCTCTGTCTCTCTCTCTGTCGCTCTCCCTCTCTCTGTCTCTCTCTCTCTCTGTCTCTCTCTCCCTCTCTCTGTCTCTCTCTCCCTCTCTCTGTCTCTCTGTCTCTCTGTCTCTCTCTGTCTCTCTGTCTCTCTGTCTCTCTGTCTCTCTCTGTCTCTCTCTCTGTCTCTCTCTGTCTCTCTCTCTGTCTCTCTCTCTCTGTCTCTCTCTCTCTCTCTGTCTCTCTCTCCTCTCTCTCTGTCTCTCTCTCTCCCTCTCTCTGTCTCTCTGTCTCTCTCTCTCTCTGTCTCTCTGTCTCTCTGTCTCTCTGTCTCTCTCTGTCTCTCTCTCCCTCTCTCTCTCTGTCTCTCTCTGTCTCTCTCTCTCTCTCTCTCTCTCTCTCTCTCTCTCTCTCTCTCTCTCTCTCTCTCTCGCCCTCCCTCTCCACAGAGTTACCAAGTGACATAAAATTAATAAGCTTTGAGTTGCGAACAGCCCAAGGGACACAATCCAGTATAAATTTATGTCGAAAGAGTAATTTTTTTAGTTTTTTCCCTTTGTTTCTTTCTCGCTCCTCGCAATACATTCATAGATTTTATCAAGACCTTAATATCGAGTGAGCTATATATAATATGAAGAACAACCGAAATGAAAGGAAGTATTGAAACCCGACACTGTGCTGTAATGTGTGTTAGAGCGTGCATATTAAGCGGATTAAAAACAGTAGTTATATGTATAAATTACTAAGTAAGTCGCAGATAAATCCTTCTATTTGAACCTAAGGTTTTTTTTACTTCAACAATCGCCAAAACACAGAATAATCGAGAAGACGGAATCAACAAAACAGTAGCTCCAAGAACTTGTAGCCTCGTGCGTAGGCAAAACCCAACCAGATGTATTAAAAATATTAACGTCCGTAGCATCTTATCAGCAAGTGAAAGCTGTAGACTAGGTATTGTGATAGGCCCACACGCTTATTTCTGGAGCTCAACATTCAACGACCGGAAACACACACTTAGTCGTGTGCTTGAGTCGGTGTCGTCTGCCACCTTGTGCAACTTGTGATACAAAGAGTTTTATTATTATTATTATTATTATTATTATTATTATTATTATTATTATTATTATTATTATTATTATTATTATTATTATTATTATTATTATTATTTCTTTTTTTTTTTTTTTTTTTTGTAATGCAGGACTTATTGTTTAAGTCATCTGCATCCTCATTTAATTTTACTCTTATCTTTTAGTTCGAAAATAAAATAATGAAAAAAAAAAAAGTGTATTGTTTTATGAATACTGCATCCTTTTCATTAATACTCATTGTATTTTTACTAGCTGGTCTTTTTTATTAATAAAATACTGTCGCAGCCAGAGATTCTTGTTAATTTTTTCGTTCTTATTATATATACACATTTGTAAACTGAAACATTCATTCAGAAGTAAGGTTCGTGTGACCTACGGGTTGTATACAGGCGTGGTAGTGCTGATAACAGTTTTATTGAATCAGTGATGCTATTACTAATGCTGTAACAGTTATCTAGTGCTTCGGTGAATGAACGGCCGCTGCCAAAACATCGCATTGAGGGTACACCAATCCGGGTCGCCACTGTAGCTTATCTTATCAAGCACACTTAAACATGTCATGTAGCATACGGGTTTTTATCATTTTTTTTTCCGAGTTTTTTTCCAGATCTTAATTAAGGAAAAAAAATTTGTTTTTAGTTATCTTTCACAGTAACACCGCTGATAGTGTCAATCTTTCAGTAGAGTATATAGGATAGCACATCTGTTCTGGCAGGCTGGGTTAAGTCTTCCATCTTGCTCTCAGGCCCATGTCTATTTTGATATTGCTTGATCTCCAAATAAGCATCTTTCTCTGCACAGTGCACACTATAGCGCATCTTTTTCTACACACCATGGTGCTGCATCTTTTACTACACACCATGGTGCTCCATCTTTTCCTACACACCTATGTCCAGCTTTTGTTGCACACCATGGCGCAACCTTTGAGATTCTCCGCTCCGTATCTCTTGGTGAAGCGTGCATCTGAACACCACTGTCTCAGAGAGCGTCTGTGTCCACTTCATTGTGTAACTGTGAGCTCTTCCACTCGTCGCCTTGTCTCATACACACTTGCTTTTTCTAGGCTAAGCGTCCCCCAAGTCTCTCTCTCTCTCTCTCTCTCTCTCTCTCTCTCTCTCTCTCTCTCTCTGTCTCTCTCTCTCTCTCTCCCTCCCTCTCTCTCTCTCTATCTCTATCTCTGTCTCTGTCTCTCTCTCTATATATATATCTCTGTCTCTCTCTATGTCTCTGTCTCTCTCCCTCTCTCTCTCTCTATCTCTCTATCTCTATCTCTGTCTCTGTCTCTCTCTATATATATATCTCTGTCTCTCTGTCTCTCCCTCCCTCTCTCTCTCTCTATCTCTGTCTCTATCTCTCTCTCTATATATATATATATATCTCTGTCTTTCTCTCTGTCTCTGTCTCTCTCCCTCCCTCTCTCTCTCTCTCTCTCTCTCTCTCTCTCTCTCTCTCTCTCTCTCTCTCAGGCCCAATGGTTGTCTGGACAGCTGACCCTAGATTAAGCTGACCCCATCGAGGCGCTCAAGTGGCTAACCCGACCTGACCTGCAGTTAAGCCACTGGACTTTGCCGGCCGGGGTTTGTGCTCTGTTGAGTGCGCCAATTTTTTTTTTTTTTAAACATCGCGTTCTGCTTCCTTTATCAGTGGGGTAAATCTTTATCTTATCATTCTTTATAGGCACTTTAAAATTTTTTTTTCTCTATTTAGTCTTTCGTATTAGAGTGAGGTTATTGTTTGTTTTATTTCTCCCTCAAATGGCTTGACGTAGCTTGCTAACACGATGTATAGATAAGAACCTCATGGCTTCTTTTTTGAAATACATGTTGAAAATGATTGAAAAAGATGTACTAAAATGAAATTTACATAATGCAAAGAAAAATATTTCGGGTAAATCCGGCAGATTTCTGGCCACTTCTAGCTTTTCCAACTAAACAGCAGTTCTGTGCTCTCTGACAGTTAATAAACACACAATGTCAAGGACGACACATTTATTAACTATAAAATGAAGGTTGTTTTTTTTTTAAGCTTAGGGTTGTTATTTTTTTTTCTCTCTCTCTCTCGATATTTTCTAAGTTTTAATCTGAGTGAGCCTTGGCAAGATGCTAGTTTTGAGAGTCAGCAGACACCAGGCAGACACCAGGCAGGGTTTGCTCCCTTTTCATAGCTCCTTCTTCCTCGTTTTTGTTTGATTGCTTTTTGTTGGTTTTTTTTCTTTTTCTTTCTTTCTTTCTTTTTTTTTTTTTCTCATGTGACCCCCTCCATTATATCTGCAGGTCGGCGAAAACGTTCGATATTTTAGCTGAGGAAGGAGAGTATTGTGCATGATCTTCCTTTTCTTTTATTGAGACCTGTTGCGCTGGCTTTAGATAAACTCTTAGATTATATCACTGTGAGCGCGCAATAATCATAGTCATGCGATTTATTATTCAAATGTAAATATTATTAATTCCTTTAACGATATTTACATTAGAATACATTACCATAGCAATATCAAACAAACGTCGCATCTGAGGGGTGCCCAGATTTATATTTCTTTTACGAACTGTTTACGTATGGATTTAAAGAGAGCCAGTGAGGTCAGTTCATACTACCCTATTGTCAGACTACCATCGTTACGTGGTCAGTGGTCAGTGGTCAGTTCCTGCCTTGAACTGAGCTGGCTCCGGACCTGGTAGCAGTCAACACCTGGCCGATGCCGTCACGGCGGGGAGACAAGAGTGATGGAGGCGGAATGGGGACTCTAAGGTTTCTAGCCTAACCGCCCGTACGGTGTGAAAGAGACAGCAGGAAAATATAAGAGTTTGGTCTTGGAATAGGAATGGAGATATGAAGAGGGTCGAAAAGATGGAAGAGGAAAGACAGGTTTTCTTCTTCTTCTTTTCCTTCTCCTCCTCCTCCTCCTCCTCCTTCTTCTTCTTCTTCTTCTTCTTCTTCTTCTTCTTCTTCTTCTTCTTCTTCTTCTTCTTCTTCTTCTTCTTCTTCTTCTTCTTCTTCTTCTTCTTCTTCTTCTTCTTCTTCTTCTTCTTCTTCTTCTTCTTCTTCTTCTTCTTCTTCTTCTTCTTCTTCTTCTTCTTCTTCTTCTTCTTCTTCTTCTTCTTCTTCTTCTTCTTCTTCTTCTTCTTCTTCTTCTTCTTCTTCTTCTTCTTCTTCTTCTTCTTCTTCTTCTTCTTCTTCTTCTTCTTCTTCTTCTTCTTCTTCTTCTTCTTCTTCTTCTTCTTCTTCTTCTTCTTCTTCTTCTTCTTCTTCTTCTTCTTCTTCTTCTTCTTCTTCTTCTTCTTCTTCTTCTTCTTCTTCTTCTTCTTCTTCTTCTTCTTCTTCTTCTTCTTCTTCTTCTTCTTCTTCTTCTTCTTCTTCTTCTTCTTCTTCTTCTTCTTCTTCTTCTTCTTCTTCTTCTTCTTCTTCTTCTTCTTCTTCTTCTTCTTCTTCTTCTTCTTCTTCTTCTTCTTCTTCTTCTTCTTCTTCTTCTTCTTCTTCTTCTTCTTCTTCTTCTTCTTCTTCTTCTTCTTCTTCTTCTTCTTCTTCTTCTTCTTCTTCTTCTTCTTCTTCTTCTTCTTCTTCTTCTTCTTCTTCTTCTTCTTCTTCTTCTTCTTCTTCTTCTTCTTCTTCTTCTTCTTCTTCTTCTTCTTCTTCTTCTTCTTCTTCTTCTTCTTCTTCTTCTTCTTCTTCTTCTTCTTCTTCTTCTTCTTCTTCTTCTTCTTCTTCTTCTTCTTCTTCTTCTTCTTTTTCTGCGTTCCTTGGAAAGAAGATAATAGAGATGATTAGATGAAAATGGTGGGGATGTGTTTAACTATCCTACTTAATGGAAAAAGGGTTGAAATAGATTTCTCAGATAGATAGAGAGGTTAATGGATGGAAATATAAATATAGCTTATAGATGAATGATAGATAGAAAGACATATAGTGAGATAGATATTTTGAGAGGCAGACAAAGAATTGAGGGTTATGGAAGGATAAAAGTAAAGACAGAAAACAAGAGAAAAAAAAAGGTGAAAAGAGAAAGAGAGGAAGACAGAGAGGGTCGAGAGAGACAGAGAGTGAGTTGGAATGAAGAGAGTGGGGAAACAGAGTAAGAGAGAAAGAGGTTGAGTAAGAAAGAATGAAAGAGAGAGACAGACAGAGAGAGAGAGAGTAATAAAGAGAGTGAGTGAGTGATAAAAAAGAGAGATTGAGTCATTTTGTAATCACCCTTGTCTTCTCCACTGAGCCTCGGGGTAGAGGGGCCAATCCAGCGCTGATACCCCCCCCCCCCGCCAACAGAAGACGCCACGTCTATATTATGCTCTGCTACCAGCACTACATGTACAGCACTTCATCACGCTACACTGGCCATGAATTCAGGCAGAAGGTTATTGATGCTTTCCATAGGCTTCCCCGCGTCTTGTAACTGGCACATCCTCTAGGCTTGCGATGGAGTTACAAAGATATATAAAACACGGCATTTTCTTTTCTTTCTATACCTCTCTATCTTTATCTCTTTCGCTCTCTCTCTCTCTCTCTCTTTCTCTCTTTCTATTTTACTCGACCTTTCTCTCTCTCTCTCTCTCTCTCTCTCTCTCTCTCTCTCTCTCTCTCTCTCTCTCTCTCTCTCTCTCTCTCTCTC